>CM057225.1:5920346-6415568 GCA_029891385.1 Erythroxylum novogranatense | reverse complement strand
ATTTAGATATTTCATTTTTAAGAACGACGTTGTTTCATTAATAACTTAATGTAAACACTAACGCCGAGTTAGAATTAAAAAGTTTGAAAATGTAAACATTTAGTGTTATTTTTAAAATTAGAGCTAAAATTGAAAAAAACTGAAAATTTGAATATTTTATTGCCGTTTTTAAAGTTCGGATTATAATTATAAAATTGAGCAAAATTGAGATTTTTTAATAATTAACTCTTATTATCATCGCCATCATCATCATCATATATATATATATATATATGTGTGTGTGTTATATTTTATTGATATTATGTTTATACTTTATGGTGTTTATGTCATTTATTTTAATTTCTTTTTGGTTTTCTTCTAATTTTCTTTTCATTTATTATTCTTTTCATTTATTTATTTAACTAAATTTTCTATTTTATTTATTCATATGCTGCGTTTGAAAAATTCTCTTAACTAATCAAGGTAAGACTGTATATTATTAGATCTTCTTAAATTTAGTTATTCATATTTTTGTGGATGTTGTTTTATTATTATAAAATTACTAGTTAATAAATATAAAATACAACGTCTGTAATGCTCAAGTCATCAGTTCGGGCTCGGCTCAACTACAGGTTGATCAATATATGGCTCGACGAGCTACGAGCTAGCTGAGTCAATCTGATCCGTCATATATTTTTAAAATAACAGTCAGGCCATATAGAAATGTTAAAAGTAGTTGGTGAGTCGGCCGATCCGATTTTGGCCATAGTTAACCAGATCACGGTCGGGCAAAATCGGGCTGGCTGGTAGTTTTAACTTTAACAACTTTATGTATTTCAAACGTTCATCCAAATGGTCATACATTTCGAACTTTGAATTATTGCGATAACGTACTTTTGGAGGGGTCATCAGTTAAATCCACTGTTTGAGAAGACAGTGATACTGAGCTTTCAAGCGCTGTACCCCATACTTCTCATAGATCTGTTTTCTCGGTTGCCGCCATATCTCAACCATTCAATGATGAAAATAGGGAGAAGTGGGTAGGGGAACAAAGGACCTGTTACTCCTGTATTCAATGAATACGTTGAAACTTATGACATTGAAGTACAATAGTGTGGCAAGATTTTTTTTTTTAATCGAGAAAAACAAACGAGTGATATGAGGCAAGATCACCCCAACCGAATCAGCAAATAATAGTGATAATAGACCTACAACAGGTTCACAAAGCCGATGAACACCAAAAGAGAAACGATAGTTATAATTGGCTAATCAATCTGTACAACGATTACATTACTGAAAAACATGACTCACCCGCACAACCTAATTGCGAATCAGCAACTCACGGATCGCTGAGAACAATAGATTAACATCCCGCTAAGTAGTACTTGTGAGGCTTGACATCGCCAATGCAGAATCAATAGTCAACCACGTATCCTTGTGCAACCTAAAACCTGTTTTGTTCTACTGGTTCGTTACAGATCTAGGAAAACAATCGTATCTACGAACTATTGAACCGAAGACATCTTCCAACTTACTTTTTAATATTAATTCTTGATTTAGTCGAATTTGTAAGTATTATCTGAACTCAAGTTTTCAAATATAGTATAAGATGTTCTTGTTTGATCATTATCCATTTTAGGGCAATGATATTTTACTGGTATTATTATTATGGTAAACGGCAATGACCGTCGTCTTATGACATTTTCAGTTTCCTTCTAGATGGTCTTTTCCATTAACACACAATACTATTGTTTTCAAACAAACTAATATTAAATTCGAAATCTTAGGATTCATTAACTAACCGATACAAAGCTATTTATAATTATATATTTAATTAAAAATTATGGAATACAAATTTGCCACGGCATGACTTGTTGCTTTGTCGATGAACTGTACGGCAGATTAAATAAAATATCGGACATTAGGTTATTATTTTAGGTCCATTTGAAAGGTTATTTCAATCAATATACTTTTTTATACAAGGAAAACCAAAGCTCAAGAACAAGCTAAGTAACGCACGGGAGTATGATACACCGCTCCGTGTTTATCTTGACGAAAGAGCTCTATTAATGACATCGGAGGTTCCTGGAGGATATGTAATTCTGAACTGACGACGACTGCGAATAAGGCTAGACTATCTGCACATTAATTTTCTTCTCAATGTACGTGTTGAAAATTCACCTCCCAATCGCGTTGGATTAATCGCCGAATACTTGTCACCAAAGAAGTCTCATCAGATAAAACTGTAGTGGAAGAAGACAGGATGTTTATAACTTTTAGGAAATTCACTTCGACGATGACTCATTTATAGCGACTGAACGTCCTAGAGCTCTGCAATTAGCGGCGAGCCTCTTTCAATATGTTGGAGAAACCCTCTGCACCATTGAACATGCCAGTCTCGTAGTATTCCCCCAGTAGTGACAGTGGTAGCCCCTTATGTTTACTGCACCATCTGTATTTAACTTGACCCAGTTCACTAGTAGTTTTATTTACCTGACTAGACTGTCCACGGATAGATCCTGTGTGAGAAGCACAAAACTTTTTGTTGCCCATACCCTTTCTATCTATTCGACATATTTCATTACTGCTTTGTTGCTTGCCATCGGCCAATGGAAGTCTGATTCAAAGACATTTTATTTCTCTAGTACTATAGAAACCAACAGGCTACTTCAAAAATAGAGGTCCAGGTGAAATACCGCATTTAACAATGCTTCATAAGGTTGGATTGCAACCATAATCCCTCATCTTAATGTGTACATTTACTCTCTAGAAGGTGCATTACTTCTATTCCCATCAACCTATACCTAGTAGTGGGACGCCACCAATAACGTATACATTCCCCTTATATAAAAGTTTATGAGATTGTCCATTTTTTCTCTTCAACTTATTGTTTGACAATGATAAGTATCTATTTTAAAAGATCTTGACCTTAATGGGGCACGATAGAAAAGATTAAATAGGAAGCGGTCAAGATACTTAAGACGACTTAGCTTTATAAAATAATGTTTGGCGAAGGTCATTTTATAATTATTTATTTTTATTGTATTGATACAATTATGAAAATAATGATTAAAAATTTAATCGTAAAGATTTTTGACCGTTCAATATTTTAGTTCGATTTTTAACTTTTTGATTCGATTTTTAATAACTTTTATGGTTAAAAATCAATCAAGATTAATTGGCCAATTTTGACAAATTAATAATTTTTATAAATTAAAATAAATCAATTAATTTTATTTAACAATATATTTTTAATTAAATTTTAATTTTTTATAGATAAAAAATCTATTTCAATTATATTTAATTTTATTTAATTTTAACTAATTTTATAATAATGTAATACTGATTAAATCTTTTAAACTTTAAATTTTTACGTATCAATTTCACTTTGCTTCAATTTTTGAGAAGTAAAAGTATACTCAAATCAGAAAATATTGTATGAAAACAAACAAAACCTCCAACTGCGATACAGATCATATAGGTTTGAAAAATATGTTGATCATGGCAGAATTGGGCTTTTTATATGAAAATACACTTGCCAAAAACTCAAAATTAGCAGCGCAAAACGAACTTGTCTAAAAGGCTATATTGACTGCTAGGCTGAGTAATTAGTCAATATCATTTTTTGACTCATAAAAGTGGGTCAAGTGCTAAGAATTTTAGTTCTAGTTTGTTAGTGACTTTTAATACGATAGAAATATAGGTTAAAGCAAATCTTATACACATGAAATATATAATACACAGTAGTTTTCATATATGTGCAACTAATAACTAAAAAATTCAACCGATTTGGTCGGTTTAATCATAAAATTTTGAACCATTCAATTTTGAGGTTCTATTTTTAATTTTCTAGTTCAATTTGTTTTAATAATTCTTGTCGTTAAAATTGATCTATTAATTAATAAATTTTATTAATTATTAAATTTTACAAATCAACTAATTTTATTAACAATCTCTTTTTTAATTAAACTTCAATTTATTCGATGTATAAATACAATCTCTTTTAATAATATTTTAAATTCTTTGATTTTATTAAATCTTTAGTCGATTTTATAATTGTTTAATACCGATTGAACTTTTTAAATTTCAATTATCTTGTTTTGTCGTTTAACTTCCGGTCATATTTTTAAAACAGCAAAAACTTGTGTAAGATAATATAAATGTTTTTATATATATAATGTGAATAATCCCTTTTATCTTTTTTTAAACAAAAAGAATGTAATATTTAAAAGCCACTTGAACAATTAATAAGGTCTACGACTCTATGTTGTAATTAATGCGAATTTGAAATTGATGAGAGTATTTCTGTCTGACCGCACATTAAAAACCCATGTACATAAAAGTCCAACAATTCTAGAAGCCGTGTACTATATGAAAGCAACATTAGATCATATATATAATTGTAACGGATAGTGTGTAAGATTAGCTAACATACACTATATATAATGTTTAATCATACCAAGCACGAGGGAGTATGTACATACATTAGAAATTAAGTTAACAAACTTGGCTTAGAAAAGTGGTCAGTGAGTGGTAAATACATTCATAATGCTTAAAAGTTATCGTAAAAGCTAAGTCAAGTAAATCGAAATCAACCTGTAATAGTAAGAAATAAGAATAATGTTGTTTCAGTCTGATTTTGGTGAGGCTGGATGCTGTTGTTTGGATCCATAAACTTGATTAACTTCAGTTAGGAGATACTGATAAGAGCTTTTAGGAGAGCCACACCCCAAAAGCTAGCTTATGAGGGTATAGAGCCCAAAGTTCTTATAAATCCCATATCAACTTTGTATTTAATCGATATAGGATTCAAGTCTCATACCTTGCAATTAGATCAAACCGTAACATTCATCCCCATAAGGACCAATGTCCTCATTGGTCACGCACCACGTTTACACACGACACTTTTCGTCGTCACCACCCACGGCCACCACTGAGGTCCTTGTTGGTCACGCCCACGCGTTGGTCACGGTTGGCACTCCTGTGCCACCACCCAAGACTGGCTCTGATACCAATTGATAAGAGCTTTTAGGAGAGCCACACCCCAAAAGCTAGCTTTTGATACCAATTGATAAGGACTTTAGGAGAGCCACACCCAAAAGCTAGCTTATGAGGGTAGAGAGCCCAAAGTTCTTATAAATCCCATATCAACTTTGTATTTAATCGATATAGGATTCAAGTCTCATACCTTGCAATTAGATCAAACCGTAACATTCGTCCCCATAGGGACCAATGTCCTCATTGGTCACTTACGTATTAATCACTACGACACTTTTCGGTCACCACCCATGGGCCACCACTGAGGTCCTTGTTGGTCACGCCCACGTTGGTCACTTGGCACTCCAGCCACCAATTCGTGAGCCACCACTCCAAGATCGGCTCTGATACCAATTGATAAGAGCTTTTAGGAGAGCCACACCCCAAAAGCTAGCTTTTGATACCAATTGATAAGGACTTTAGGAGAGCCACACCCAAAGCTAACTTATGAGGGTAGAGGCCAAAGTTCTTATAAATCCCATATCAACTTTGTATTTAATCGATATAGGATTCAAGTCTCATACCTTGCAATTAGATCAAACCGTAACATTCGTCCCCCCATAAGGACCAATGTTCTCATTGGTCACGACCATGTTGGTCATTTGACGACTTTTCGGTCACCACCCACGGGCCACCTCTGGGTCCTTGTTGGTCACTACCACGTTAGTCACGGCTGGCACTCCCAGGCCACCACTCCGTGAGCCACCACTCCAAGACCGGCTCTGATACCAATTGATAAGAGCTTTTAGGAGAGCCACACCCCAAAAGCTAGCTTATGAGGGTAGAGAGCCCAAAGTTCTTATTAATCCCATATCAACTTTGTATTTAATCGATATAAGATTCAAGTCTCATACCTTGCAATTAGATCAAACCGTAACAGATACCTGCAAAAATAATAAAGGTACGTCAGGGGTTGATCGTCGGCTTGCTCCTCCGATGCTTAAGTCAATTCTTTGTCGTAGATTTTTTCTAAGAACAGAGGGTATTAGAGTTCTTAAGAGTCGTACCTGCATCGTGAGGAGATAATGAACTTATATAATAAATACCTGTCGTGTTTAACTCATTATCTTAAAAATAGGTCTATCGGCCCACATGTCATTTTAGAGTTAGATCTGAATCTAGCACGACCGACCTAGCCAAACATGATATCATGCTCTCAAGGAAGGACACGGAGGACTTGTTAAGAGTCTATAATGTTAGAGTCTTGGGTTGGTTTGAGCTCTTAGAACGCAAGCATGCATTTCGTCACAATTCACTATCAACTCTTATAACATTAGTATCAGATAAAAATAAGATTAAAATTAGGTTATTGTAAGCGATGATATAACGAAAACTACTCAGTCAAGTAATCGATTCAAGACGTAAGATAAATGAGTATGAACTTCAACATCTAGAAGAGTGGCTCCCCTCCGCACTAGTGGGCGATTTATTTGGAAATTCTCACGTTTTGTTATTGACTCTCTTTTCTTCGTCTTAATTAGGTATTACACCTGGAAAAATCTGTCCAAATGCCAAGTTTTGTCGCATACAATCTTAGTACAAGAGAAGACAAAGTTAGCTTTTTACACAAACTTCGTAGTCTAAATCCATGAATTATTCCTTAAATAACAAAAAATAGCAATTTGGTCTGAACATTTATATTGAAATTTGAATTAGATCATAACGTTTTAAAACGTTTAAAATGAATCATAACATTTATAAAATATTTAATATAAGATTTAATATTTAAAATGGTTTAAAATAATGATTCGACTATGATGACAATTACGAATGTTTCCTAAACACGTTTTGAACATACTGAAATATTAAAATTTTAAGTTAAATTTTAGTGTAAAAGATGGGAGTTAAATTGATATTTTGTGTTCCTCGGATGTTTTCTAAAACTTAATATTTAAAAGAAAAAAGGAATTAAATATCCTGTAAATTGATAAAATTAAACAAGCAATATGAAGCCAACCAATTACATACGAGTTGGGTAGGGTTCACAAGACCATGAACCCACGCCATATGTGTGGTCCGCAAGAAATGAGTTATCTTGAGTACGTTGACCGAACCTCCATCATTTTGAGTCAAACAAGACGTGGTTATGAAGCCACGAATGCATCATATGTGATGACAAGTGTGACAAATAGCAATCTTTCTAACCTTAATTACTCCTTACATGTTTCGATACGTCACTTATCAAATTTAAATTGATTTAAAATAATAAGTATATTATTAGTCATTTTAAGTTTTACTAGCAACCTAAAAATATCCCATGAGGGTGGCTCTTAAATAAGATCTTCTACTTAATTTTATATTATCTTATTTTATTCCGTAAATTTTAATTATTTATTTATGTAATTTCATGTTTATTTATACAAAATTTATATCAAATTTTATAAATAAATAATTTAAATTTATAAAATAAAATAAAATATCATAATATTAAACAAAAATATCCAGAGTTAGGTGGCTCTGCCTCGCCGTATCAACATCATGACTAGTTAACTACTTGCCTACTACGAAACTTACCCGTCTCCTAAATCCCCCGTGCGTAATCTAATATGGTAGACGAAATTATGTTCCGAAACCTACGTGAAATGGGAAAACGACACGGAGACAAGAGCAATGAAGTGTAAAATGGCGGCTATTTCTTATTAATTAATTTAATTAATAATAGTCTCTGGTCAACAATATGCCACACCTCCGTTGTAAGTCGCTGCTTCTTTGGCTCTTCCCTATAGCCGTCCTCGTTGTGAATTCTCTCTTATGTTTATATATAGACATCTTGAGGGATTTACCCAACAACCCCGCACTCTCTCCCTCTCTCTAACTAGTTCGTTCTTACATTACATTCTAGTGAACATCGAACAAAACATAAGAAAAGCTTCGTGCTTTGGAGATATGGAAGTCGTGATACCTTCGACGAGTTTAGACTTCGATTTCAACAACGCTCGGCCTTTACCGTTCTTTAGCACTCCCTCTACGCCTAGAGGATTTGGCGATTTGTCTTTAAGTGCTCCGGCCAGCCCTACTCGGGTCACCGAGTTTTACCGATATTTCGACAGCTTGTCGCCGATCAGTAGAACAAGGCCGGCTTCACCAAATGGTGGAGGGAATGATGATTTCGCTTTTGATTTCAGTGCTGATCTAGAGAAGGCTTCGCTGCCCGCCGACGAGCTTTTCGACGGCGGTAAGATCAGACCCTTATTGGCTCCACCTTCTGGACTGCAAGTTGAAGATCAGAAAAGTCCGCTTTTGTCTCCGAGGTCACCGAGATCGCCGTTGGCGAGAGGAAAGGAGATTGTAAGTGGCGTTTTCTCGAAGAAGAAGGATTCGAGTACAAAACCATCAGGGAGAACAGAGAATGTTGCTAGAGGGAGAGATTTAACGGTGAGTTCAAGCCGTAGAGCGACGAGATCGGTTTCTCCTCACAGGGTCGCTCAATACCCGTGGGAAGAAGAAGACAAAAGCAATCACCACAATAACAACAACAACAAACATTCAACATCCTCAGTTCTAACACTTCATCATCGTCTACATCGTCTTCTTCTTCTTCTTCGAAGAGTTCTTCTAGGAAATGGAGTTTGCGAGACTTCTTGTTGTTCAGAAGTGCATCAGAGGGCCGAGCGTCGGATAAAGACCCACTGCGGAAATACTCTGGCAGGAAACACGACGACGTCAAGAACACCAACACGACCGACCACTCAAAGAGAAAGGGCAGAGTGTCGGCACACGAGTTGCATTACACCACGAACAAAGCAGCTTCGCAAGACTTGAAGAAGAAAACTTTCTTGCCGTACAAACAGGGCATTTTAGGCAGATTAGCATTCAGTCCGATACTCCATGCGCACTCTAATGGCTTTGGATCCACCACACGCTGAATCTGATCGATCCTCCACCCCTCCGACTTGTCGTCTACACCTACGGCTTTTGGTTTGTCGCCAGTCTGCACATGAGTCGATTGGATGTACACTACGCCTCCACCACATGATTGAGGCTTCTCCAAAGCTACAAGCATTCTTTGTTTTCTTTTAATTATTACTATTAATTGTAAAAGTTCGCAGTAAATATTGTAACAATACAGTACACAATTAAGTGTCAAGATCTTAAATATTCAGTAATTGTTATTCAAATTAAACTTCATTTTCAATTTTGTTAAGATATCAATAAATATGAAGTATAAGAATAGACAGCCTAAGAGGGTTTGTAAATTTTTGAATGGGAGAGGTTTTGATAGTTGAGTTTTTATAAAAAACTTTTCTAAGATAGTAGTTAACGAAAAACTTTATACAGTATATTGTTTGGCAATATAAAAATAAAAAATAATTTTATTAATTTTAACTATATTTTATTTTATAATAAAAATATTTACGCATACAAATATTATTTAAAATATATTAAACAATATGTAAAGCATAATATATTAATTATTATATAATTTTAAACTATATGAAACAAAAATAAAAAATTAACCAAATATTGTATACAAATTATAGCATAAGTAAAATTAATATTAAAATATATTTAAAAGTCAAATAATATTATATAAATATCAAAATAAACATAAAAATGAGTTTGTGAATATTAAGAAAATTATATGTAAAATATAAAGATAAAAGAGACTAAAAAGACTTATTAATTGATTTAAAATTTTACGTAAAAGTAATTTTTGAAAAGCTCAAAATTTGAGTTTCTTAAAAGTTATATTTTAACTTCTAAAAATTATATCTACTAAAAATATTTTTTCCATTTTACAGTTACGCACAAAATTTTTTAAAAAAAAGATTTTGCGGATATTCCTGTCTACTCTTCAAAATCTGAACTAAACAAACAATGAGTCCAACAACCTGGTGATAGCGAGGAAACGTAAAACAAAACTCGGGAGGAATCTGAACGGATTGTGTTTGGCAATACGTGGGAGTTGATCGGAAAATGTCAAAAATGTTACAACGGAGCATTTTGTCCTTCTCGAGGCATTATTTTATTGACTGCTATTATGGAGTTTCATGCAAAATTAACCAGAAATGTCAAAACTCTCAACGATACATGGGCCGGGGAGACTTTGTCTACTTCTTCTAGAAGTAGAATAGATCAGATAAGGAGTTGCTACGATGTGGGGCATCGAAATTATTAATTATGTATGAGAATATTAAAGATATATTCTACGACACTGACGCTTCCTCCCCCATCCAATTGGTTGCATCGCATTAGATGCAAATGGAACTCAGTTGAATTGAATGCAAACTTTGAATTAGTTGTGAGCGAAAAGTGATTAGTATGATGTCCATTCCATCTCCCCACAGGCCACAGTACAATCGACGAACAACTTTTAGATTAATATGGGAAATTGAAGCACTTGATCATAATGCTTTTACGTTGTAGCCGGTTCATGGGCATCCAAGTCCAACGTTTGGTTTGCGTTTTAGTTTACCCTCCCAAACAGTAGCAGTGCTTTTATAAAAATGAAAAAGTCAGTACTTTACTCGTGAACACGAATCTCAAGTACTGCACCGACCCAGCAGTGCAAGAGAATAAAATACCTAAATGCTGACAAACGATAGATAAAGCTGGTCTGGTCCATGTAAAACAGAGTTCACTTAGCTGGAGCAGGGCCTGAAGATAAAACTTGATAAAGTACGTCCTGATTTGTTCTAAAGAAATCAGAACGCCATTGTTTAACTCAGATTCCCAGTTCTGTCACTACTAGATACATGGATTCAAGAGTTTATTTGGATCTTCACATGTCCACTTAGAATATCTAACAGTCAGCGTTCTCCAAGACAGCTTATAACGATGGTTACACTTAAATCACGCTCTTCTGGTCGAAATTACTGTTCATCATTGCAAATTCCTGTTCACCTTCAAAGTCCCAGCACCAGAACTGATAGCTAAGGACACCAATCATCCGACATTTCTCCGGGCTCTCGATTTGCTCTCTTAACAGACAACGGCTCGCTCGATCTCCCAACGAACACGTCCCCTTGTGCAGAAAAGCCCCTCTCAGACGACGAGATCTTGAATCTTCCGTGGTTCGGTTTCTACACCGGCCCCTTTACCTAAGCCAAACCTGGTCATGACCCGTGCTCCAGGGCCCCCACTGGGTGGGTTTACGTCCTCCAGCCCCAAGGCTCATCCCTCAACAACCCACACATTAGTTACTCCTCTCCCTCCAGGACCCACAACTCAAGTTCCTCAAAGCCCCCCCCCCCATATCAGCAATTGCACGCAGGCCACCCAGCCCAAGTTACTAACCCCCCTCCCCATCAACAGACAGACGTTGGCTCTTCCCACCAAAATTCACACCATCTTGCTGTTAGCATTCCCTTCCACAATGAACTCGTTATTCAGGACCTATTATTAGAAACAGCTATGCACTCACATTCGGGGATACATGCCATGGAAGAAGACCAGATTACAGAAGTCCCCTCTCTTCAATCGAATAACCACCATCCTATACTCCCTTCTTCTAAACCATCGAACCTTCCACCGGGAGCAAGCTCGACCCCAAATACTTTGGATATCATCGACTCACCGATGGATGATCAACCGTCTCATTCTTCGATGACAGAGCTTCTAGGATTGGGGAAACTAACAGCCCCCCGCAAGACTAGGCTTAGCCCCCCATTTTTAAAGCCTTTTTATGTCCATATTCCTATGGAATTGTTAAGGGGTCAGAGGAAAAAGATTCCATCCCATCCTCAAGAATTTCATACGGATACACAATTCGATGCTAGCTGTTTTTGTCGAGATCAGAATTAGTGGAGATCGGACCCAAAAGGTTATCCGTAATTTGACTTTCCCGCACTCTTTTCGGGTGGATGCACACAGATTTTCTGGTGGCATATGGCTTTTATGACGCTCCGACATTAGCATTAAAATTCTACTAGCCCATCGACAATTTCTCCATGTCCATGTCAAATGGGCTCAAACTCTGTTTGATTTCACAACTATCTATGCCAGCTCCACTCGATCTCTTCAACACTACCTCTGGATGCATTTACGAAAAATTGCCCGGGCTACGACCCACCCATGACTTATTGAAGGAGATTTCAATGCCAAGCTTGAACGAACCGACCGACGAGAAAGTGCGAGTAACCATGCGATCATCAATCCTCACTTTCGTGACTGTGTCCATTGCTGCCACCTTCAGGATCTAGGCTTCACCAGCCCCGGTTTACATGGCAACGAGGACAGACCCTAGCTAGATTAAACCAAGCCTTTGGTTCGCCTTCCTGGACAACTTCTTTCCCCCACACTACAGTTACTCACCTACCTTTTCTCAAGTCAGATCATCGGTTGCTTTTGGTCAACTTACACCCCATTCCACACCATCCTACCTCTCCTCGACTGTTTCGTTTCCAATCCATCTGGTTGACCCACGACACTTTTGCCAAAGTGGTTAAAGATCACTGGCACCCTCAAATGCCATCCTTCAGTGGAGCCCTCCACCATTTAGGCAAACAATTACAAAGATGGACCTCCACTACCTTCGGAAATATATTTTTCCGCAAAAAAGAACTCATGTCACGACTTACGGGTACTAAAAAATCTTTAGAGGAGACGAATTCAAAATCCTTTAGAGATCTGGAATCGTACCTTCAAAACGAGTTGGAATAGGTCATTCTTCAAGAGGAACTCTACTGGCATCAACAGTCCAGATGCCAGTGGCTCAGTCAGGGTGACCATAATACCAGATACTACCACGTTATCATTTTTGCTAAAAGACGGAAGCTCCACTTCACCTCTCTGACCGACGATTCGGGCATTTCTAGATCTGACCCGTTTGATCTCATATCGAAGCCAGAATCCTCAAAATTCTACTGTCTGCCAACTGAAAGATATGGGTGGCTTTGGAATACTCAAATTTTGCAAGACCATTGACACGCTTCTCACCAAGTTAGGCTGGGCCCTCATATCGAAGTCGACCACACTTTCGGTGAGAATTCTGACTGCGAAATACAACCTCAATCTCAATACCCTACCCCCCACTCTTGAAGCAGGCAGTAGTTCTATGATCTGGCGAAGTATCATAACCATTTGGCCCTACGTGTTGAAAGGGCCGAAATGGATTATCGAAGATGGCACTACAACCCGGTTCTAGTTGGACCCCTTGGTAGACGATCTGGGACCTCTCATTGAGCGTACGCTTATTGACCCTCCCAACTCTGTCCTTAAGCACCAAGTCGCAAACTATGTGGACATTTCCGATAACAAGCTTTGGTAATAATTTCAATTTTTACTTCCTCACTCATTCAGTCTCTTCATTGCAGGTATTCTCTCACCCCAGTTCCTTCGGGGATCGGACAAGATGATATGGGGGAGATTGAGAACCGATCAGTTCACAACGACGTCCGCTTACTCGTTGATTATGGACCACACCCTTCATGACACTGGGAGATCCTGGCAGACCATATGGCGCTGGGCAGGCCTTCAATGTATTCGCTCATTTCTCTAGCTCCTTACCCAAGACCGCGTACTGACTAATCATCAACGTCTGCATCATCATTTGGCCACGTCAGCGGAATGTCACTATTGCCGAGCGGATGAAAGCTCCCTTCATATAGTGAGAGACTGCCCCAGAGCCCGCCGTCTCTGGCACACCTTCCCTCTACACGACATCTCCCCGAAGTTTTTCTCTATGCACGCTCATGATTGGTTCCACGCAAATCTTCACCAGCACTGCCAGCTCAACGGTCTGCCCTATAATATCATCTTTAATGTTGCTTGTTGGTTTATGTGGACCTGGAGGAATAAAGCGATCTTTGATCCCCACGTTTCCTGGCCGACTTCCCCCACTAACAACATCTTAGCCTTTGTAGACCAGATACAACAAGCCACAACTAGTTTCCACCGTACCGTTCCTGGCCACCGATGTCGACATGAGCAACTTATCGGATGATCCAAACTGTCCCCTAGCTGAGTGAAACTCAACACAGATGGCACCTGGAAAAGATCACCTCCTTCTGCCTCAGTGGGCGGACTTATCCGTGACAGCACTGGGGATTGGAAGGGTGGATTTGTTCAAAACTTAGGTTGTTTCTCCCCACTTGCAGCATAACTTTGGGTGAATTATTCGGGCTAAACTTGGCCTGGGAACTCGGTTTTTGACAGGTGGCATTAGAATTGGATTCTTAAGCGCACCGCTTCCCTGAACCCTCTCATTGCTAGCATTAATGAGCTCCTCAACCGCAACTGCGTCATACGCACTCGACACATCTACCGGAAGGGTAATAGGTATGCCGATTGGTTCGCTAATTTTGTTGTAATTTGTAATTTAGGGCTCACCACTTTTGTTAATGCCCCATCTGGGTGTCTCCCCATCCTCCTTAAGGACAGATCTGGGATTAGTTTTCCTAAACTAATTATGTAATTTGTACTGTTTTATTTTCCGATTATAAAAAAATAAATTAGCAGAGATTCACCGTAGCGTCTACTTACTCCATACTTATGGGCTATGATGAAGAGTCGCCTCATGGGATTTGGAAGGTCATCTGGCAATGGCCGGGACCGCAATGTGTTCGCTCGTTCCTCTGGCTACTAGCTCATGATAGGTTACTTACAAACCAACATCAGGTTCGAAAACAACTCATGATGGACAACTCATGTTTCCTTGAAGAATCATCCCTTCACGCTATAAGAGATTGCCCCAAGGCTAGCCAAGTGTGGACCACACTGTCATCACACCTCCCTGCGACTGATTTCTTCGCTATGCCACTTCGCGACTGGCTCCTAACTAACCTCCACCATCATTGTCGTATTCTGGGCCATAATTGAGCGATTATTTTTGGATCAATCTGCTGGTTCCTTTGGACTTGGCGAAATATGTTCCTTTTTGATCATCAATTCACTTGCCCTTTCTCTCTTTTATCTCATTTTGTATTACACAGATCAACTTCGCATGTCTTCTGCGAGGCAAAACCGATCTGACACCAGCCTCCGCCCTCGCCAAGAGCTATGCGTAAGTTGGAACAAGCCTCCATCGGGATGGATCAAAGTTAATACAGACGGAGCCAATAATCGCTCCAAATTCCTGGCTACAGCAGGTGGCATCATACGTGACAGTGAAGGCAATTGGCTTGCAGGCTTTCCTCAGTTGCTCGGATGGTGCACTCCGATGTTTGCCAAACTCCGGGATGATTATACCGACCTCTCACTAGCCCGGCGTCTGGGCTTTCGCCATATAGAGTTGGAAGTGGATTTGATAACGGTGCACCAGCCCCTCTCTTCCTCAGCCAATCGTACACAGGTGACCAACCCTATTGTAGTAGGCATTCACAAGCTGTTTACCCGCAACTGGTCTATTGTTCATCGGCATGTATATCGAGAGAGCAACAAATGTGCTGACTGATTTGCCACCCAGGTTGAACATTTTGTTGTTGGTGTAACTTATTTTGATATGGCATCTATAAGGTGCCAACGTATTCTATCTGAGGATATGTCAGGGACCAGTTTCTCCAAACTTGTTTTGTAATCTGCTTCGACAGTTTCCCTTTAATCAAAATTTTTTTAGCAGAGTACTTTTTTTGATTCCGCTAACCCCACATCTTCCAATCCTCTCATCTTCGATATTAACGAATTCTTCAGTCGTAACTGGACAGTTCTTCCCATCACATATATAAGGAAGGCAATAGGAGCGCTAATTGGTTAGCAAATTTTGCTGTAAATTTTGATTTGAGAGTTACCATTTTTGTAAATGCTCCCTTAGGGTGCCTTTCGATCCTCCTAGAGGATATAGCTGGGATTAGCCACCCACGACTTGTAACGTAAGTTGTCTGTTAACTTTTCATTTATATAAATAATTTTTTTTAGCAAAGTACGACAACAACAACAACACTCAATATAAATCTCCCTAAAATGTAGGGTATGAGAAGATCCCGTAGAATTCAACCTTACCCGTGATTTTTATGGAACTAAATAATACGCTACATTAAGAACGATAGAACCAATGCATTTGCCGATCATTGGTTTATGATGGTATGAATAAACTAAATGACAATAGATAGGATCACAAAACGAGTGAATTGTGGATCAAGAAAAAGAAATCACTTGGTTGAAGGATACAAGCCCGAATTCTAAAGTCTCATGGACTTGAAATCACTAATTTCATTCGAGGCCCAATTTGTACATGTCCAGCAGTCAATGCGCAACATTATAAAACAGTCGGTCTAATACAACGACGTTTCGTCATAATTATTTGGGTAAAAGGGGTTGACCTAGTTTAATAAATTTTGGAGAAATATATGATCTTTAAAATTCTTATTTTTCAAGATTTTAATAACTTTTATTTTTGACTAATATATAAAATATGAACATTAATAAAATATTATTTATATTAATTTTTTAACTAATTAATTCCAATTCAAATTAATAATTTAAATCAAATTTAATTATTTTAATGTTACATTTAGGAGGATGCTTGGTTCACGAGAGGACAATAAGAATGAGAATGAGAATGAATATAATGAGGAATAAGAATATATATAATCATTACAATTATAGTGGTTGATTAAGATGAATGAATAATTACCATTACCATTGATTGTGATTGGTTTGTTAAAATTTGAGAAATAAAAATTTGTTTTATATCAAAATTTAAATATATTTTAATTGATAATTTTTAATTTATGCACCCTATTTATAATAACAGAATGTTTAAAATCAAGTATATTGCAATTTTTCCTTTTCAATAGCTCTTGAAGAAAAAAATACTCGATATTTTCTTGCATTAATGTATCATTAGTTACATAATATTATCAAAATATAGTTTAATCATCCAAATATTGTGCAATTCATTGACACAACTGTAACATCTATCATTACATTATTAAAGTAAAATCAAGTAACATAGTTTAATATAATTTACATTTATCTAATAATGCAAAATATGTTATATTTTAAGTAATTAATGAATAATATTTTAATTATTGATTAATTATTTTAATTAATTAATTAGATTGTAATTAATTAATTAGATTTTATCTTAATTAATTAAAGATATTTTAATTGATTATATTTTAATTACATTTAATCAAAATTTAAAATATTAATATTGGTAGGAATTAAAATCATTCCTCCCACACATAAAGGGTATGGACTATTACCTAAAAATTGGGTACGAAAAACTATTTAATCACTCGTAATAAATAACTAACTATTATCAATTTATCATTCATTCATTTCCACTTGATTTATTCTCATATCCCTTAATCAAGCATCTTCTTCGTACTATTTTAGTAATTATTAATTCATATATAATATTTATATTGCGTATTTTATTGTTAAAGGATTTTTTGAAAATTTAAAATTTTAAATAATTTTTATAATTTTAAATAACATAAAATTTCGAGAATTTTTAAATTATAAGAAAGATTTATCCGAGGCGGGAAGGCTCAAAAAAATACATCCTTTTGACTATTGATGCGAAACCGGTTAGCCGAAAGTCTCTTCTGAATTGAAAGCTTCTCGTAGAAGATACCAGTAAATGGACACTGAACCACCACCTGCCACGGTGTCGGTGGCGAGGCACACCTGTATCAAACTTGAAACCGACGGCGCCGAACCCGTATTCGTGAAAGGCACCTGGTTCGATTCCCACTTCCACCTCTCCATCTCCGACGGTCTCCATTCCTGGGTCTGCAACGGTACTCACATTAACACAAACCCTTTTGTCTCTCTCTGTCTTAAAAAATATTCTTATTTTTTTTAGTATTTGGGTGTTGAATTTTGGCACAGCTAGCGATGAGGAAGTAAGAGAGAGAGCTGATCAATGGGACCAACCTGTCACTGACTACATTCAGTTGGCCGAGAAACACTTGGGTTTCCAGCAACCCGGTTCTGTTTACCGATTCTCCGATGCCGGCGGGGGCCATAAACGGGTTAGTTTTGGGTTCTTATTTGAAGCGCTTGGTAGCTTCGGGAATTTGCTGCTTGATAAAAGTTGGGGTCTAAGACCTTCTCTTGTCATACTTGTCTTAAGCTCTTATTGATTGCTGAATATATGTTCGTTTTCTACTAAAGCGAAAGCTGATATTTTTCTAGTTCCTCTGCTTTAGACACGATGGTTAATCGCTTGTGTATGTCAGACGTTAAGGTTGTGGGTTATAGCTTTTAGATGTGATCTTTTTATTTTGTTCGGTGGTGTTATGTTCCTTGCAGCTCTCGTGGACATTTGAGAAGGGAGGGACTAAGCTGGAGTGGAGATGGAAATGTCAGCCTTCTCCTAATAGTAGAAAGACTACAGCAGAAATCATGGACTTCCTTATGGATGCTAATATAAGGCTAAGTGTAAGTTTTTCATGTTGAATTCATATTTTCTTGCCATATGGGAAGTAATTTAAATTAGTCTATGCTCCAGAATAAGCATTTATTTGTGAGAATTAAGAATTGATATTGTTACTGTTCTGTTCCATGTAATAGCAGCTAAATATTCAAAACTTCCTGGTGCTGTGCTGTAGCCGTGTATAGCTTCTAAACTAGTTAATGAGTAGAGATTTGTGACATGAAGCCATGAGCCATTTAATTGAAGATCCTGTTCAACCCACTTATAATATATCAGATCCCAATTCACAAGGAATTGGTTGAAGTTTCTGGCAATCTGATGGGTGATTTCTAGTAGATTTCTATCCTTCACCCTTAACACATCCTCAATTCATCTTTTCCACTTCAATAGACATTAAGCACTTCCTGCTGAGCAGCTTAGATATAATAGTATTTGAGTCACTATGTCGGTGGAAAGTAATATAATGTAAGTTTCATTTTGTTTTATCGGAATATACTGGTATAAATTCACTTGCATTTACTAATGTTACTTATGCATGTGAAGGAAGAAGTCGTTAGACAGACCCAGTCATTTAGTCGGCTGAAGGATGAAGCTGAGAAGTGTTGGCACAAAGTGAGAGATTCACTAATGAGAAGATGGAATTTGAATCTGCAATATATGCAAAGGTAGCTTTGTCTTTAAATACTCAATGCTATTGTCAGTTTGTTAGTTCTGTTTCAGAGGGAGTTTGGAACAGAAATCTGATAAAACTGCTTTCTAATATGTTTGTAGCTGAAAATTAAACTTATAGTCACTAGGAGTTTTGTGCTTTTCTTTGTTCAATTTTGGATTGCTGCAAAAGATTAGTAATGTGTCTGAATCTCAGCAGAATTGCAAACTTCCCAATTTTGCACGATCAAGTCTTTGAAATCCGACCGTGATCAACAAGAATAGCAATGTGCAGGAAAATTAAATTCTAGGGACACTATAGCAGAGTAGAACTTTGTCCTGATGTACCTGGTTTAATCACTATATCAGATTATCTTATTACTTGAATGCAGTTTTAACTGAAACCCATTTTTGTCGTTCATAATTTTTATTGCACCATGCGGATTTCAGCCAGACACTTCTGCTCATAGAAGGTATTGTTGTCGATCATCTCTGTTTGTATGCTGCGACTTACTTTTCCTTTCTTTTTTTCTAGTTTGTTGCAGTTTTAAATTCCAAGAAACGGAAAATTAGAGAGCTACGAGATCAGCTCTCCAAAAAGGACTCTAGTGCCAAATTGTTAAAAGAAGAAGAGGAAGATTCAACAGATAAAACAGAGACTTACGATGAAGATAATGATGATGCAAAAGGTGAGGAAAAGAGTTCAGATGAAAATGCAGGCACTTCAAAAGCTACCCCAACAAGTAAAGGCCGCCGCAGAAAGAGGGTTTGAGTTGAGGTAGTATAAAATGTACATTTCCGTCACAACTTTACTTCATATCCCCTCCATTTATGTTGAGTTTGCTGAAGTTTCCCTTAGCCTTTGTTTGGATGCTTAATTACGCAAGGGAAAGGAAAGGAAAAGAAATCTTACATTTCCCTCCCTTTCCGACCAAATTGGTAGGAAAGGGAGGGAAATTGCAAGATAAGAATAAAAATGGCCCAAATTTCTCTTCCATTTCTCTCAATTCTCTCTTATTCTTGTCCAAACAATGGAAAAGAAAAGAAATACAATTTCTTTTCCTTTCTCTTCTCTTGGTTTCCCTGCATCCAAACAAAGGCTTAAAGTCCTGTCTTTTTAGTGACAATTTCTTTTCCGTTCTCTTCTCTTGGTTTCCTGCATCCAATCAAAGGCTTAAAGTCCTGTCTTTTTAGTGGCTCTTTCTTTGGATATTAACAACTCCAATATAAGATTGGTAATGGGCTGAGTTGGTCTCTAGGGCTCCCAAGCTTCAGCCCATTCGATCCCGAATATGCGAGTCAATTCTTCTATAACCCAAATTTCACGCTAGAATTAGGCCGGTATGTACTCCCCAAAGTACTGCAATTAACAGCCCACAGGAATCTATATTATGCACAAAGCCTCCCAACCAACGTCCATAGTCATCCCGCAATAAACCACCAGTTGTGGCACATCGAGAAGCCAACTTAACCGTCACGTTTGTGTTTAACTTCACCCACCCATCTTGGGACCAGACCCCATGACGCCTATTAGCACCACTGCCCACTTTTGTTCCAGAGCGAACGTGTTCTCTGCCTTTACCATCCCAGCAACATATTCTAAGACAGTAGCAAGGCCACCAATTTAATTCTATTTTATAACGGCCCAACTTAGCCATGACAATAAGGTAGCTACGAGGACAAGACAACTTTGCATTTTGGAGAAGGAAGTACATAGAACAACTATTGTTCTCAGCATTTAGAGCAACTATGAAGTATGGGGATCAGGGTTTTACGTTTTTTAAGGATGTTTTATACTACAAGACGTACACAATTGGGACATTGCTCATGACCTGTTCTCATTATTATGCGGCATGAATTCGAGCCAAACTCTGCACCAACCTCGTGTAATGCATATCTGTCCCTATGCATGATTTTGCTTTGCATATAAAAATTGGCCACACATATCTTACAAGGTATGGTCTGTAGTTTCTATGGCAGTGGAAGTGACCCATTAAGCCATTTAGATAATTACTTTGTGTTTGTTAAGCCAAAAGGTCTCAAGGCGTTTTACAAAAAGCTGTTCCTAGTTATTGGATGTAAATGCCAAGTTGAGGTTCTTTGCATATGGATATGATACCTAAAGCAATAAATATTGTCTGGACATCTTGCAAATAACGTGTATCAAAAAGAAGAAAGTGACCAAAAAAGAAAAAAAGAAAAGGATGATCTAATCAGATTACGGTAATTGGTTCAAATTAGGTTTCAATTACTGGGTAGAGTAGAACAGAAACATAGTTCTGCTAAATCCTCTGGAGTTATATGGTAATACAGCATTTCAAGAAATACCCAAATTTTAGACAGCACATGTTCTCAGCTCTAGCCAATAATTCTTTTCAAAACAGTCGGCTAACTGCCTAACCCACCTTGCATTGTCCCCTGTCTAACATTCTGCAGAGATGTTATTGTCAATAAGTGGTTTTAACTTGTGATTTCTTCTTCCCCTTTCTCTGTTTTCTTTTTAGCATGTGTGAGGGAGGGGGGGGACCTAAGTTGATTGCCTTCCACAAATTAGCCTGATGATGCCGATTGCTTCTTTATCATCACCACCATCCCTCATTTTTTCCACCACCATCTTTGATTCAATTGTAGTGAAAGACCTCTTGTTTAATGAAAGTTCAAGTGATTAGAATATGTAAAACTCTATGATAATGCGAGTGTTTCTCATTTGAGCTTGAATCTTCAAATTATTGCTTGTAAACCAATTCTGAATTGTTGACTCATTGAAATGATTTATTCGAACTAATTTATCAAAAAGTTGGACAAACAAGAAGGTATGAAGGCTACTTGCGTTAAACATACATGCTAAATGGGAAACAGTTTTGTTCCGTCTTCTTATGCTTGGATGGCAACTTCTACTTAGGCCATTTCTGGACTTCTGATTAACACTTAAACAGTATTATTATCATTGTGACAAGCTAGCATTTGTGTCCGTGGGTCATCAATCATGATCTTAATAATCAATATGATTACATGAAGGCCCTCTTGCTTTCTTAAATTAAGCATATAATTGTAGGCAAAACCCGAAAGCTGTTAAGAACTTATCAAAGGCAGGTGGGAGTGAGAATCAAATCAAGCAATCCCATCCAGGCCACAATAATTAGACGGCAAACGACAAAAGGAAGCAAAGATTGGAGAATCATTTTGGATAGCTTTTTTTGCTTAATCCTCTCCCATAGCATGCATTTACCAAAGAGTGTTCAAGTCTTCTACTCTAAAACGAGATACAAAGGTCTTGAAAAGGTGATGAGAAAAGATCAAATCCATCCCTTCAAAGTCTATTGTAGGGTTTGATATTGCGAACTTGATCAGTGATCTATCATCCAAAAGAAGTCCCTCTTTCAAGTTAAACCCGCTTTGTGACTTTATGTTGCATCAAAGTGAATATGACTTGACAATTTTTAAGCCACGAAACCCTGCTTCTCGGTAGCCCTGTCATGATAAGCATGTATCTGTAGCTATACTCGCTTTTTTCTTTTTTGCCAGTCATTGCATGTGCTTCATTCAAGTGTTTGATGATGCTTTTTACTCTGAAACTACTATTTATCCTGATATCGTTAGTGCTTCCAAGTGCAAACTACAGATATAACTTCTGTGATTTAAAGCCTTACCCTTTGCAGTACAGCCTGATTAGGATCGAAGTATCTATGTACAGACAAGTCAGTGACCGGAATGATTCATCTGTGGTAGGAGGGACGACAACAATTAAATGACATGTTTACAAATTAATTAAGGGGTTAGCTTAGTATCAGATTATATATATATATATTTGGATATGTCAACAAATGATAGATTCCAATCTAAAATGAACTTAATTTTGTATTGTTGAAAAGGTCCACTAGTGTACCCTTGTGATGGCGACGGAGCTTCTACTTTTATTTAGTCGTGTCAAAGGACCCCATCAGGGACACTTGACTTATTTTGATTTAGAAAATGATTCTCAGAAGAAAGTAGATGAAGAATTCTGATGGTGATGATTTCCAGGCTTTCAAGAGAATGTAGCTGAAGAACCAATGTTGACTCCAGAAACTAAACAACAATTAATCTGGACAAATTTCTCATCTCTGTTACCTGAACTGAAATAGCTTTACGGGATGAGAACAGATAAAGGTCGATATCAGGAACAGATGGTGAAAGAGAACCAGAAAAAGAGTTGGTCATTTCTTGCAAGCAAAAAAGGCAGGGATTTTCCATGGAAAGCTTGTAGTGTGTGTGTGGGAAGATGAGTTGCATCTGGATAATTAGTGAGTGGGATTGGCAAAAGCATAAAGCAAGTGATGGTGATGCGCTATGTTCTGATCAGAGGGTCACATGCTTATTTATTTTATGGTCTGAGTTATATTTTTTTTCCTTCCCTCACTTTCCTCACATTATGTGGTCCGACCTCTCTTATCTTATCGCATTCAACCTCTCTTTTTCGTCACTAAACTTGGTCACATCAAAGCGTTAGTTCCCAATTTCTCTTTTCCTCAACCAAATGGAGGGGTCTCTCTTCTATTTCCCACCTTCAAAAGATTCCAAAGGACAAGCCAACCATGTTCCTAACTCCTTCCTCTATATGTATTCTGTTCTTAATAACTTCAATACATCCTTAAACCCTTCTGTTCTCGATCCAATTGCAAACTCTTACAGGAACTGTCAAAATGCCGCCCGTCCACTCTAGCCCTTATTTCCAAATAGATAATCAAACCATGTTAAATTTTCTCCACCAAACGGCCGGCCAGAGGAGACCAAAATCAAGCACAGGAGGGCTTCTCAAGATTTTCAAGCTCTTCCCCATGTTAACGTCCGGTTGCAAGATGGTTGCATTACTTGGCAGACCTAAGAAGCCATTGCTTAAGGACAAAGCTACGACGGGCACCATCTTTGGTTACCGAAAAGGGCGAGTCAGTTTGGCTATACAAGAGGATCCTCATTGCGTGCCATTGTTTGTTATAGAGCTACCGATGCACACAAGTATATTTCACAAGGAAATGGCGTCGGATGTAGTGAGAATTGCGCTAGAGAGCGAGACAAAAACTCACAAGAAGAAGCTGCTGGAGGAGTTTGTTTGGGCCGTGTATTGCAATGGAAGAAAAGTAGGGTACTGTATCAGGAGGAAGCAAATGTCTGACGACGAGCTTCATGTCATGCAACTTCTGAGAGGTGTTTCAATGGGTGCAGGCGTGCTCCCCGGTCCTAACGAGAAGGAAACAGCAGACGGAGAGTTGACGTACATTAGAGCAAGATTTGAAAGAGTTGTTGGATCCAAAGACTCTGAAGCTCTCTACATGATTAACCCCGACGGTGCAGCTGGTCCAGAATTGAGCATCTTCTTTGTAAGGGCTCATTAGAAACGTAGCTTGTGGACCAACCATTCTAGGTTTTCCAAAGCACAACAAAGCTTATTCCCGTAGTCCCTTTTGCTTGTTCAAATCAGAAAAATCAGATTGCTTTTAGTTATCAACAGAGTTTTTAACATCAGTGATGCTTTCATCACTTTTTTGTGTGTATGAATATTGTGTTCATGTCAACAAGTTTTGCCTAACCTTTTAAGTAGACAACAGAACAGACAAGTTCAGGCAAAAGCCGAACTGACAGAGAAGCTTCTTTGGCAGAGCACTGGCAAGAATGTTAGAACTTGGATACCTGTTGAAGCCGATCTTTTTAAAATTCTAGTAAATTGCATGTCCAACATATCAACACAAGCTTTGCATAGTACAAAGGAAATGAGACTAGATTGATTGACCAAGCCCTGAATTTGGAACTTATGGAGTTTGATTCGACGATCATCATCATCATCATCCTTGACCTTGAAGTCACACCGTCATCTCAAGCCAACACGTCTCAGGCTGTCATGTTGGGCCTAATAAAAACATTTCTATTATAATCCACAAACAGTATGTAGGAGTAGAACCACTGTCGATGAAACTCATACGCAAGACAAGCCCAAAGTTGGTAAGTAGCGTTGAAGAACTTGACAATAATGGATAATGCAGCCCATGTCCGTTTGGAGCCTAGCCTCTCTCTCACGAATGCTCCAAGTCCAATCATCATCCTGCATAAACATGCTTCAATGTGATTCCAATTTTGTTATTAATGTAAATTTTAGTTTTAAATTTTTAAAATAAAAATTTATTTGATTTTAAAATTAATGTACTTATACTTTTATTTAAAATTTTGAATAATTAAATTAAATTATGCATATTTTTAATCAATAATCAGTATTGACTAAGTAAAAGACATATTAGCTGATAATAAAATTATAATAAAAGGAAAAGAAAAGAAAAACTATATGATTTTTATAGAATATCAAAACATAAAGTTAAAGGATGTCTCGCTTTTAATGTAATTATATTTTTAACAATGATAGCAATTACATATTAAATAAAACTTAAAGATAAATTATTTTAATTAAATAAATTTATTTTAATCTCATGTATAATATTTATTAATAAAATTATTTTATTTTACCAAAACTAATTTTTATTTATAAAGTGATATTTATTGTAAATAATTTTACTTATCAAATAAATTTTATTTCAAAATATATAAAAATGAAATTAAATAATTAGGTAAAATTAAATTAATCATAGTTCCTATTAATAATTAATTTTAATCAATCATAATTAATATATTACTGTTAGTTCACATTGTACTTATCCATTAGATGATAAACAAGTTGAGCGAATTTTTTTTTTTCATACAAAAGAAAGGAAATATAGCAAAAACAACCCGCCTAACTAAGATAGGGTTGGATAAGACAAAGAGGCGTGATAATCACGCTGCAAGTGGGCCCAGATGAAAGCCGGGGGCTCCGAAAGAAAATGAAAACCAGGACTCGCAAATGCTGCAAGGGCCGTCAAACTATCAGCAATCTGGTTGTCATCACGATAGACATGTTGGATCTGCACCTCCCAGGGTCGCCGTAGTAGGCTCCGGATTCCTGTCACCAAAACAAATTGATTAGTATTGGGGAAACGAGAAGTAGAGAGAATGTTGATCACCTCGAGAGAGTCGACTTCGAGGATAAGATAGCGATAACCGAGGTCCCAAGCTAGTTGCAGGCCCGAAAGGACTCCTCCAAGTTCGACCTCAAGAGGGGATAACTAGTATATAAGTTTAGTGGGCTACTCCACCTATTATCATTTGGTTTTAGGATGGAGCTCACTTGAACTTATATGTAGTTTAACTTTTCTTTTCGTAAAGCTGTGAGCCTATTGTAAATTTAACGTGGTATCGAGCGGGTTGCTTTTTATGTTAGTCGTTAACCCCTCAAAATGATAGATTATGTCACGTGTTAGACCCATATGTGAGGGGAGTGTGTTGAAATATAAAGTAGGAGTTTTTTTCATATCGGAGAAAGAAAGGACAGAAGACCAATATATAAGTCCAGTGGGCTACTCCACCTATTACCAATTGATTTTAGGATAGAACCTCACTTAAACTTATATGTGAGCCCGTAGGCCTATTGTAAATTCTAACACAGCGGTGAAACCGATGAAGAAAACCACATCGCCACTGGCCTTGGCAGTCTCTGATCAAACCGCCGACAGTAGCAAGGGGGGTACTACGTTTAAGAGCACCGTTTGTGTTAAGTTTGACCCAACCCGTTGACGGTAGGGACCATCCGCTTTGTGGGCCAGTTGAGCCCCCAAGTCTTTGGAAAACACTACGCTCTACTGAGCGCGCACGTTGGATTCAATGAACATAATCTATAACGGCATAACGATCGTCACTAGGCCTCTGGAAGTCCTCCTCAAAGAGGCTCTGATTTCTCCACTTCTTCCAGAGGGCCCACAAAAATTGTTGAACGGTAAGGTGAGTTGCAAGATTTGCATTCACCCAGGGCTCTACGTCAGACTAAAAAAAATCAGGGTAATCACTTCAGGCGGAAAACTTTGAATCTTAGTAACGGAGTCTATGAGAAAAAGACGAGTATGTAGTATTTTACAAAGTTCAATACCGGTACGCTTTGAACAGGAATCCCGATAGGGAATGCTAAGAAAGGATAAGTATGAAATATTCACACCAATCGAACCTCAATCTCCATATTAAGACTTGTCAAAACTCACTCCGCTATGCAAAACGTCAACCAACTGGCAAATGCAACCGATGCTTTGACCTCTACGTGAAACGACAATCTACCGGTTCCCCAATCCCCACGCCGTATTCGATCAACCCAAATCACAGGCAAATGGGTTGGAAGGGAACAAGATGGGCCCCACTGGATGAGCCTCAGATATGATTCTGATTGGACTGTTTGAGAAGTACGGAAAGCAGTGGGTGAGAATAGGGGATTTTGATTGCCAGGCGCCAGCTGTGGGATAGCATTAGCATCCATCAACTGCCCAACTGATTCTCCCACAAGTTACATCACAGGTCATGCACAAGACTCCAAATCGCAATTAATCTCGCCACGTGGGCGGCTACGATGTAATGATGACAAACAGTTCGTTTCAGACTATGATGTCTGATTGAAGTTACCGCAAAAGTCAAAGGGACGGATTCATTCATCACGTGAGATGCTTACAGCCTGGGAGTGGGACCATACTACGTGGAAGATGTGGGAGTCTGATACGGTTGATAAGAGCCGTTGATCCCACTGACCGGGACTATGGATTTGGAACCCACCAGCTGTAAATCTGGGGAAAAGTAGTCAAAAAAGGGCGACAATGGACCCCACTTTCCGTTTTAAAAAACGTTTTTTGTTTTCGTGTTGTACAGCTCCGACCCTCCTGGCTCTCATGTTTTAAACTATCCCGCCTCGGTAACTAAAAATTATTAATCTTCCCGTGATTACTTGTATAAATATATATTTTTTTAACTTATAGGTGTGTTCGAGGAAGATCTCAATTATAAAAAAATATTTTTAAGTTATTTATTTTTAAATTAATTTTATTCGAATCGAATAAATTTTTCGCAAGAAAGATAAAACTTTTGTATAAATATAAATTAAAATTAATATTATTTTAAAAATCACCTTTCAACCAGCCGTGTTTAGGACTTCTTTCTTAGCCTACGTACGGTCCTATCCTCTATTATTCCAGTACAATCACACAACCTAATTTTCAGATTTTTATGGACAGCTTTGCTTGCGTGACTAGAATTGCTTGATATGGCTTGTTGTGGGGAAGCAAAACTAAAAAAGGTTAGCTTCGAGTAAGCTTTAGGCTTTAGCTTGGTTTGGAACGGCTAAAGTTGCCATTTTGGGAAACAAATCGAAAGCGTTCAATAAAAAGTTCACCGTTGACCTCAATATCCGGCTTTCTCATACGAATAATCCACCAAAATAACAACACAAATACAGAATAATTGGTGGAGAAATTTATCTCTCCGTTACTTTATTTCTTAAGGATTGATCCGGTATGTGTGAAAATTAAACTAAAAATAGATAACTTAAAGATACCTTTTTATAATTAAATCCTCCTAAAATAACTTTCCTTAATCCGATATAAATGAGAATTAAACTAAAAATAGATGACTTAAAAGTACCTTTTTATAATTAAATCTCAACTTGCTAAAGGTACGAGAGGCAAAACAGAATCAGGCATACGGATTGCGGAAAATGTTTTGAAAACCCCCCTACCAACTTTACAAAAGCCGGCTTCCTGGAACGACCCCTCTTTGCTTCGCTCTCTCTTTTTATACACTTCTAAAAGCAAGTTCATGCACCTTTCTTTTTGTTTTCCATTTCCATATATAAGCCTTAGTGACTCACTACCTTTCTTCACTTTTCACTATCACTACCCGTCTAAGTGTTACTCTTTTCCAGTAGTGTTCTTCAATGGAAGCAATGAACATGTGTTCCACTTCATCTTCTTCAGACTCTTCCTCTTCAGAGTCTTATGGTAATAACAATGATGATAAAACCCCCAGGGGCACAAACAAACCGGAACGAATCAAAGGTCCGTGGAGCGCAGAGGAAGACCAGATTTTGACCCGGCTTGTGGAACGCCACGGGCCTAGAAACTGGTCCTTGATAAGTCGATACATAAAGGGGCGTTCTGGTAAATCATGCAGGCTCAGGTGGTGCAATCAGCTCAGCCCTAGCGTCGAGCACCGTCCCTTTTCGCCGTCTGAAAACGACACCATCCTTGCCGCACATGCCAGGTACGGTAACCGGTGGGCTACCATTGCGAGGTTGTTGCCTGGTCGGACGGACAATGCGGTGAAGAACCATTGGAACTCCACGTTGAAGAGGAGAGCGAGAGAACAGATACATCATGTGATGGAGGGTGCTTGTGATAACAGCATTAACAGTGAAGGAATTATTCCTTCCACTTCCGGATCTATTGTACCCTGCATGTCCAGAGATGACGATGATGCGTTGACCGCCTTGACCCTTGCCCCGCCAGGGATTGGTGGCGGTGGTGGGACGGTTGGCAGCAGTGGAGAGAATCGGAGGGAAAGTTTACCGACGGGATTTTGGGATGTAATGAGGGATGTGATTGCGAGAGAAGTTAGGGAGTACGTGAACTCTACTTTGTCAGAAACTACTTCCGGGTTTCGTTAGGAGACAGCTTGGAAGCAACCTGTAAGATTTGGCTTGGTTTGGTTTGTTTTGGTTGGTTGATGTTAATACGACAACGGATTGGTTTCCCCTCTTGTTATTTTTGTACCTCTCTCTCTGAAGCATAGATGCTCCAAGCCTGAACTCGAGCCCAGGAATCGAACCTTCACGTTCTGTATGCTGTTAACGTTTCGTGGAGCTTAACCTAATTAAGTTCTTCAATGGCTGCTAATGAGTTAATTTGTTAAAGAGCGATTAGTGGTAAATGTCATTTCAATTTTATTTCATTTGAAGTGAAATGACTTTACATTTGGAAATGGCATATAATCATTCAACCTTTAGTTGAGAGAGAGGAGCATCTTAGTATCATTTTTACAAAGGTTAAGGTCCTGTTAAATGTACTTGGAGGTAGGATCAAACTTGCCAATATCACATTCGAGTTTGTACAGTTTTGGTATTAGTATTAAGGTTACATAATATCGAACATACGTTAATTTTTTAATTTTATATAACTAAAATTTATTTTTTAAAAAATTATAATTAAAATAAAATTTTAACTTATTAAAATTATTATAAAATATTTCAACACAAATGTTATTTCTTCAAAATTTTTAATTTACAAATTTAATTTCAAATGATTTAATACAAAATAAGAACTTCCGAATAGTGGATGAGAAAATTTAGATCAAATACCTCATTAAGTAAAAATAGGATAATTTAAAACTTAATAAATTTTAACATCTTTTCAATGGCTAGAAAAAAAGGAAGAAAAAGAAAAAGTAGTAATAAGATATCATGCGTTATATTAAAATAATTAAAAATCAAATAGTATGGTAAAAGTTTTGAATGGATCAATTTTTAGTTTAATTTATTTTAATAATCTTTATTATTAAAATTATTCTAATTTATTAATTAATCGGTTAGTTTTGCAAATAGTTGGTTTTTATAGATTAAAATAAATAGGTTAATTTTATTTAACATGCTCTTTCTTCAATTAACTTTTATTTCTTCGATAAATAAGGATGATTTCTTTCTTTAATCTTATTTCAAATTCTACAAATTTGTCTAATTTTAACTGTATATTAAATTTATGATGACTTAATATTAATTAAACCTTTAAATCTTAAACTTTCTATCTTACCAATTTAATTTTAGTTCAGTTTTTAAAATATTGGGTAAAATATTATAAAATACTTTTACAAAATATAATAAGTCAAAATAATTCATTTATTTGATAATTTTACTAAAATTAATTAGAAAATATAAGGCATTTAATAAAATTTTGATTAAATAATTAACATATATGTAGAAAAATACTATAAAGATTAAAGAATTATCTAGTATTAACATATAAAATATTAATAATTATTGCCAAACCACTCGTTTTAAATTATTTTAAAAGCCATGTAAAGATATCTTCCAAAATCATTATTCTAAAAGTGCCCAGGTATGATTTTAAACACGTTTAAGATAAGTAAATACTTAAAAATATTTTCAATGCAAACTTATTTCTGAACCACAAAATATTAAACCACTTTATTTTGCGGCAAAAGATCTCTATCTCTTTTCATTTTAAGAAGGTTATGAATCTGAAAATTACAAGCATATAGGACTTTTAGCTTCCAACAAATTAGATGTCATATTCAATTGGTGCTACGTAATTTCTAATGATTTTGGTTGAAAATATGAACATAAATCATTAAGGATATCAAATTAACCATGTTGGTCGGCATATTCAATAATGGTGATTCTTGATTTAACCAATCCAAGTTGATGTTAAATTAACATTGAAAGGGGAACAGCAACTACTACTTCCCCGTCAGAAGGAAGACTAGGAAACAAAACATGTGACACAGGAGCAACTTTGTTTCTGTCTGTTTGGAAGCAAATATACTCAAAGCAATGTCTCACTTCACTTTAATAACGTTACTTTTGGATTTTATAATTGAGAAAAGGCACGCATGTTCTAAATGTGCCTAATACTTGAATGTAATGATCGATATGCATTAGGGTTCATGGCGTTCACATGAGGACCTCGTTGCTTTGTCTTTTCTCCTACCATAAACTATTTCCTCACTAGTTAGGTGTAGATTCTCGATCTTTGACTATCGAGGAAGCTTGCATTCTCGATGAAGGATACAATGAGGCAACGAGGCTTGAGAGGAAAGGAACAGAGTTGCTTTTGCTTTTGTTAAACTTAATTTCAATATATGTTGATCACTTTGTTAGAGTGTCTCATATTGTCTAGATATAAAAATGATAAAGGGTTTATAAGTGATAAAAGGTCAACTATCTAAACAACTAGTTCTAGTTATTTGGACAATAGTTGACCCAAGCTCAATTATTATAAGGTGAACTAGTTGTTTGGATAATTGAACTTTTACTACATATAAACCTTTTACTACATATAAACCTTTTATCATTTTTATGTCTAGGCAATATGGGACACTCTAACACACCTGAACCACTAAGCATTCAAGTCATTCTCGATTAATTTAGACACTTGACCTTTTATGATTTTTCGGTCGCCTTCATATCTGTTGGAGCTGCGTTACTTGAAAGTATGGCTACAAAATTTACATCTTTTAATTTGCTAATTTATTGGTTTATGCCCTATAATTAATTAATCGGTTATAGGTTAGAGATATAATTATTTAAAGACATTTTTATACTATTTTTTAGATTTATATGATAAAGTCTATAGTATAATTATACATTATAAATAAAATTATGATGAAATCATAATTACGAGATTTATATTATATTATGTGTTATTTAAATTATATTATTTATTATCTCTAACTTGTTCCTAGTTATTGTTCTATTAAGACTAGACATTAAAACAACGTAAAAAGACTAGCACACGTTATGTTTCTTCTTTATAAAAGAAGTAAACAATTTTACAGACTAAACTGTACATATGCTTTAAACAAACAATGAAAAAATAAATAAGTAGAGATGTTCTTCCTTCTCTCTACGTTGAAGCTCTGGTTCTTGGCTTCTTGTAATTTCATCATAAGGGTTCTTTAGTAATTCCCCTTCTCTTCAGTCAAATTCTTACCCAAATTCCTCCTGCATACTTCTTCTTTCCTTTTTCTGAACAGTTGTTCTTTCTTTTTTCTTATTAATAAAACCCAATTCTGATTGATTTCACTGATGAATTTCCCCTCATTACCCTAACTTAAGCCCTCCTCCCTTATCATCCATGTCAAAACACAACCCTCCTCCGAAATCCATATTCAACCCTAACAGATTCAGCTGAAACTGCAATCCTCCCCCAATACCTCAAACCCTCCACTTTCCTCCCCAAATACTACAATGTACCCTAAGCAACCCCTTTCTGGACCTACCCCTTCCAATACCCTATGGAACAAAAGCTGAAAACAAGTTATGGGTGATCCATCTGATATTGCCCTTCAATATAACTCACCCAAAGTTATTGATGGCAAGGCAATTATGCATCCGGACATTGAGACTCTGTAGATTGGTGCTATAATGTGAGAATCCTCTATGAAAGACGTTTTGCTTTCCCTATTAGTCAAAACTGGGCAGCTAGTCACTAGAAGAATAGGGGACTCACTGATGTTCTTCTTATTAAAGACAATTTGGTGTTATTCAAATTTATCTCCCAAAATGAAGCAAATAGGATATTAGAATAAGGTCTATGGCATGTAGCTCTGCTACCCCTACTCCTACAAAAATAGTAGCCAGGTATAAAGCTTGAAAACATTAAGGTACATAACTTTCCAATGTGGATCAATTTACATAGTATCATATTAGAGTACTGGACTACCTAAGGTCTTAGTTCCCTAGTTAGTTTCATTAGTAGATCTCTATGTATGGATGAAACTACTACCAAAAGGATGAGGGTTGACTATGCGCAGATTTGTGTCAGTGTGGATAGATCCATGGAGCTATCGGACTACATTCCCATTATACGGCTGGGTATTGACTATGTCCTGCAAGAAAGCATGACATATGTTTCTTATAGTTGGAAATTCTCGGCTATTATGCAAGAGAAGGTGTGGAAACCAACTGGAAAGGTTTTTTCTAAAGGTGATTATGTGGAACTAATGGGCCTTAGCTATAACTAAGATGACACAGTACAAGGAGTGGGAAAAAATCATATTACGTCCATCCAATATAAGGGGAACAAAATATGATCATGCGGTGGATGCACAATTTAAGGTTCAGGAGGAAACAATTGTGTTGGAATAGATACAGGCAGGTGATAAGGTGAGTGAGCTGCAGAATGAGGCAATTCTAGCTAATGGTAACTACTATAGGGGTAAATTAGATTCTTTATTTAATGAGGATGCTACTTGTTACACCAATTCCTTCAATGGAAAGGTGACGGAAGTGAGTAAGATTGAAAATTTACAAACACTGACTAGTTCAAGAAGTAAGAGGAATGGAAGAAGGAAAGGGGCCAAAGGTAAAGATATATAGTTATATCAATCCTAATATGGAATGTTTGAGGTATAAACTAGCCAAAAAAGCTTAATGTTTTGAGGGATTTTGTTGGGATGATTAAGCCTCTTATTATAGTTATGCTTGAAACTAAAATTCGGTATGAGAATATGAATAAGGTAAATATTTTTAGCTCTTATTAGTCCTTATCCAACCATCAATATCATCGCTATGGCAGAATAATTATTAGGTTTAATACTAATTTTGTCAAAGGGAGGAGGTTCTTTCTAATGATCAGCTGATATATCTTAAAATCCACTTCATTTTGGAAGGAACTATTATCTACTCTTCCTTTGTTTATGGTTTCAATACTGCATTTTAAAGAAGCTATCTTTAGACCTTTGTAAAAGGCATTTAAAGCTCCATATCTGGCCTTTGGATGATTGCAGGTGATTTTAACACCACTGTTTTCAGAATTGAAGCAGAAGGGAGTTGTAACCTAAGGAGATACAATGAAGATTTGAAAATTTTTGTCAAACATATAGGAGTAACTAATCTCCAAATGAAAGGTCATTTCTTCTCTTGGTTTAATAAACAAAGGGATTCTTCGATGATTTGAAAAAAAATGGATAAGACTCTTGTCAATGGAGAATGGCTATTCCAATTTGCTAATAGTAAGGCTCTATTCATGGATCCTCTCTTCTTTGATCACTCTCTGGTTCTAGTTGAGGGACTCTTCCGGAAGTCCTTTACCTCACATCCCTTTAGATTTAATAAATATCTTGTTAAAGTGGATGGATTTGATGATGCAATCAGGAGGGGATTATCAGTTAAGGTTTCGGGTTCTAGGCAATTCATATGCTGCCAAAAACTTAAAGCAATTAAAGCATAGTTGAAGATACTGAAAGTTTCTCATTCCCCTAGCCCTCAAGCTACTATTGATATTGCTAAGGAAAGACTAGCTTCTACTTAAAGTTTACTATCTCATAATCCTAATGATTTAGACCTTCTTTCGAAGGAAAAGCTAGAACTTGACCTCTATTTAAAAGTAGTCCAAGATCACTGTTCACTCATCTATCAAAGGGCTCAGATTAACTGAATCAGGGAAAGGGATAGAGCTTCTAAATTCTTTTTCAATTCCCTATATGATAGAAGGAATGTCAATAAAATATGCTCGATAATCAATACATAGGGAAGAAGTCTTAATGATCAATCAAGCATTATGGAGGAAGCTGTTAAGTTCTATAGAGGTCTTTTAGGTTCGGATATGGATTCTGATTCCTTTCCAGACCCCATTAAGATTTTTATCATTAACAAAGTCATACTTGAAGCTATTAGGAAATTTGTGGAAGACATTATAGATGATGAGATAAATTCCACGGTATTTTATATGAACGAGATGAAAGCTCTTGGACTGGATGGGCTCAATGGGTTTTTCTTCCAATAGACATGGTCCTTAATAAGACCCATGGTTAAAGAGGCTATTCATGAATTTTTTGCTAATGGAATGCTCCTAAAGGAGTTTAATAAAACTTTTCTATGTTAATCCCCAAAACTCCTAGCCCCTTTACTTTTGAAGATTTCAGACTAATTGTATGCACTAATTTTCTCTACAAAATCATTACCAAGATCCTTAACTACCGACTGAAAGGAGTACTCGACCTCCTTACTAGTTAGAATCAGAACACTTTCATGAAAATAGAGATATTGGAGATAATATTCTTATTACACAAGAACTTTTTGAAGGATACACGAGAAGGAACTCATTCCCTGACTGTGCTATCAAAATAGTTCAATTTTCCAGATCCTTTTATTAATTGGATTAAGACTTGTGTTACAATTACAACCTACAGTATGCTTATTAATGGCTCACCTTTCAAAATTTTCAAAGGGAAGAAAGGAATCAGACAAGGGGATCCCTTATCCCCATACTTTTTTATCCTATGTATGAAAGTGCTCTCGCTAAGATACTTCTGCTTCCATTCATATTAAATTGGACAATGCTAACTATCAACTCTAATCTAAGATTGTAGACATACTTATTATTAAAAGAAAAAATGGGTCATATCAACAAAAAAAGTTTACAGCCTTATAAGATAACTAGGCTACTATAAATGGAAGGCTCAGGAAATGAAAATGTATTGGTTAAATCTTGTCTTGTAAATTCAATAAACAAAAATCCAATGTCACACTTTGTGCAATATAAAATAGCAAAGGAACTCTGAGAAGCTATAAAAAGAAGTTACCTTGATGTATTTGATTATTCTAAATCTATGAACTAAAGAAAAAATGTTCTTAATTATGTCAATATGGTTGACCTCTAATAAAATATTACATTGAGTTAAACACAATTTTATGGAGCTTGATTATAAAAGCTCAAATGGCATAACTTATGCCAATGACATTAAAAAATATAACGCAAAAGACAAGGTCTATATCTTTCTTTCTAGTCTTGATCATAATTTTGATTAAGTTAGTAACCATGTTCTAGCTACTTCTCCTTTACCGAGATTAGAAAGAGCCTGCCATTTTCAAGCTCAAAGGTAAATTCTATCGTTTAGTAATTAGACCGACCATGCTTTATAAGATAGAGTGTTGGTCTATCAAACATGTGTATAGTCATAAGCTAATGATGATGGAGATGAGGATGTTTAGTTAGATGTGTAACCTTACTAGAAGAGATAAGGATGGAAATATAATAATAAGAGACAAATTAAATGTGACTAATATTAATGAAAATTTAAAAAATATCAAGCTTAGGTGGTTTTTAAGAGGAGATACCATAAAGCCCTAGTGAGAAGATACAAGAAGATTGTACTTAGAAATTATAAGAGGAAAAAAAGGAAGGCCTAAGAAGAATTGAGGGGAGGTAATCAAGAATGATAAGGCTCTCCTAAAACTTACCCATGACATGACACTCAATAGAAAATTTAAAGTACTAAGATACAGATAAATGATATCACATAGAGGTCCTTCTCTTTTTATAAGTGTTTGCCTTGAGTTTTATGTCTTATATTTAGCCTAAACATTTAACATGTAGTACTTATCTCTTAGTTAATTTAACATAAATATTTTCTTACTTAGCCTAAATATTTTCTTGTAATAATTTATTTGATTTATTTATTCACTTTTCTTTTTTTCTTGTTTAAGTATTTATTTACCTTTTATCTTTTATATTTATTCAATACCTTATTATATACATATTGTATTATTTATTTACACTTGTTTTATATTATTATTTCCTTGTATTATTATTATTATTATTATTATTATTATTATTATTATTATTTCATTAGGGTCATCGAAAATAACCTCTATCAGTTAAGAGTAAGGCTGGATACCATTAAACTTCCTTAGACCCTACATATCGGCAAAACTTTCACTAACTGGTTGTTATTTTTGTTGCAGAAAAAGCCTACTCCTTAGTTCATTTAGAAGTACAAGAAGTAGTGACAATAGAAGCAAATATCCAGTTAAAAGCTTAAACTCTAGTTGTCTAAAAAGGTATTGTTATTTTAGCTCTTCATGATTCTACAACTCCTCAATCTTAGTTTTCATCCACGATCATAAAAATATACATAAATTCAATGTTTGTTGAAAGAAGCATAGATATCTAAAATGGCATAAACTCAAGCAAATCGAATAAAAAGTAAAAAAAAGATCAAAATGTTATTACCGCAACTTCTGCTTCTCATGTATCTCTGTTACCTTCTTAAGAAGGTAACTTTAGTTTATCGATTACTTCTACCTATTATGATATTTAGGTTATTAATTTAGGGGCCACTAATCATAAGATTAGTAACTCTTCTATCATTGGTTCCCTAACATCTAACTAGTTACGTTCATATAAGTCACTGATGGTAAATCTATATCAATCATAAGAGTTAGAAATTTTTATCTTTTTCCAACATTTTCTATGTCCCCTACTTTGCTTGCATCTACACTTTCAAACAACTTCCCTTCATAGGTAAAATAACAAAGACTCTTAATTTTTATATTATTTTACTCTATTTAGTATATTTTTAGGAACAATTTTCACGAAGATACGATTAGTATTAGTAAGGAAAAGGATAATCTATATTATTTTGAGGATAAGCGAGGCATAAAAGCTCTTATTTGTGGCTTCTAAACAAAGAGAGGGACGTTTGATAAAGAGAGGATTATTCTATAGTGTTATCAATTGAGACCTCTACCTTTCTCTTATTTAGAACATTTGAATTCTAAATTATTTTATATTAAGTTTATTTCTAGTTTGAGATGTGAACAATGCATTTATGCCAAAAACCATTATGTTCCTTTAAAAGTTAATTTTAATAGAAGTACAATTCCTTATTCCTATATTTCACAATGATTTATGAGGTCCATTCTCTACCCTTCTACTTCACGACATAAATATTAATTTTGTATTTTAATTAGACTATATTATAGTTCGTTAGGTATACTTAATTTAATCCAAATGCGATGTTTCACTTGTTATTCCTTAGTTCTATAACATCATCTCACTTAAGTTAACCCTAAAATAGAAACTTTCATTTTGATAATGATCATGAGTTTGCAAATTATACTTTTAATGATTTTATACAGAAAACTTTATGTTTACACACCTAACATAATAGTATATTAGAACATAAGAATCATCAAATCTTTGGACCGGCTCCACCTTATGTTTTACAATTTAAAATTTAATAAGTTTTAGACTGAAATTGTTATGACTATTATTTTCTTGTTTGAATGGTTTTAGGGTTCTTAATTTTAAATCTTTTAAGGATGCTATTTAGATTTTCATTCCATTTCTTCTCTTCTAAATATTTTTCCTAATTTTTTGTTTTATATATTATGTTTATGTTCATTCCTTGACTATTTCAATTCACAAAAGGAATACAACTAATTTTCATCCTTGGAAAATGGTAGAATTACCAACTAAAGAAAGACAACAAATTGAAAATGGATATTCACTGTTAAATATAAGTTAAATGGAGAAGAGAACTGGTACAAAAGCGTCTTCTCTGTCTCAAACTTTTTCTTTGGCTTCTCTCTACCTACTTTCCCCTTTCTTCCCTCCCTTTTTTTAAAAACCTTTTTTAGTTTCTTCCTTTTCCCACCTTTAGCTTTCTGCAGTTCCAAGCTTTTCTTTTTGTTGTTTTTGTTGGGGGTCCTCCCCTGATGGAGGGCCTCCCTCTGGCCTCCATGACCTCCCTGGAGAAATGGGAAACATCTATAGCACAGGATGAATTCCCTATTCTAACTCCTGAACTACTCATCCAAAATTCATATGGATTAAGTGATACTTTGTTGAGACCTCCCCTGTTGAAGCATGGAAAAACAAGTTATATACACCTCCTAAAAAAGTATCTTTGAAGTATTAAGATAAGGTCATGTTCGATGGAGTTGTTAGTCTTGCACTTATTGGTTTTTTTGGAATAAACGACCAGCGTTTCCTATGATAAACTCGTGGGTCAAATCACGATGAGGCTCTAAGAGTTTAGAGAAAGTTATGTTGAGAGAAGATGGCTCTATCTTGTTCAAATTTACAGATGAAAATCAATTGCCAGCTACATTGGAGCAAGGTCCCTGACATATAAAGTATCAACCTCTCATTGTTAAGAAATGGAAGCCTGGTATGGCTATAGACAGAAGCATAATGGATACAATCCCCATTTGGGTACAATTCCATAATCTTTTCTTAGAACTATGGATAACAGAAGGCTTGAGCTTTCTTGCAAGCTCATTAGGGAAGCCTTTAGCTATGGATACCCAAACAACTCAAATGGAGAGAATAGGGTATGCCAAAATTGTATTGAGGTTATGAAATCTTCTTCTTTAATTGACAGTGTGTCTGTAGGTGTTTAGGAGATGATGGAGAATTTGTGAAAAAAAAAACATTTCGATTACCTATCTATGGAAGCCCAACACAACAACCAAGATATGGAAATCTACGGGGAATCTCTTTCACATTGGCGGGCAATAAGAACTCATGGGTACAGACAATATAGACAATGCTAAGGCAGGCACTGGCTTATTAGAGGAAAATCTGGATATGGTAACCATTATGCTCGAAAAAGATGGTATAGAGGTATTGGCCCACATTCCTATTAAGGAGAAAGGCAAATCTATATCGATGGAGGATACATCTCCCAGCTTGAGCAAGGGGCCAGAGCCATCTCAACTAAACAACTCACATACTACTAATGATCAGGAGTTGGTGGGAGTCATTGATCTTTATTGTAAGGAAAAACATGTTATAGTTGACAAAGGAGAGGAGTCGACCAATATGGAGATTGTTGTTGGTTCTGTTGATCGAGGATGGACAGATAGTAAGTAATAATTTGCTAGACCTGTTGATGGCAAGAACTTTATGTCTTGTGAGGATCCAATTGTGCAATTGGCGATTGAGAATTTTAAGATGGTTGATTGTTCTGAGATATCTCCTATCAAGTCTCCTACTGGTTTTGGATTGGGAAAATGTAATGTTATGCAGGAACCTTCGAACCATAAGTTGTTTGACAAACATAATGATTCTCTAGGTTGTGAGGATTCATGTGTGCAGTTGCCTGTTGGGGTATCTGAAGTTGTTACATATAGCTTTCTTGCAGAGGATGAAACTACTAGTGTTATCGCTGATGTGCATATTAGTATTGGGGATGTAGTTACTGGTGATGAAGACAATGGTAATTAAATAGTTGGTGTGAGGACTGAACAAGTTGTCACACATATTTTCCAAAGAAAGACAACTCTAGACAATTTCAATGCAGAAAATGGGAGAATCTAGACAACATCACAAATGAGTCCACTTTGGAGCATTGTTGGATTGAGTGGGCCAATATGTTGACTCCAATTACAACTGTGGGGCAAATTGAGAATTAGGAGACAAGGGATATACAACAAACAGAGGATTGTGATACTCCACTAATTATAGTCCATGTCCTAGATATTTCCAGAAATTTTTGTGTGCAACCTAAATATGCAAAAAGGAAATTTGCTAGGAAACGAGCGCAAAATCCCAACGATAAAAAATGGTGAATGAGCTTTCCCATAAAAATGAAACTTCAGTGGTGCCTATAATTGTTTCTTATTGTTGTCTATTATACAAATAGTCATTCTATCTCCCTTAGGAAGTTTTTGTTTTTAGGTCATATTGCAATATGATAGTAAAAACCTTGAACGATTTAGTTTTAATTATAATAATATTCTTTTAATTTTTCAAAAAAGTTAAATGGAATAGTCAAAAGACACAACCATAGGCTAATAACAAAAGGTTATACCTAAATCTATAGTATTAATTATTATAAACTTTTGCACCTATTATAAGATCAATACTATTTGCGTCATTTTTCAAAAAAAACCTATCTATGTCATACTATCACTTGCTACTAATCTAGACTACTTTCTGCAATAGTTTGATGTAAAGAAAGTTTTTCTTCACGGTAATAAATAGACGAAGTGTTTACGGATCCACTCCTTAGGTTTACACTGGAAGAAGGAAACATCCGTAAACTAAAATGATCATTGTGTAATTAAAAGCAATCATAAGAACATGGATAAGGAGATTAAATCATGCACTGACATACTATGGGTCTAGTTTTGGCAATAGTATGGATTTAAGCTAGTTTTGGCAAATAAAACCTTATTTTATAAACATGAGTATGTTAGATGACATATCATAAATGAAATTGAGAAACTTCAAACTAGAGAATTTGAAATAAAGGATTTAAGCTTCTCAAATGCTTGAAAATTTTCGGTCTAAACAAAAATTATTTATCTCAGAAAGGAATTATATACTTTAGATCTCTTAACGGAAATCAGTATTCTATAATTAATACTATATTATATATTATCCAGATTTTAAAATTATCTTCAAGAATTGGTGCTTTGTTCTCCGATATCTTAACGTTGTGATATCTTATGTAAATTTTGATTTTGCAAGCAATAGAATGAATAGGAAATCCATTTTTAAATCAGGCCAACTCGAAGAAAAGAGTTAGCAGGAATGACTACTTTGAAAAGAACTCCCGAGTCCAAAACACAAGGGTTTTAAGTAGGTTATGTTAGACTCTCGTGCGAGTTTTTCAGGTGCTTGCCAACTTTTGCATTTGGAAGTCCCTTGTAAAAATGCATTGCTGTTCTTTCTCTTCGATCATAGTTACTGCTTCTGTCCAATCTCTCTCTTTCCCGTCTCGCCAACTCACCATTTATTTTGCCAGCTATAAGCACTTAAAAGATCAATGGTTTCTGTTTGTTCGTATCCATTACTTTCTTGAAATTGGGTTTCGTCAGAAGATTTTGTTTATATCTGCTGTGCTGCATGAGGACATGATAATACGTACAATTATGGGTTTGAGCTTGGTGGATATTTTCTGATATGATGACGGAACCATAAAAGTTCGGTGAACGACTTGTATGACAAGGTGGGGTCATATAGACCAAATGGACCACCTAGGACACAGAATTGAGGTTCAACAGAAGCAACTTCTGTGCATGGTTGGCCCCAGGAGGAGAGTCCAGGACATGGACATCTGGATCAAACAGATTCACGTCAATTTCAGCGCTAGTTAATGCTACATAACAATCACATTTCAGAATTGAAATCATATCCACCACGAATTGGTCAGAATAGTGCTCTGAGTGGTAGTGTACACAACCACCGCATGTTACTTCATTTCGATCCAGAAAGCTCATGTAGTATATTTATTATGGTAGAGATTGAAGGAACAAAGACAGATATTAATATATTATTTAATATCATTGTCTGCCAAATTGATTGAAATGCCCTCATTCTGAGTAAGACTTGCAGCTACTACGTCTGGTATTTGTATGTTTCGTGAACACAAAGAGTACATGGCACCTCAAAGAACTTGATCGACCCATTAGCAAAATAGAGAGGCGTTCATTGCTTCAGCTACGAAGAAAATGCTTGTCCACTTCCTTGATAAGGGTTAGCCAACTGCTTGCTTTATAGTTTTGCTGCAACATATAGACACTGCACCTACTTTATTTTCACATGGTGGATCATATTTGTACACTGCACAACAAGACAGAACTTGACCACGATTGGCGCCTTATAACTTGAGAATTCTGGAAATAAACCAACTGTAATGGGCTTCAGGAATTCTTGGATTGACCTAAAGTGTCATCGATGTAGAAGGGATTGTTCTCCAGAGACCAATCAGTGTAGTCATAGCACAAGTGCCAATTTTCAGATTCCCCGAGAGTAATGGCCAGGCTTTGTTAACTGTGAATCTGTGATCAAAACCTACCTTCATTTCTGAAAAGCAAGGTACATCACCGGCACGGCAGCTTGAAAAGAAATGGGCTTGGATAAAACTACGTGCCAAAACAAACATTTACAACCAATTCTAGTCTGTTGCTCGAGACCTGACACGAAGCGGACTTGTCTCAATTCGTTACGTCAAAGAAGCTGGATGATAGGAGGCGTAGTCACTTCTGGCTGGATAATTGGCCAAAAGATTGGAGATCTCTAATTTTAGTGGCGACTACTCCTCTTTCCGATAGAATCCTTTATGCTACAGTGACAGATTTTACAAATGAAGGTGGCAACTAGCGTTGGAACTTGTTCTAGCAATACTTACCCTCCACGGTCTGTATGGATATCGCGAAGATTCAGACTAATGCCGATGACATAGTGGACGATACCATGATTTGGGGACACGGTATGTACGGATATCGCGAAGATTCAGACTAATGCCGATGACATAGTGGACGATACCATGATTTGGGGACAAACTAATCATAGGCGGTTCATAGTGACATCAACTTATGACTTAATTGAAGGTAACAATACGGAAGCTCGTAATAGTCTTTGGGACTCAATATGAAAATGGGTCGGGCCTTGGTGAATTAGGGTCTTCCTGTGGCTTTTGACTAAAAGAAAACTACTGACGAATCAACAAAGAATAGTTTATAAGCTTACAACGGATGGTAATTGTCATTTTTGTAGACAAGAAGAGTCAACTTTGCACGTCATTCGAGATTGTCCGCGAGTGAAGGCCTTCTGGTGTAACTTTCCCTCAAAGGTGGAGGATACGAACTTTTTCCAACAAGAAGTGAATTGGTGGGTGGTTCAAAACCTTAGGACGCAAGCACAGGTAAACTAGGTTGATTGGGTTACGATTTATGGAGTAGTCTGCTGGTTTTTTTGGCAATGGTGAAATCGAAGCCTTTTTGAAGCAGGTTTTGTTTGGCTGGAAGCAGGTACTCGAATGGTTCTAGAGTATGTAGAGTGGATAGAAAGAGCAAGGATAGTGAAACGTTGGCTTACCTATGGGAAACTTAATTGGTTGGACTAAACCGACAGAAGAATGGGTCAAGATAAATTTGGATGGGGCTATCAAACAAAGGTCTAGCATTGTTACTGCGGGTGGATTAATTAGGGATTGTCAAGGGAGGTGGTATGGATGGTTCCTTCACCATATCTGCAGGGGATCTCCTAACGGTGGAACTCTGAGCCTTGACTTGAGCGCTTGGTTATAAAATAGTGATCGTTGAAGTAGATTCCTTTGAGGTAATTAACATTTTCTCCTCTTCTAGTATAGTTTTAATTGACGATAATTTGTTAGTGACAGGTACACGGAGATTACTCTACCGAACCTGAGAGGTATAATTTCAACATGTGCATCAAAAAAAGAACCAATGTGTCGATCAGATGGCCTCTCTCACAATGTTATTCAGTCTAGGGCTGCATATACTTCAGGAATCTCCGGTGACTATCCAAAAACTCTACACCGAGACAAGCACGGTAATTTGTACCGCAGAACTCTGCAATAAATAGGGTGCTTTTGTGTATTTTTGTTTTCTTCCCTTGTAGCAAAAATAAATAAATAAATAAGTAGTGGCAACCCCCAACCCCAAGCAAGGATTTAGGTTTCCTGGAAGAGGATTTCGATTAATCCACAGAGTGCATCGGTGCGCCAGAATCTCACAATTCAGGATCTTACAAGTGCCATTGATGTTGAACGTTTTAGTGATGTTAGGCACTGGAAGCGACTTTAGTGTCATCAGTCATTTAATGTCAATAATGAAACTCTAGTTGCACAGACTTCTCTTATCAAATTGCTGTTTTTAAAATCAATCCGTTTCCTGTTTAGTACGGAAGCTTCGTCCTTGCAGTTTCAGAGACAAGAATAAGAATCGATGAGGTGAAACGATGACAGCAGTGGCTCTATTTATATGATTCTGTTTGCAGATCCCCTAGTATGACATAAAACTGTTTACTTGCTTTATACTGTTGGACAAGGGAAGGGACTGGAAAGGACGTTTGTACCAAGAAGTATGCACGTTGTGGCAGGTGTCTCCTAGCTTCTGAAAATAAAAGACCCCACTGATGGTAGCAGTACAAATAAGCTGTTGAATCCTATTTAAAATTGAAATTTAACCAAGCTTTAGTATATAATAAGTAATTTAACTTATATGGTATTATTATTTGAATAAAATTAAGATGAAAATTAGATTTTTTTCTGAATTTTTTGTAAACATTAAAATATAAATCACACTTTTAACCTTGTAATTAGTTATGCAGAGACCAGCCACTGACACTGATTTGGATTATTCTATTCTATTTCCTTCTCATTCTCCCTCCTGCTCATTGTGGAACTAGTTGTCATTTTGAAGTAAAGATGCAGCTTGCAGGAGCATCCATTATAGCTTATGAGGATTCCTATGCCTGCACGGGTAGTTTGGTTGGCCAACTAACAGGGTCAATTGAAATAAGGTCCTAAGTTCGACTCTTGGTAACGGAAGACAGTGGATCGCTCTGTTAAGAGGCTGACCAAGATTATACCGTAATTCAATTCTCCAGTGGAGGTCGGGCCTGCGATTGAGAACCCTTGAAATTGGAGATTCAATCTTTTAAAACAAGGATGTAATTCCTACTGAGAGATGATGTCGAACCAATCTGTTCTTCCCATTGTATGAAGGGCACGCATTAGGGTGTACTTTGGTTGATTAAATTCTTTTGCATTTTGGTCAAGACAAAGAACAGAAAGTTCGACTAAACACTAGTTCACTTCCCGAACCATATGTACCGATGTCCTAGTAACAGCACAAGTGTATTATAACAAACTACAAATCTGAGCGTCTGTCTTTTCATTAAACTAGCAATCAATGTTTGTTAGATGTAGCAAAGATACTTATATAATATTAACGCTAGATGATGGAAGTCGAACATTGCTCATTGTAGGCTGTTTTAGAAACGGTTGAGCATAACCAGAACAAGAACTGTTGGCTAGCATAAGCTATGCATTGTTGGGATGGAAGATATCTTCTGGCAAATTTGAGCTTATTACCATTGAAGAAGTTCGAAATTAAGAACAAAAATTGAAGCTACGAAGTCAGGGAGGCAACTAACGCTTAAGACAGAAGATCGAATAAGTGAACCTGATGCACAAACGATGAGCCTGACATACATGTCACAACAGGAGCTGATTTAAGAACCGAGATTTGTGCTTTCAGAAGATTGCTCTGGTTGCTTATTTTCAAGGTTGGGTTGAGCTGGAGTTGACGCTGGTGTGGAGGTGTTAGACGTACTGTGCCTTGGGGGTGGAGGGCTAATCCTTCCATCAATGCAGGAGGAGCATTTCCTCTCAGCCCAACCCTCTACATCGTACCGTCCGTAGCTCATGATTCTCCTGCCTGAGCAAAGCCTTCCAATCATAATAGCAACTATGCATAAGACCATGATCACTACTAGTACAGCAATTGCTGGACCAACCGAGCTGTGGGTTGAGTGAAAGTTCAAGGTTTGCTGTGATACGGTCTCTGCTGGTGGTTGTTGGCTAACTGGCATTGACATTCTGGCCTTGAAATGGTTCGAGACCAAAGGATTTTAAGTTTCAACAATGAAGAAGCAACAGCGTTGATGAGAGCTTCAGGATTCTTTGTAGTATAGTTTCGGGGCATCATGTGAAAAGGGTTCGAGTAAAATGACTTAACATGGTGGACGAAACCAGAGGCGAATGGTACTTGTCCCCACATGTGTTATTTTAACAATATGTCAGAAGAACCTCCGGACGGTAAAAAGGACGACAAGAAAAGCAAAAGGTGAACAGAAGAATTGAGGAATCTAAAAGAACTGACTATTGTCTGTATTAAGCTCCAAAACCTCTCTGCCAGGGGAACACTTTTTCAGAAAGTCTATTTGCTTTCTCAGGACTACTCTCTGCTTCTGTAAGATAGGCAAACGAACCTCGAACATATTATTAAACAAACCTAGAACATATTATTTCAAAATTGAGTGACTTCCACCAACACCAGGAGTCCAGGCTGTAGGCCATACCTAATTACTGTCAACACCGTCCAACCAATCTAAAGGACTTTTCTAATCTATGCCTTCATGTACAGAAACAAGGGAAAGTTAACCTATTGAAAGTATATTCACTGATGTTTATAGCTGTGCTTTATATGGACTGATCATCTGAAGTTTAAGGAATAGTTTCTTTTTTTTCTAGTACCAGCTCCACTTAAGCCATACTGTAGGATACAATTCGATTCTGAAACTTCCCCATAAATTAGAGCCTTTGACAAATAATAGTACATATGATGTCTGATTTTCAGGTCATAAAAGTAAAGTTCCACTTCCCACATTCATGGCAGGCAGTTCCTGCTTAGAAAATTATGAGTGAACAAGTATTTGACCAACCTTCAGATCGCGGATACATATAGTTCGACAGCGACCATTTCAACCGCCATAACAGCGACACATGTTCACTGCCTTTAAAGATATTAGATAGTTCGTTGCCATTCTTCCGATTGATCTTCTATCTTCTTGACAGCTCCACCATGATTTTGCATGGTTTAGGATCTCTGGCTCTTTTCAAAAACGATAGATTCCATAAACAGCTGTTTGTTGTCAAATCGCCATGGAACCATACATCATCCATAAACCATAGGCGAAGAACTCATTTGCTGCTACATGGCGTTGGAAGGCAGGGAAATGTGGACTGCTGGGTTCTGACCAAAATTCAGTAATGATGGACCTCTCTTAGCTCCAGAATGCCAGTTTCAACCCAGAATCAACCATCAAACACTGGCAAATGCAAAGTTTCCTTCCAATTGAATAAATCTTTTCAGACACCACAATTTTCAATGTTATAGTGGCCATTGTGAATAAACCGTATGTTCATATGTCTACTTCCAATAACATGAGTAGACTCCTGAAGAAGATCATACAAATAATGCCAAAGAACGTAGAAAGTGCAATTTCTTAAGCAATTACAATCAACATAGTGAATGTATACTTTCATGTCATTTCTCATTCAAAATTAGGCAAGTAATAGCCATGCCATCAAAGACTCATCGATGCATATAGCTGATGGTCACCATATGTTACAAACATGTGCCACTTCCAATCAATGCCACACATTTTGCAAGAGAAGACATTGGGGACAATTGAACAAATATCAAAAGAATAGCACTAGCAACCTTTGAGGACCTAAATATAATATAAATCTTATTTCATACCCAGTTGAAATAAATATGGATAGTTACCTAGTTAGCAGTTCTCTGCTTCTCTCTGGCCCCAATCAAATAGTTTGTGTTGTACACTTCCATGGCCCATACATTCGTAGCTGTCGTTTCCAGTTGCACAAGGTTCTCTTTATCCAGTTTCTTAACAACATTTGGATGCAGAGCACTAGCAACAACAGTCTGTCAATAAGATGTTAAAAAGTTCCAATTAGCTGGACTTTATAAAAACAGAAGAAGTTTGATTAGGGTTAATACACAGCTTATATCAATTGTGGGCTATTACACTGGAAATATAGGAAAATCTGTCAAATACGACCAAATGGTCAAAGGGTTCCCTAAGTATTAAAAAAGACTTGGAATCATTTTATTCAGCCTAGACATAATCATAAAACATCTCAAGTTCTTTAAATTTTCTCACCCAAACTGAGCCAAAGCAAGCATTTAAAATTATAAACTTCAAGAGACTCTCATCTGAGCTGCTGAGTGCATTTTCTGGATTGACAGAAATAGAGAGATCTTGATTACAAGAATCAGCTACCAATCCATAGTTTCTCACAGTAATTCTATCATGCTTCTTTAAAATTGTTTCCAGATGATACTTGTTGGACCTCGAAGACCCATGCATCAATACACATCCACAGCTATGAAGAGCTTCCACGGAAGTTCTTCATCCAACCTTAACAAAATTGCTGCTCTTTCAGCATCAGCCCAGCAAAAACATGAAGATGATCCATCATCTACACATGCAAATGAGATATAGTATAAAACATAACATCGGAATCAAAATCTTAAAGCCGGCAAGGTCACTGTACACCAAGTCTCTTGCAACTGCAAGTAAAGGTAGTGGCTTCTTAGCTACCATTTGCTTATTTCCATCGATTATCAAGAAAGCTTTCTACGCTCTCACTTCATCTTTACAATCAGCCACATATGTAGCAACAAGATTTTGCAGGTAAGTCAAGAAACAACTGCAGATCTATTTGTTGCTTAAACTTAACATTGATTAATGCCACAGCAACCCCAAGTTTTATTTTAAAAACTCGGTATAAATATTACCCTTAATGATGCTCACAAATACTGCACATTTTACACCCATTTATAATAACTTACCTAACACAAACCCATAAGTGGTATGTTAATACAATGTGAACTGGAGTGCACTTTTGAATGTATCCCATCATATTTCTTGTACTCCAAAACCAAGACATGTACAGTGACTATCTGTCACAAACACGGAGGCAAATCATAACTGAAATTCCACATCTCATAAATTGTTTCGTCAATGAAGAATATTTATGAAGGAGAAGCATAACTTTATGAAATTAATCCTAGACAAAATGCAAATATCATTATTACACTTACCCTGCAACTAATCTGCATAGGCTTGGAGCTTTTGCACCAAATTAACTCATAGATTGAGCCGGAACAAACTTTGTCCAAAGATCCAGCAGTTGATGTATGAAAATCAGACCGGAAATTAGACATATCATGGTTTGGCTCATGGAGAACTCTTGTGCAATTTAGTACAATAAAGGACGCAGGTGTCAGCATCAATCGATTACCCTGCCTGGAAAATTAATAAATAATTAGCCATGAAAAAATGCAGATCTCAGCACCAATAGCCAAACTCAAACATAGAAAAGTTGATAGCAAGGCTGTGATATAAAGCCAAAATACTATAGCAGATGTCCTCACATAAACAACAGAATAATAACTATGAATTTCCGAGAACTCAACTCACTAATAGTTTGCTTATCCAACCTTTTCATCCATTAGCCAATCTAAATAACACCATAAATTCAGAGTTCTCCAGAATGTTCTGGCTTTACTGATTCTGCCCAATGTCACTCACTCTAGTGGAAGTTTCTTGATAAAACTCTTCCAAATTCAGTATAAAACTCTTCCCAATTCAGGATAACTTTAAAGATAACTTCAGTGCAATGATGGCACTGGCTTCTTTTAAGAGCCACTGGGACTTCTAATTTTTCTAATCTCAATAGAAGAGTTGAGGCATTACCATTAAATTGGCAAGAAAATGCAGAACAAAGTGAAAATTAGAATTCATGTGAAAGCTCAACAAGGCTTTTATGTGCAGCATACCCTAACTTAACGATCCGATGAAATGTTGCTTTAACACCAGGTCCAAATCCAACAGGGCACTTATATTTGCCTCTGAGACCAAAAATATTGACCTAGAAGATACTAATTAGCGTTAGGGATAATGCAAAATATGTCATTTCCTGACTCAAGGAGAGTAAGAAATAATCTACTACAAATTTACCATTTTATTGTCCACAAAGACATGTATACAAACACTGATTGATATTTTCAATCTCTTTGCAAAAAGTCACCAGGCCCTCCACAACTTAAATGACTACTGGATGAGCTGTCGTCAAAAGCATGAACTCCAACCACATCTCCAAACACAGATATTAGACTTCCTTCAGGAAAAGACAGCTGGAGATGGAAGATTCAGATAATGGACCACAAAGAGGCATTGTGGAAGGAAGATCATTAGCATTCTCTTCTGATGTTTGAGCAAACTTAGCTTCATTAAGCTTTATTTCCAATAAACCTAGGACATTGACAGGGAGATGAAGATGAACATCTGAACAAGATTTGGCACAATTGGCAATGGACCTGTCAATATCTAGTTCAAATTGATCTCTAATCCTGGCCTCTTCAATGCTCAAAGGAAGATCATTCTCAAGACAATCTTCCGTTGATCCACTATTTGTTAAAGCCTCATCATGACAGAATGAGAGCTCCCACAGATGTGTTCCTAAAGTGATAAGTACCTTACGGAAACTATTAGCACCAGGGTCTTTAAGATGGCAAATAGATTCGTCTATATGATGCTTTACAATGTAGTAACCACCAATCTGCAACAACTGGCATTTAGAAGCACCTATATTGTCAGTAAGCACATACATAAAATTCTCAATATCTCTTCACAAACAGAGAATTGGAAAACAAAAACCTAGAAAAGAGAAGATATAAGATATACCTGATACTTGAAAAAGCTTTGAACTGAATTCCAGTAATACCTTTTCTGCCCTTGGCTTACGATAAGCACCATTCTGTAACTTCAATTTTGTGGAGCACAATTTTGCTAAACAGAGCACGCTGGAACCATCAGATTTCCTGGTCATAGCTAAGCAGGAATTTCAAGAGAATGGAAGTTTCCACATTCCCACTTGACAGATTCATCAAAAGAAGCGCAAGTACTGACTTTACCTTTACCATGATTATTATCATTCATCAAATCAAAGGCAAAAGTCTGGCTTGGTAACCGATCATTTTTGCAATTCTTCTCAGGTAAAGCTTCAAGGGAATTTACATAAGGACCCAAGGGTTCAGTCAGTTGACTATTCAAATCTTTAACAGTGCATAAGGTTTCATCTTTTCCCCGGAAAATGAGATCCCACGGCAAGATGAAGGCCTCTATAAACATACTATACCCATCAGGTATGACTGGCTCATCTTGAGACTGCAGATAAAAACATTAACAATTAGCACAAGATAATGAAAAGTAGTCATTTGAACAAACACGCCATTCTTCGTTCCACTTTTGGTTTCTTTTGGCAACATAATCCAATAAAACAGAAACTATAAAAGCAACTATGATTAAACTTGCCAAGAATTAATCAGGCTAAAGCATATCATACCTTCTGCAGCACAGGGTACTTATGTGCTATCCAGATCGGATGAAATCTACCACTCTGAAGTTTTTTCCAATCATCATTTGAGGCTAAACAAGGATAAATAGGAATATTTTTCTGGGTTGCATTTCTCAATTGAAAACAAGCATAAACTGTCAATTGCACCTTGCTTTCCCATGGAACAAAATGAAAAATGTTTCTGCATGAGAGTAACTCATTCTCAAGCAACTCTAAAAGATCAAGGGCATGGGCCGTGCCCTCTACAATCAGAGTATAGTTAACAACCTGAAAAAAAGAAGTCAAATTACTTAATTTCTGAGATTTTACATAACATAAAGATTAATAATGAAGATCAGAAAATTCAGATGAAGACTAGGGTGATTGACTCGTAATTAAGAACAACCTCATATATGCTGCTGCTTTTCCAAGTGGTTGGAAGGTCAGGTATGATGACATCAATACTGCCTGTGGCATCAACCAACTGCAACCTTCCAGAAAGCGGAGAAATCTGAACATCCAATAAAAGGACTTTAATCAAAACTAGGTTTCCACTATTTCACCCAGGTAACCTTCAGAAAACAGAGTACATAGTTTGCACTTAGACATTTGCAGAGAGGAACAAGTAAACAAATGGTCAAAGCGAATTTATCCGAACAAACGTTCACACACTAACCATAAAATTGTCCACCCATAGATTCATACCCAAATCCTTGATATTAGAAGCTTACTTTATATCCAAACATTGAGTGGGCCAACAAAATGAAATATATGAATCCCAATTTGATTAAACACCTCAAACTTGCCATCAGAAAGTCAATTGTGCTCGACTACTAACCATACAATGACAAACTTTATGATACAAGTTCTTACATTTTAAAACAATCACATAACCCAGATAAGGAAGGCCACATAAAATTCCAGAGAAAATATTATGACTACCTTAAGGCACCCAACAAGAGAAAGACCACCTAATTCATGACTTGTAAGTATTCTTCTCAATGGTAGGCGTAAGATTTCCCTTCACAATTTAGAAAACTAACATTAGTCTTCTCCACCTGCGATAATGTTTTCATCCACATGGCTTGACAATGATGAAGAACAGTGGCGACAGGTGGAACCTGAGATGGGTGGTTAGAAAATTAGCATTTTTTCCAATATACATTCTCAATCGCTACAAAACAGTAAATCCTGCAATTAGCTAAATATACTCTAATGATATGCAGCAAATCATTCTGATGGTACTGTGAAAAAGAAATGAGCATTGACATTACTGAACTGACCAATTTTAAGCTGTCAAAGTATACTTCGCTACAACAGCCCAATGAATCATGTTTTGATATTTCTCTAAGTACCCCATGCTGCAAAAGGAAAGTTGTTCTAAGAAGACATAACTAAATCCAAAACAACAGCCTTACCATATCAGTTCGTCAAACTGAATTTACCAATATACCCTAGCTCAAGCACTGAATGAGGTAAATGTGACCTAGAAAACAACTGAGCCAGCCCTTCTTTCTGGATAAAACTTGCAATCATTCACGTGTTAGCATATGGCAATGTAAAAGACAGCTGGAAAGCAGAAGTTTCACACAGTAGTAAAGCAAGGAAGTTACATGGTTTGATCCCAAAATCTCTTTTACTGATAAAATCCCAGCAAATTTCCTCTTGAAACATGAAATGACAAGTAGTACCCTGAAACCGAATTAGCAACATATCAATACAAAAGTTGTGGCTAATGTCTTATGTCATAAGCATGGGCAAAATTTGACACCATAGCCTGGCAGAAAATGTCAATGACTCAATGAACTTCCCCAGTCGACCCTGTGATTGTGAAACCATATGACACCTGCAACAAATCAGAATATGGTTAACCAGTCTATATTGACACATTCCAAGAAAAGTCAATAGCTCTAATAATTTGCCACATCTTTTAAAATGAAGAGATTAGAAAGCATAAGTTCTGCAACCACAATAACCGTATACAATCAGTTTCAGGCCAAATTAAGAAATAATTTCATCAAATTCCCAAGGGAAGATTATAGAGACCAAAGTGATACTAGTCAACAAGAATTAAAGAGATAAACAAAGTAGATTCAACATGCCTTACCCAGATTCCAATGGGGAGAATAACTCTACATTAATGCTAGTCTCAAAGCAAGCCCCTAGTATGAGCAGTTTTGACCACGAAAACTTTGGATTCACAAAATGTACATTTTTCACAGAAACCTACAATTAAAGCAGATAGTTAGAAGAGCATACTACGTATGAAGTCATTTTCTGTAAACAAGATAATAGAACATAGTTTACTTACTATCGCGCCAACCCTAAGACTATGAGGTGCAGTGAGCAGCTGATCAGTTAGTAGAAGCCACACTTCTTTATCCAGTTCAACAACCATTCCTTGCATGTAGCTACCTTTAACAACTCCAGTATAATCACCACATTCCCCTTTCCCCTTGACAAATTTTCTACGAAAATTTGATCTTCCTTTGGACATTCTATGCAAAAGCAGACGAGAATTTTCGGTAACTATAAACATCATCTGGGACTCCTCTTTTCCTATGAAGACCAGCTTCTTTTTCAACCTTGTCAAAGTGATAAAGCTCCCTGTGAGCTTGCAAAGCACAGGCTGCCAACACCATGAAGACCCACAAAAATATACAAGCAAGGGTTTCGTAAAACAATGACAATCCGTTTTTTGAATTGAAACTTCCTTATAACTACACAATTGGCACTCGCAAACTAGAACGCGGGCGATAAACCCACGAAGATTTTGAGATTCGCCACCACCAATCGAACAAGGAACAACTGAAACAGGGCTTACCAATTCAACAGCACCGTGAACGTTATAAAAGGCCTTGGATTTATTGTCAGAAGAAACAGAAGAGAAACGAGAAGTCAGTGGAATCGAATCAATGATATCTGAATCAAAAAGGCTCAATTTGATAATTTCCAGAAACCCGCCACCAGAATGTTTCAAAGGAATGAAATTCCAAGCAAGAACCCTAATCTTTCTCCCGATTAAATGAATGCCAAAGTTAAGCACATCACAGCAAACAGTGGTTGAATTGTCGGAGAACTGAAAGCAATTATTGTTTAGACAACTTTGGGTTTCGGAAGGTAGCGTAATCGTTCCTATCAATAGTGCGGGGTGGTCCAGCGTAGTGAGCAACTTAGGATCATGCTTAGGGTTAGGGTTAGGATTTAAATTAGGGTCTTCAGTAGACCGCGTTTCTCCATCAGACAGTAATCTGGAAATAGGGCGGCCAGAGTCTAGTGACGCAGCGGCGGTTACCGACCGGCCACGACGGACCAGTTCTGAGACAGTGAGGACCACAACAGAGTCTTCCATGAGTCAAAGAATCATAGATAGGAGCGGGAAATGTCTGTTTTTTTTTTGAAAAATTAAAAGATACTAATAAATCATTGGAAAAGTAGTCATGCTTTTGCTGTGTGAAAAGGATGCGAAAAGAATGGATGAGGAAAGTAAATATGATGCAAAGTGCAAGTAACGAATTTCAGTAGCCCATTCTCAAGTTGCATTCTCTAGATTAGAATGAGACCACTGAATAAGTAACTGCGTTGCTGCTTGATTTCCTCTTTTCACCATGTTTTGTCCAAAATAGCCACTGGTTGTGGAGTAGAGGCTGGCGATAGAAATGCGGGTGGGATTGAAGAAGTCGTCTGAAAGTTTCGTTGTGTTTTCTTAAGCTGAGAAATGTAAAAGACTGGGTGAATAGTAGCTGTAGAAGGAAGGTTCAGTCTATAAGCCACTGAACCAATTTTATCAAGAACCATATAAGGGCAGAAGTACCCGGATGACTCTTTCCTGCCTGTCTGGAGGACTCTATATGAGTAAAGTTTTTGGCAGAATAGCTTTTTTAAAAAGTGAATTAATTGTTTAGCTGTTAATTAAAAAATAATTTTTAAAAATAATTTTATTCAATAGATTGTTTGATAATATATATTAAAAATTTTAAATTTTTAAATTATATTTTATTTTATAATAAAATTATTTATACTAAATAATATTTAAAGTATAATAAACAATATATAAAGTACAATATATTATATTTACGATTATCTATTTCTTGGATAACCATCTTGTAGGAAATTTTAGATAATCATCTTGTAGGAAATAATTTAAACAGATGTCACATATTCTTATAAGAAATAAAATTAATATGAAAATAAATATTAAAATATGTAAAAGTTAAATAATATTATAATCTCAAAATAAATATTCAAGCTTAGTAAATAATTAAATACATAATAAATTATGCATTTTATCGTAATATAAGAAAATTTGCAATATATTCCTCGCATCATTCATCTCGTTATTTTGTGCCTCGTCTCAATGATTTCATTCAATGTCTTCATTTTCATTGATTTCTTCATTTATAAGAAGTAATTCATCATCTTAATCATAGGGATAAAACTCTTCATCCTTTTGAGCATTTAACCTTATAAAATTATGAATGGTCATTGAAGCAATTACAATTTTAACTTGCTTTGGAAAAGAAAAACTGGGCATTTGACGTAAAATTTTTCACCTATTTTTTTAAACGCCAAATGTTCTTTCGATTGTGTATCTTAAAGAAGAATGTGCATGATTGAATATTTCTTTCTTTCCTCTTAGAAGACCAATGCGTAAAAAATAAGGAAAATGATACATCTCACCTTTGTATGGTCCTAAATAACCTTGCATGTAAGGATATCCTGCATCTACCAAATAATATTTTCCTACATTCCAGATTAAAAAATAAATAAATAAAGAATCATTGAATTATTAAGAATAAATAAAAAGTATTAAGTTATCCGTTACAAATCTCTAGATGAATGAGGGAAGTGCAATCTATCATTATACAAAGCCTCCATAAAAATTCGAGCATCTGTACCTTCCCAACCAACCCAAGCAAAAGTGAAGCACATATCAAAATCACATACAACCATTACATTTTGTGTAGGAATGCCTTTTCTCTCAATATATTTTAAATGATTGGACCTTAGAACGACAACTGGTATATGTGTTGTAGCACCCCCTTACCATAGGGTATACACCGGGACGCTCATAGGTCATTCCGATACATAACCTACGATAAGGGTGAATTACGAACAATCACTACTATACCTCACATGGCATCAAATCATAAAACATCAATACTGAAAATCACTAATTTTTGAAACCATAAATTTTTTTCTCATTTCATATCATTAAGAAAAGTAATTTATACATCTGTCTGTTGTTCACTGTCTGTGCAATACTCCAAAAGAAATCTAAAACAAAATGTCTAACTAAGTCATCCTCAAAAGATCCCAGCTGACAGACCTGTGAGCCATGACTTCTCTTGCCAACACGATCTACAAGGCAGGAAAAGTCTCTATGGAGCTAGGAGTCTACTCTCTCGATCCTGAAAAATAATTTGCAATTTGGGTGAGTTTGCGAACTCAGTGAGAAACCATCATCGATGGTTCACTCAATTCATACATTGTCAAGTATAACACAATTATAGCATAATAGCTCATTCAGAAGTATCACATGGTCATTCACATGAACACAAGGCAATTTGCCTTTCACTCAATTAAAAACATTTAATCAAATGCATATGTAATGCGTATGTGACCCTTTTTCCAATTTATTACGTTGTTATGACCGAGTGCCTAAACTGTTCCAATAAGGGCGCATTATTCGTTGAGCCCGAGGCTCTGAAACACTGTAGACTCGAGGCCCAAATACGTTGAGCTTTAAGCTCTCGGTGGCTGCTCCGGTCACAACTGTCAATTAGTGATAATGCATTATGCATGGAATGCACATGGCAATATAACGCAAAGTCTACATCATATTCGGTCCCAAATTACCACATTCACACAAGTAGTTCACAAGTAATCACATTCCAAATCACATATAGCACTTCTATGTCATGATCTTCCAATACATCGGACACCTTCTGTCCGGAACCAGGCATAAACAAATGCAAAGCCCACCATTATTCTCCACAGTGTTATAAGTGCAAAATATAAACAATTAATAATCGAGAAATCATCTAGATTACTCACCAAATAGCTTCCGAGCTAATGCCGGGAAGTCTCGGCAACGTCCGTGGGATGACGTTCCAACTGAGCCTCTATAACAATCATAATAATCACATATTACTAAACGCACAATCAGAAATATTAAATAATGCACATGTAGCAATTTAGATATGTACAATGCATGTTCGTGACATTCCCGACATTATTGCACAAATTCCCGAGACAACAATTTCCTCTAAACATTATAAACTCATTGACACTAAAATCACTCAATTCGGACCTCTATAGGACCAATTATTAATAAAACATTGATCGAAAAAATCATTTCCCGGTCCCCTCACTTCGACCTAACCAATTCCTGTCAATTTTGGCTCTAAAAATTCCTAATTTCACAAATAAATGAAATTAAATATAGCACGAATCCGATGTCTCGAGAATCAGGTTAATCGGATGTCGGGCAGAAAAGATATTCCCAAAACACGTTCAAACCAACACACTATATGAAACTTCACTCTAGAAAATGAACATCTTAGGGGCTAAATTGAAGTCCGACCTCTTCATGACATTTGTAGACCTATGTCTCTAGTTTATTTAGAAAAAAATAATCAGAACGATTAGAGCTCTATAGCTTAAGATATCTCCAAATTACTGAAGCATGTTCAGACTTTTCCAATGGGTCAGCTCACTTAGATCCGATCGACCCTTTCTCAGTTGATCTAAAAAATCCTAACTTTGGTATGGAAAGACAGAGAAATATCCAACGCTTCGAAAATCAGGTCGATCGGAGGTCGGATGAAAAAGTTATACACAAAAGATTGGACAGAGGTCGGATTAGGAAGGAAGCTAGGGTGTCAAAAATTCATTCAAAGATACTGCCTAATCACACATTTACTACCACAGTGCAGCACTTTCACAAAAATCATAACTTTTCATCCCCTTAACCAAAAATTCCAAACTTTATATCACTAAAAAGGGCAAAACAAATGTTGCATCTTTCATGAACAACTTAGAAGCCAATTCCATCTCTAACCAAATCAAATTCTCAAACAAAGTTTCAGCCTACCCAATTTATTCTCAACAGAAACTCAATCTTTCAAAATTCATAACTCCAAATCTCCTTGGCAAAAATTTCCATATAGAAATAAAAAGCTCAGACAATATACTACAATTCTTAAGAAGGACCTCACAGCAAATTCCAATTCAAACTAGGTCGAATCCTCTCATAAATGTGGTTGTCCTGTTAGGGTTTATGAAATCAGCATTTAGCCTAACCCCTAACAAAACTTTACAAATGTATATCTAACAATCCTTATATCCAAAATTTGCATAAAATACCTCATTAGAAATCTACAACAATCCTCTATAACTTTCCAGAAGATCCCTTGAGCCAATTTCACCCTTTACAGTCCCAAATAAATATTAGAATACAAAAAGCACAAAATCTATGCCCTTAGAGCATTTGCACACCAAAACACAATTTGGGCTGAATTACCCCCTGAACATTATCAAACCATAACTTGCGATCTACACATAGAAAAATATCATACTCAGTGGCATTAGAAATATAACACATAAATCTTCAACTTTCAGTAATACCAATTTCACAAAATCATCTCCTTTATCCTAGAAAAATTCTCAAAGTTTCAGTCTTGATAATGGAACCAAGATCAGGATACTATTCATCCAGACACACATCTCAACTTCCGAGCCAAATTCAAAGCTCTTCAAGCCACAATTGGGAAGAACTTCCTTCATAGGAATTCTAGCCATACTTCTCAAGCTTAATGTAAAGCAAACCTCAACTCAATAGCATAACCACATCAAAAGTTATAAACAAATACCTGAAGCATGCACAGGTTCCATTTTCCAGATTTCATACTAAATCCTACTCCTTTCATGTAAACATCAATGCCACATCAATAAACATTCCATTTAACCAAGAGATCAGCCACAAATTCATCAAGACACTTACTTGAGTAATAAAACACAATTTGGCAGCACACAACATACACAATTTTCTTACTTCATTTCCATTTATCTAGCATCACAAAACCAATTCAAAACATGTTGATAATTCATCTTTTACCAATCATAAGCCAATCAAAGAAGCAACTTACCCATACAATTAATACACAAGCTTCATGAAATTAATGAACCAATAAGCACAATAAATGCTTCTACCTACTAATCAAAGGACACAAAACAAAATTCTCACCTAAAGAAGTTTCAAGCTCTTCAATTCTTCAAACCACTCAAATTCCTCTACCTCTCACCAACACCTACGGCTATCACTCCAATACACACACAATTCACCATCTTCACAAGGCTTAAGTTTGGTCTTGGTTGAGAATAAAGAAAGGCAAGCAAGTAGCAAGGAAGGCTTCTTGTATGGGATGAGAAGAAACAATCGAAGGAGGAAGGAAGGAAACACCTACGGATGGAGGAGGTTTTTAACTCTCAAAGTAACTTTTTTAAACCATCAAAGTGATTTTCTTATGCATTTAAGGAGAAGAGCCGAGAATGAATGAAGGGAATAAAACAAAACCCTTAAATGAATGAGGACACTTGTCAATTCATGAAGAAAAAGACAAAAACCTCAATTAAGAACATTTAATCAAAGAACCATAATACCAATTAATCTTTAATCCATTTAATGCTAATGACTCTATAACAATCCCAAAAATCATTTATCCAATAATCCAGTGCCATTAGACAGAAATTTTCGGTACCGAAAATCCCATAAGTCTGCCTCTTGGCAATTTTTTCGGTCTGGAAAAGTACTCCGAAAAATTTCAGAAAAATTCCTGAAATTTTCTAAAAATATAAAACACACATAAACCACTCCAAATCAATTTTTCAAACACAATTATCACACAAAATTACATTTAGACCCATATGCCGGGAAATGTCATGAATGCATGTACAATCATATGCATGTGCAAAAATAACCATTTATAAAATTATAGAGGCTATATGATGCATGTTCATGCCGAGATATATTTACACTTGCCTAGCCCGTCCCAAATGACCAAATTACCCTTCCCATCAGTGATGGGATGTTACAATTCTCCCCTCCTAAAAAAATTTCGTCCTCGAAATTCTTACATGCTTGGTCGAACAGGTGAGGATACTGTCTCTTCATATGCTCCTCGGTCTCCTAAGTTGCTTCCTCAGTTGAGTGGCTCCTCTATAGGACTTTCACCAATAGAATAACCTTGTTCCTCAACTGCTTGATCCGTGACCCTATACTACAAGAAATTCTTCATATAGCGACGGAAATATACCGACGGAAAATATAGCGTCCATTAATTACGACGGAAACACTAATCCGTCGGGGAAATGAAGATGATTTCTGACGGTCCAGAAATTCGTTGCCAAAGTTGGAGGGAAATTTGCGCGGGGCCTTTTAGCGACATAAATATGCTGATGGAAGTAATTCTGTATGGAAATAGGGACGGAATAAAATATTCGATCGGTGAACTTGTCGTTAAATATAATTACCGACGGAACTAGCCATTTCTCCGACGGAATATTCCGTTGGGGAAAGTCAGTTTTCTTGTAGTGCTATAATCTGAATTGGCTTCTCAACATAGCTCAAGTTGCTAGCTACCTCAATCTCTTGAGCCGGTATCGCATGTGTTGGATTCGACCGATATCTCCGAAGCATACTCACATGGAAGACATTATGCAGCTAAGACATCTCACTCGGTAAAGTCAGCTTATCAGCCAAAGGTCCTATACGCTCAATGATCTCATATGGACCAATATACTTAGGGCTTAACTTGCCATTTTTCCCGAATCTCAGCACTCCTCTCCACGGTGACACTCGGAGGAAGACCTTGTTTCCCACACTATACTCCATCTCCCTCCGATGCTGATCTATATAGCTCTTCTGTCTATCATGAGCCGCTTTTATTCGGCTCCGGATCAATTTTATCTTGTCCACTGTATCCTGAATCAGCTCTGGGCCCTCAATCATCCTCTCACCTTCTTCATCCCAATACAGAGGCGACCGACACTGTCTTCCATATAAAGCATCATATGGTGCCATCCCGATGTTACTGTGATAATGGTTATTATACGCAAATTCAATCAAGGCCAAATACTAATCCCATGCTTCTCTAAACTCCAATACACACGCCCGAAGCATATCCTCAACAGTCTTAATCGTCCTCTCACTCTGTCCATCTGTCTGAGGATGAAATGTTGTACTAAAGTTCAACCGGGTACCCATAGCAGACTGCAGACTCTTCTAGAATCTCGAAGTAAACCTGAGATCCCTGTCTGACACTATAGATAATGGAACCCCATGCAGTCTCACTGTCTCAATCACATACTTCTGGGCCAACTGATCAAAAGAATTGTTCTCCCTTACTGGTAAGAAATGGGCCGATTTAGTTATCCAATCCACTATGACCCAGATAACATCATGCTACCTCGGTGTCCTATGCAACCCCATAATGAAATCCATAGTAATTCGTTCCCATTTTCACTCGGGAATGGGCAACGAATGAAGCTTCCCATGGAGCACGGTGCTCACCTTAACTCTTAGACGTCATACATCTGGAGACATATTCTGCCACCTGTTTCTTCATGCCAGACCACCAGAAATGTTGCTTTAAAGTGTTATATATCTTGGTAGTACCAGGATGCATAGCATAGGAGGCCATATGCGCTTCCTCCAGAATCTCTCGCCTCAAATCATTTACATCTGGTACACACAACCTCTGCCCTAACCATAATGTCCCATCTCTCAACTTAAATTCAAAATTCAGATCAGACTTCACTTTTTCAATCAGTTTCACCATAGCGGGATCCTTGTCCTGAACTCTCTTGATCCTGTCATGTAGCATCGGTCTGAGCTTCAAAGTAAGTACCAAAGCTCCATCATGCTCCAGATTTAACTGAACATTCAAAGCCCTCAACTGAATCAAATTAGGTAATCTCAATACCTGAATCTGAGCTGCACTGATGTGAGACTTCCTGCTCAAAGCATCTGCCACCACATTAGCCTTCCCTGGGTGGTACTCAATCGTACAATCATAATCCTTCAACAACTCCATCCATCTCCTCTGCCTCAAATTCAGCTCTCTCTGACTCAGCAGATACCTCAAACTCTTATGATCAGTGTAAATCTGAAATGTCTCCCCATATAAGTAATGTCTCCAAATCTTCAGGGCAAAAATAAATGTAGCTAACTCCAAATCATGCACTGGATAATTTACCTCATGAGACCTCAACAATCTCCAGGCATAAGCGATCACTCTGCCATGCTGCATCAAAACACACCGTAATCCCTGATGGGAAGCATCACTATACACCTCATAACTTCCAGTCCCAGATGGAATAGCTAACATCGGTGCTGTGGTTGTAACATCCCGTCCCCTTATTAAGGGTTAGTACCCGAACTTTCGGTATTTGTGAACTCAAAGAGAGGTTAAGGAAATGTATTTTTTTGCTCATGCATCATGCTAGCATATAAGCACATAGATACGAAATGCTTTAGCATAAAAAGTGGTACATGCATTCATTGACAACTTCTGGGTATAAATGGTATTAAATGTGATTTTATTGAAAATGAGGAGTAGAAGGAGTAGAAAGAGTGATCTTGGTATGAGTTGTAATAAGGAAAGATTTAGAAACAAGATTGGTAGTGATCTGGAAAATTTTCATTGAATATGCTTCAGTCATTTAGCTACAACGTTTTCTCTAGTAATCCAAACGAGATGATTCTTGATTTGGATTAAACTAGATATATATGGCTACATTTTGTGTGAAGACATCAAATTTCAATTCTGTGCCTAAGAGTCTCAAATATTGTCATGAAGTGAAGAATTGGGTGCAGTGTTGGTGTATGAATGAAAAATTTGTCTTTAGAATTTAGGGGATAATTTGGGATTGATAAAGATGGATTTTGGCAAAATTTTCTTCTGAAAAGTTGTATATCTTTCTTTTATCTTTCCAACGGTATAAAGTTTGTAAAATTTGGACTTCTGATTCAAAAGTTATACGCCTTATAAGTAGAGATGTTCCAGATGCAAAAAGACAAACGCATAAAAGCAGACGAAAGAAAAGTGAGACGATACAGAAGTTAGACGATAGAATTGGCCTTTAAGGTCTTCATAGAAGTTGTAGATCTTGAAATCTTCTTTCCAATGGTCCAAAACCGAAGTCAATTGGACATATGTAACAAAAGTTATAACATTCGCACTGAGATATGTACAGACACAAAAAGTAGACGCAGAAAAACAGACACAGAAAAGCAGACGAAAGAAAAGTGAGACGATACAGAAGTTAGAAGATAGAATTGGGCTTTGAGGTCTTCATAGAAGTTGTATATCTTGAAGTATTCTTTCCAATGGTCCAAAAACGAAGTCAATTGGACATCTGTAACAAAATTTATAGGATTCGCACTGAGATATGTACAGACACAAAAAGCAGACGAAAGAAAAGTGAGACGATACAGAAGTTAGACGATAGAATTGGCCTTTTAGGTCTTCATAGAAGTTGTAGATCTTGAAGTCTTCTTTCCAATGGTCTAAAAACAAAGTTAATTGGACATCTGTAGCAAAAGTTATAGCATTCGAACTGAGATATATATAGACCCAAAATGACAGACACAGAAAAGCAGACGAAAGAAAAGTGAGACGATACAGAAGTTATATGATAGAATTGGCTTTGAGGCCTTCATAGAAGTTTTAGATCTAGAAGTCCTCTTTTTAATGGTCCAAAAACGAAACTAATTAGACTTCTGTAGCAAAAGTTATGGCATTCGTACTGGGATATGTACATTTCAGGTGAGGATATGAACATGTTGGATTGTTTTGGCCATAACTTCTTCTCTAGACCTTCAAAAATCGAAGTTATCTAAATTGGTTTGGATTCGTAAGAACTTTCTCTATATCTCCACCAAAAATCGAAGTTATCTAAATTGTATAGAGAGAGATTAAGTGAAAAGAGTAAGTCGGGTACAGTGTGGGTGCTCTTAAAGGATATGAGCTGGTGTTATCCCACTGAACATACTTCAGTGTTTAATGATATCTTGATTTGTAGAAATCAAAATGAGATGATTTCTGATTTGTGGTAAACTAGAGACATGGAGCTACAAATGGTATTAAGGACTTGGAATCCGATTCAGTCTCTAGGATGTCTAAAATTCTTATGGAAGTTATCATAGTGTCTTGTTATGGACAAGAACGGTCAAAATGTTTAAAGTGTAACTTCGAATCACTTGAATCGAGTGAATGCTTTTAGTGATATTAGACCCGTAAGACAATAGAGAAGAGTCTTCTAGAAGAAAGTGATGTGTAAGAATGGTCAAGGATATTTACGGCAAGACACTTAAGTTTAAAAGAACATAAGCTATAAGGAAGGATAAAATGGACTTTTGGACTCATTAAGGGCATAAATGGAAAAAAGAAGTATGGTCTGGCTTATAAATTAAGGGGAGAACGAAAATGAAAAAAAAAGAAATATCTTGAAGAAGAAAGAGAAATACAAAGAGAAGAAGAAAGAAAGAGAGAGAAAAAAGAGAGAGCAAGCTAGGGTTTTAATTTTCTTAGCCTTTAAGAGAGATTTTAAAGTTGTTCAAGAAGAGAATAAGAAAGAGGAAGATAAGAGCTTCCATTTGAGCTAAAGATCTCTTTTTGGTGATGAATCAAGGAAACTAAGAGAATCCTACCCAAGAACAAGGGGAAAGACAAATTTGACTCAAAGTTTTGCAAGCCAACTAGGTCAAGCGACCACATTCTAACGTTCCAGAATTGGGAAGCAAATGCTATTTTGGAGCGTACTGTGAGTAGACCTAGATGGTCTTACCTTATTTTTTGTTTTGTTTATGTTATAAACTGAGTAATTATGACTAATTATGAATGTGTCTTGATTGTTGAAACTCGGACAACGAAGGTCCGATGAAGGTGCTATATGAATGAGATATTGAAGTGTTAATTGTATGTGAATGTGATTATAAATCGTGTATTGGCACATAAATGAAATTGTGAAATGATCCACTTTAATGTGAAATGTCGGACCACGGTCCGATGATTGTGATATTGATTTGAATATAGAAGTGCTAGTGACTATCAATTGGATGAATGATGTGTAAATATGTAATTGGTAAAAGCATATTAGTTGTAGATGAAATTGTGAAATGCTCCACTTTAATGTGGATTGTCGGACTAAGATCCGATGTTATGAGAAAGTGATTTGAATGGGATAAGTAATTGTGAGTGATGCATTCCATTTCATGAATGCATAAAACAAAATAGTAATTGTGACCCGAGTAGCCATCGATCAGAGCTATAAGCTCAACATTCAATGAGCCCTTTAAGGGACAGTTTAGGCACTCGGTCACAACAAAGTAACAAATGAAAAATCAGTCTCATGTGCATTGCATATGCATAATGAAAAATGTGATTTTTGATACAAAGTATGATTGATTGAATGTATTGAATGTGAAATAATGTGATATGTGAATGATTTGTTCTGAGATGAATGATCTGAATTATTAAAGTGCTCATTATATGTGGATAAGATGAACTAAGTGTTTTCGAATGTGCATTGCATGCAAGAGAAATAGTGAATACTCAACTATATGTTGAATCTTGAGACTCTGTCCGATGATAAGTGAATGTGATCGAATAAGTGCATGCTGATGTAAGTGATGCATTCCATGGTATGAATGCATAAAATATAAAGCGTTGTGACTTGAGTTGCCTATTTGAAGCGTTTCCACGTAGAGCTATGCTCCGTGAGTATTGTGATTCGACTAAGCCTACGGGTTGGTATTGTGATTCGACTAAGCCTACGGGTTGGTATTGTGATTCGACTAAGCCTACGGGCTGGTATTGTGATTCGACTAAGCCTACGGGCTGGTACTCTGTATATGTGAAGAGGCACTCAGTCACAACAATAAGAACGAATGTGAGTCTCATACAGGTGACATATGCATCATATGAACGTTTAAATGATATTGAATGTGAACAAATTGATGTGATTCAATTTGGTTGTTAATGAAATGATACGAATATGGGAAATAATTTGATATAGGAAATAAAGTGAGATTGGTTCAGTGATTGAATGCGAAATAATATGAACATGTGCGTTATTGGAAAAAAATGTGAAATGGAATGTAAATTATGAAATATATATATATCTTATGTGATATATGATGAGTGAGCCATCGATGATGGTCACTCACTGAGTTCGCAAAACTCACCCAAAATTGCAATTATTTTTTCAGGATCGGAAGAATACCCGTTAGGCCAGCGAGTATAATTGCGAGTTAGTGAATGATAGAAGTCGGGATCGAGTTCGCGTCTGCATTGCATGTCTTTATTTATGTCATGAAATGTATATTTTGAAATGACTCAAGTGTTGTATTTGTGAAAGGGCCAAATGGCCATATGAGAATTTTGTAAATAGCCTTGTATGATTGAAAAGGGCTTATGTCTTATTTGATTATTTGACTTCCGCATGTGTGTTTATGAAAAAGAAAAAAAATATCGAATTTTGATTGATCGAGTGCGTAGCACACCACCCTCGCGGGGCGCGGTCTCGGATATCACCATCGATATCGGGTTCGAGTCTTACGGGAGTGGGGTGCTACAGTGGTCAACCGATGTTTCAGCTCTTCAAAGCTCTTCTGGCACTCCTCAGTCCATCTGAATGGTGCATTCTTCCTCAGAAGTTTTGTCAGAGGGGCTGAGATCAATGAAAACCCCTCGACAAACCTCCGGTAATAACCTACCAATCCTAGGAAACTTCGAATCTCAGACACATTCCTAGGAGCTTCCTACTTCATCAATGCCTCAATCTTACTAGGGTCGACCTGAATACCCTCTCCAGTCACTATGTGGCCCAGAAACACCACCTCATCTAGCCAAAATTTACACTTACTGAATTTGGCATATAGCTGTTTCTCCCTCATAAGCTGCAAAACAGTCATCAGATGCTCAACATGCTCCTGTTTACTCCTCGAATACACCAATATGTCATCAATGAACACAATGACAAACTGATCAAGGTAGGTCTGACAGACCTTATTCATCAAGCCATAAAGCCGCGGGGCATTAGTCGATCAAGCGGCATCACGAAACTCAAAATGCCCATACACGCTCACGAAGGCACTCTTAGCACATCGGCCTCTCGCTATCTTCGGTGATAATACCACGATCTCAAGTCCAACTTAGTGAACACCTGAGCTCCCTGCAACTGATCAAACAAGTCATCGATCCTAGGCAGTGGATACTTATTCTTTACTGTCACCCGATTCAGCTGCCTGTAATCGATGCACAATCTCAGAGTCCCGTCCTTCTTCTTCACAAACAATACTGGAGCTCCGCAAGGTGAGACACTGGGCCTGATAAAATCCTTCTCCAGTAACTCCTGCAACTGAGTCTTCAGCTCCCTCAGTTTCACATGTGCCATCCTATATGGAAGTATAGATATAGGAGCAGTACCTAGAACGAGGTCAATAGTGAACTCTGTTTCCCGATCTGGCGGTAAACTCGGTAACTCATTAGGAAACACATCTGGAAATTTCCTAACCACGGGAATATCCTGCAGCCTCTGCTCGACTCCCGTGTCAATAACATGGGCCAGATAGGCCTCACAGCCTCCCTGCATCAATCTCAGGGCACTAAGGAAAGAGATCATCCGGGCTGACACTACTTGATTAACTCCTCTGAACACTACTCAGGTCGACGGGAGACTACAAGACAACCTCCTTGGTATAGCGATCCATGATGGCCCTATGGTTGAAGCAGTCCATACCCGAATCACATCGATCTCTCTCAATGGTAACACTATAAGGTCTGCTCTCAACACTGCTTGATTGATCTGGATCGAGCACCCCTTGCAGACCTCTCCCAGAACAGTAGTACTATCTAGAGGTGTACTCACCTCTAGCTCATACTGTAATACCTCCCTATCCCCATGCAATCTACATGCCAAATGCGGTGCAACAAAAGAATGTGTGGATCCTGGATCCAACAGTGCAAATGCCTCAATATCAGAAATAAGAAGCATACCAGCTACTACCTCTGGAGAATCCTGGGCCTCTTGCCTAGTCATGGCATAGACCCTGGTCTGGGACTGTGGTCGGCTGCCCCAACCCTCAGTCCTCACAAAGGATCCCTCAACTCTGCCTCGGCCCCTCTGCCCAAATCCACCACCTCTTCTCTGTTGCACCGTAGTATTCTTTGCTCGATCTCGCACTAACAAGCAGATGAGCTCCACATGGCAGTGGCAATCCACGATCGATGCTCCATGGAGCCGCATTTAAGGGAGGCTCCAGTTGTAACATCCCGTCTCCGATGGGAAGGGTAAATTGGTAAATTGGGACAGGCTAGTGAGTCACATTGCATATACTGATATGAACATTTATTTGGCCTTTAATTTTAGAGGAGCAGTCGTTTGGCACATGCACATATAGATACATGCGTTCATGACAAGTCCGGCATTTAATTGTGATTCGATGTGTTTTGTGACTTGGTTGAGATTTATGGAATAATTGGGCTTGAATAGTTAAATTAGAAATGTTTTAGAGTGATGGTTAATGGATAATAACTCTTCAAAATTTTCGGAAATTTGGGAGAAAGAGTTCGAATGAAAATTTTTCGAGTGGTGGCGAATGATTTTATAGATGAAATGACTGTCTAATGGCTATGGAAAAATTAGATTTATGGTTTTAGGAATTAATATGACGAGCCATTGAAATTTGGAGATTAATTGGATTGGGAACTAAAGCGAAAGAGAAAGAGATTTAAGCGTACTATGAGGGAAAAGCGAGAGGCTTAATTGAGTTACCTTTAAATGCCCTAGGTTTTCAAAACTTGAGGAAAAGAAATCTTTCACGATTGCTTCTTCTTCCTCTTGGTGATTCTCGATCCCCTTCTCCACCCTTACTTGATCTTTGGTTTGGTCTTAGCTTGCTCCTTCCTGGCTGTTAAGATCAACCCATATCTCTGAGAAGATAAAGATTTGTGAGATTTTGCGGGTGGCCGTGCGTGTTGGAGAAAGGTTAAAGGAATTGGGGGATTTTACAGGAGTTGAGGATTTGTGGCTCGATTGGTAAGTAAAATGGTTCTAATATTGTATGATGCATTTATGACATTTATATGGTGATTGGGGTAGTTATGGGTGAGTTAAGGAAGTTTTCAGAGAGAGAAATGGCAGAAAATCGATCGGAGAAGACAAACCAGAGCCGCACATGGCGACAAAGGAATTATTAGACGTTGCGACGAGCGTATGCATGACGTGCGTGAAGCTTCTGCTGACGGCGTCTTGCCCATGACGAGCAGGATGTCATGACGAGGATTAAGTAGAGCGTCGCATGACGAGTGTGGGTTGACGCCTTGACGAAGCGATTAAATTACAGGCGAGGATGGTTTTTGAATTGATTGGGTTTAGTTTTAAGGCATAACTTATGATGTAGACCTCCAATTGAGGTGATTCTTGATTCATTATGAACTAGGAAAAGAGGTCTACAATTGAGGAAAAGGAAGAAAGTATTGAATGAAATTTGAGAATAGGTTCTATTGCAACCTAGGGGTTGTTTATGGATAATTGAGATATAATTGTGCGATTATGAATTTAAGGAAATGCTATTGAGAGTTTTGGAACCGGTATAAAGCGTGAATTTTGATATAGAGAATAGTGGCACTGAAATTGAGGTTTTCGTGAGAATATCCAAATGAGTATGACTTGGTTAATTGGTGAAAGTTAAAATTGGAATTGGTGGAATTACGTAATAGGTCATTGAAATGATATGAGTCGTTATTGCTCCATTGGTGGAAAGGTAGAATTTGAAAAGAAAGTGGAAATTGGGAAATAGTCTTGGGAGGGTCATGAATAGGCATCGTACATCTTTTATTTCTGGCATGTGCATCATTAAATTATTTTGTTGTGCATTTAATGAATGACTATTTGATTGTTTTAGAGCACAGTTGGATCGTTATTCCACGGACAACGCTTGAGCTTCGAAATGACTAGGAAGTTGGTGAGTAACCTAGTTGGTTTCTCAACCTATATGTGTTTAATATATTGCAATTATGTCATGTGGAGATAATGGAGGGATATATGTGTTTGCTTTGATTGATTTGGACCACGGGTGTATCAAGTATTTGAATGTGATATTGAAGTGCAAATTGTGTATCTTGTATGTGAATCTTTCGCTATGAAATGAATTGTGAATATGAAATTTGTTAATGGTGAATTCTTGGACGAAGGTCTGAAGGAATGAGAATTGGTCTTTGAAATGTAAAATGATTGTGAATGTGAATTGAGACATGCATTCATGCATAAAGGCATGATCGAGATAAAAGGCAGATTGTAATAGGAGCGACCAATAATGCCTTGGTATCGCTTGTCCCTGAAGTGGTGCATACCGAGGGCTCTCCCACGCGATGCTCGGATACCATATTAAGGCTCACTTGTATCAAGGCTTCAAGCCCACGAAACTCTTATTCTTTGAGCAGGAGCCTCGAGCTCGGGGAGTTAGTGCATACCACGAGGCTCTCCTACTCCCTGAGCAGCGTCGATTGCGATCAGCGATAGGCGCTCGGTCACAACACCGTAATGAAAATGGGCGGTGTCACATGTGCATTACATATGTAAATGATTAAATGTGGATAGTGTGATATGTGCAAGTGATATATGTGATCTTGTGAATCGTGTGAATATGTATGAGTTGAGTGAACCATCGATGATGGTTTCTCACCGAGTTATAAACTCACCCAACATTGTAAATATTTTTGGGATTGAAGAGTACCCGTTGAGCACGAGTATGTCTACAGCTTACAAGTCGAGTTCGAGTCGGGATCGGTTCATATACGCATTAGTATCGTTCTGTTTTTGTATAAGATTTGTATTTATGCAATTTCTGCAAAATAGCTTGGTTTCGTAAAGGGCCCAATGAATAATTGTTGTTTTGAAATGTAATTATTGAAAATGTTCAGAAATGACATTGGCTTATTTTGGCTATGGATTGTTGTGCATAAAGTGATTAATTACTGTTGAAAGTTTTTATGACCGAGATTATATATTATGATCGAAATTGATTTTTGTATTAAAGCGGGTTCAAATTATTTATTGATATCTGCGCATTCGATTGTTTTTTAAAAGAAAAATGTATTACCGAGTTTCTAAACTGTTGTGACTGCTTTAGCATATCACCCTCGTGAGACACGGGCTCGGATATCATCATCGGTATTGGGTTCAGGTCTTGCGGGAGTGGGATGCTACACCAGTCAATCGCCAACACTCCCCATTGTGCCTCTTGTCGCAATGCTCCTGGCCCAGGGGATCTACCTGTACTCTACCTTTGCCTTTGCTAGCCGTGTTAAGTCAAAATGACTTTACATAAAATGATTTTGATGTATAACAAACATAGTGAGATCAAATACAAGAAAAACAAAGCGATCCTGGGCGTATCTGAGGCGAATTCGGAGGCGGGCGAAGATGGCGTATCTGAGCGAAGTTGACACGAGACAAATCAAAACACAGGCGAAGTTTGTCAAAGTAAAAGTCAACATGAGCGCAGATGACACAAGACAATAAAAGACACGAGACACAAATGTAGATCTGAGCGCGAAAAAGAAGCGAGCCCAGACGCAGACGCGAGAAAAGAAAGACGCGAAGAGTCGATTCGAGTTAATTCTGAGAACTCAACTGATTAACCGTTTCTTTAAAGATTCAAGATTCAAGAATCAAGAAGATTAGAGGCGAAGGCTATAAATACAAGTCGAAGTCGAAAAATGAAGAGCTTCTTTGTTTTGAGAAAAATTACACAAAGCGAAAAAGTGATTAAGTGCGAATTAGTGAGGGCGCTATCATACATGTGAGTGTTCAAATATTTTCTGAAAGAAAAGTTATGCAGATAGCTTTGTAGAGGCTAAGTGTGAAAGAATCTTGGTTGTAGAGACCTAAAGAGGCTCGTGAAAGAATCTTGTAACATTTGAAGAGATAGTGAAATCTCGGAAGAAACTCGAGGGGTGGGCGTAGCCACGGTTTGGGGTGAACCGGGGATAAATCTGCGTGTCTACTACTCTCACTCTCTATCTCACTTTTAGTTTCAAAGTTGATCTTTATTTACTATTCATATATTTAGCATTGAAAAGTTTGATCAATCGGGATTAATAAAATTACGTAAAGAATCTTAATTCTAACAAGTAATTTCTAAAAGATATTTAAAAAGGGGAATACACAATTCAACCCCCCCTTCTCGTGCATTCTATTTTGTTTTTAAGTGCTGTATTAACGTGTGATTCACTTCAATTGGTATCGAGCTTGGTATCCAAGAATCACTTTGGCGAAGTGTGGATTAAAGATAATGGCGAGTCACATGTATACATCATTGAAGGAGCCTCGATCACTAGACCTCCGACATTCAATGGAAGACTATCATTCTTGGAAAGATAGAATGCGGTTATTCATCGAATCTACACATGTAGACCTTTGGGACGTAATAGAGAACGGACCTATATACCTGAGATGGCGAAGGTAGTTCTATTCCACGAAGCAGATGGACGGTGATCGGAAAGTAAGAATACAACCGAATTCAAAGGCGAAATTTTTCTTAACGTGTGCCTAAGTAGAAGCGAGTGCGACAAAGTGCATGGTTGCGACCACAAAAGAAATGTGGGACATATTGTCCATTGCTCATGAAAGCACAAGTCGAGTTAAGGAATCCAAGATAAGTATTCTTGTACATCAATATGAACTTTTAGGGATGGAAGATGAAGAATCTATTGATCAAATGTTTGGAAGATTTCAAACAATTATCGATGGATTGAAAGCTCTTGGAAGGACATACAATAATCAAGATCACGTTATAAGATTCTAAGAAGTCTTCTAAGAGATGGAGACCAAAAGTTACTGGAGTGCAAGAAGCCAAAGACTTGAGCATATTAAAGCTAGATGAGTTCTTTGGGATCCTTAAAGATTCATGAAGTTGAACTCAGCGCGAAGATAAGCCCAAGCGAGAGAAGTCAATAACCTTGAAGAAGGTGGACAAAAGAATCATAAGACTCGAGAGAGGAGGAAGTCATCAAAGCATTGAAAATTGAAGAATCAAGGGATGACAACTCTAGCCAATCAGATTTAGAATCGAGTGATGAAGATGACGAATTATCTTTCATTTCCGAAAGATAAGGCGATGTGGAAGAAGAAGCCGAAGTAACCGGACATTTAGAAAAATGGAAAAGATGAAGCTAAGCCGGAAAAGTCTTATCATTTTATTCGAGTGCAATCAGCTGGACACTACAAGTCAGAATGCCCTACTCTCGAAGAAACCCAAGAAGAGTAGAAGGCAAGAAAAGCATGATGGCAACATGGGAGGACCTAGATTCATCTGAATGGAATCTGAGGCTCGAGTCATCGAACATGCAAACATTTGCCTAATGGTAGAGGAAGATAGTGATGAGGAGGTAAAATCCGACTCTGAAAATTGGCATGATGCATATTCAGAAGCTGTTAGAAGATTCTCATGCTATTCGAAACGATCTGTTGTTGAAGAAAAGTATCTGAAGAATATTAGAAATCTTGAGAAAATAGAGAGAAAATATTTGCTTAAAAAAGGAGTTAGAAGTTAAAGGAAACTTGTAGGCAGATCGGATGAGATTAATCAACTCAAGCGAGGATCGAGAATCTATCGGTGATCTAGTTACTTTCATGAGAGTCAAAGAAAATGAATGATATCTAGGAAAATGTAGACATCCTAGTGATAAAATTTGGATTAGGGTTTCTGGAAACAATACTCGATCTCGTAATAAATTTGTCTCTCAAAAGGAAGAAATAGGATAACATATTTTAATCAACGTCAGAGTAATATGCATCAAAGATCATATCATGTGCATACTACTAACCATAAAGGACCCAAGAAAATTTGGGTACTAAGAAATAAAATAGTTTCTCTGCGAGATATCCTTCCTTGGAAGATCGACAAACACCATTGGTATTTAGGCGGTGGATGCTCGCGACACATGATGGAAGAAGGTCTATGTTCCTAGACCTTGATTATAAGAAAGGAGGATCGGTAACTTCGGAGACAACCAGCGAGGGAAAAAGCATTGGAATCGGAAAATAGGTAAAGATTCCTTTGCATGCATAAATAATGTCTTGCTTGTTGATGGTCTAAAGCATAACTTGATTAGTGTGAGTCGGTTGTGTGATTACGGTTTTATAGTTACATTGATCAAAATCTTTGTGAAGTCGAGAAACAAAGTTGGGTCTACACTTTTCTCTGCCAAGAAGAAACAACCTTTACAAAATCAACTTAGAAGATTTTCAAAGTCAAAATATCTCATGTTTTCTATCTTAGAAGAAGAAAGACTAATCTGGCATAAAAAGCTAGGTCATGTCTCTTTGAAACATATTTCAAAATTGGTAAAACATGATTTGGTAAGAGGTTTACCAAAATAAGTTTTGACAAAGAATTTTCTGTGAAAATTGTTTGAAAGGAAAGCAGTTAAAACCTCTTTCTCTTACAAAATTTTGTAACTTCTTGAGACCTTTAGAACTATTACATATGGATTTGTTTGGTCCTACAAGGACATTAAGTCTTAGCGAGAAAGAAATATGGACTTGTCATTGTTGATGATTTTACTCGATTTTGTTGGATATTGTTTTATCACACAAAGATGAGTCTTTTAAGTGCTTTAGAACTCTATCGAGAAAATTCTGAATGAAAAGGAATGTCATAGCTAGTATCGGGAGTGATCATGGCGGAGAATTTGAGAATGAGAAGTTTAGAGTTTTACGTGAGGAGAATGGAATTTCCCATGACTACCGGCCCTAGAACTCCACACAGAATGGAGTTGTTGAGAGAAAGAATAGGGCGATTCAAGAGATGGCAAGAACTATGCTATGTGAGGCGAATCTTCCTAAGTATTTAGGCGGAAGTCATTAATACATCATGCTATATTGAGAATAAGATCTTGTTGCGACCTATGTTGAAGAAAACTCCTTACGAGTTATGGAATGGAAGAAGACCAAGCATATCCTACTTTCATCCATTGGTGCAAATGTTCCATTACGAATACGAGAGAGCTGTTGGATAAATTCGATTCAAAGACCTATCGAGGAATATTTCTAGGTTACTCATTATCGTCTAAGGCATTTGAGTTTATAACACGACTTCAAAACTGTTGAAGAGCGATCCATGTCAAATTTGATGATAGTTCTCAAACCCATAAGGAAGATGACATGGAGATTGAAGGTCCTTCAAAGAACCTAGATGATGCCTCGAAACTCCCTCGTCGAGACACTCATGAGAATAAGATTGAAGATATTCGAAACTATAGAACTAAGGCGAGATTGGAAGTATAAAGTTCTCATCGGAAGAGTTAATTATCGGTGAGACCTCGAAGGAGTTAGGACAAGGTCAGATTAGAGACGAAGCTAATGTAGCTTTTATCTACGAAGTAGAACCTAAGAAGGTTGAGGAAGCTCTTGAGGCGAAGCTTGGGTGTTAGCCATGCAAGAAGAGCTGAACCAATTCTGAGGAATAACGTCGGTCCTTGGTTCCAAAACCTCTAAGAAATCCATTATAGGAACAAGATGGGTTTTCAAGATTAAGTTAGGCGAATCGGGAAGAGTGAGTAAGTAACAAGGCCGATTAGTAGCACAAGGTTACAATCAGCAAGAAGGAATGAGACTACAACGAAACATATGCTCGATGGCGAGACTTGAAGCTATAAGGATTTTGTTGGCATATGCAATCATCACGATATAAAGTTTTTTCGGATGGATGTTAAGAGTGCATTTACGAATGGCTTTATAGGCGAAGAAGTCTATGTGAAACAACCTCCGGCTTTGAAGATGTTAAAATCCAGATTATGTCTATAGACTTCACAAAGCTTTATCTGCCTAAAGCAAGCCCCAGAGCTTGGTATGATCCTCTGAGTACCTTCTTAATAGAAAATAGTTTCAGCAGAGGTCAAGTTGATAAGGCGCTCTTTAGAAGAGTTTTGAGAATGATTTTATCTTAGTGCAGATCTCGTTGATGATATTATCTTTGGTGCTACTACAAAAGAGTTGTGTTTAAAGTTTGAGAGACTAATGAAAGAGAATTTGAAATGAGTATGATGGGTGAATTAAAGTTCTTTCTTGGGTTGCAAGTTAAGCGGACTAAAAGAAGATCTTCATTCATCAACGAAGTATGTGAAAGAGTTCTTTGAATAAGTTTGACATGAATAATGTGAAGCCAATGGCAACTCCGATGCATCCTTCAAACCTTTTGTCGAAAAGCGAACTTGGTAAGAAGGTGGATCAAACCCATATAGAGGATGATCGGTTCTTTATTGTATCTTCTGACAAGTAGACACGATATTACATTCGGTGTATGCTTGTGTGCAAGATTCAAGCCGATCTAGAGAGTCTCATTTCTTCTTGTTAAAAGAATTTTGAGATATCTCGCAGTACTACCGATCTTTGCTTAATGTTTGAGAAAGGTAAAGATTTCGGAGTTAATCGGATCTTGTGATGCGGACTATCTTGGGAGATAGAATCGAAAGAAAGAGCACAAGTGGAGGATGTCACTTTCTTGGAGGAAATCTAGTCTCTGGTCAAGCAAGAGACAAAGCTCAATTGCTCTATCAGCCGTGAAGCGAGAATACATATACTGCCATGATTCTTGTTCACGAGACGCCGTGGATCAAGTATCGACTTGAAGACTATTCGATTAAGGAGGAGGATATTCTAATTTATTGCGACAACACCGGTCTGATAAATCTGTCAAAAATCAATTGACATTCGAGTAAAGCATATAGAAGTCGGACATCATTTCACGAGAGACTACGTTCGGAGAAAGGTGGTGCTTCAAAGTTCGTTGAAACGAGCTTGATAGGCGGATATCTTCACCAAACCATTGAGTGAAGAACATTTTCGAAGATAAGACGCAATCTCAATATGGTGATGCTAAATGGCGGTTAGGCTAAAATAACGTGAGAAACTAACGGCGTTATACACGATGAGATTCTGGTGGTAACTTTTCTCACGAGGAAGATTTTGGAGGAAATATCGATAAACTCGAGGTTCTTAATGATTCGAGAACCCATCAGTCCATAACCTATAAGTAGGCGAAGATGATATTATAGCGATCTTTTCATCATCTCGACGGTTCATTTCTACTTTACCAATCTCTCAAAATCTTCTCACTCAAAAGCTTTCCGGAAGATAATCTTTAAGCTATACAATGGAAGCGGTAATGATTTATGGAAGACTTGTGAACTTTGAATCACTAAGGGGTGACGGCATGGATGTAGAACACGAGATTATAAGAGTTGGCTGGAAGAACTTCTTTCGGATACAAGAACTGTCTATATAAATGAGGTATATGAGTTACGGAAGAGCACAAATGCGATAAAGACACTATTATATCCTCTCGTGGATAGAATATCGAGTTATTGTCACAAAGGATTTGATAAGGAAAGTGGCGATTGCCCATCCGTTGGTGAAAAGCTGTCTACCAAGGCTGGATGGATGTCCTCGATTGGAATGAAAGAAGAAGATGTCAAGAGGCACTCATGGCACAAATGATTCAAGAGAAAGGAAGGCATCAAATTTGATTCCAAAGGCTAGGGTTCTGCATGCAATCTGTTCAATTGCATTCTTCCTAGAGTTGGTTCAAGGCATTTGGTGACTACTTTGAGCGAACAATGTCATTCTTTCTTCTCAATCGAATCCTATAGATCTACCCTTCTTAATCTTTCACTATATGGTTAAGGGTTAAAGGAAACTTCGAGTTATCCTTATGGTATGATTTTGACGAGGATCTTTATAGAATCCGATATTAAATGCACAAGGTATAAAACAACTGTTCGGTGAAGAGCAAGATTGATGCTCATACTATTGACGAATGGGTGCGAATACGAGAGACAAAGATCCGCCGGTTCTTCAAAGAAACCAAGAAGCGAGGGGCGTATATTGAAGAAGACTCTGTCTCAAGTTCTCAATCGCTGTAAGTATCAAATCGCCTCTTGCCGAATTAAGGAGAGTGCTAGGGGACCTCTCATGAAAATGGCGAGTCCTCTTCGCAGAAAAGTCAATCTCGGAGGGCAAAGCAAAGTGCGCTTAAAGAGACAAGGAGAAAGTCTCTTGAGGAAGTTGTGAAGAAAGCTAAGAGATCTCCAAGAATCGGGACTCGAGGCAACAGAAGAGAAGATTGCCAGAGAACAAAGCGCGAAGAAACTTCTAAATCTTGTGCAGCCAAAGCCACAAGATCCTTAGTCTCTATTCGGAAGAGGATATGGCGGAAGATCTAAAGAGGCGAGAGGAAGAGAAAAGCAACATCTGTTAAAGGAAAATCTCACATGAAGAAATCAGCAAAACTAAGCTGAAGCGAGAGAAAAGACTAAGAAGGTTAGTCAAAGAAGAGCATCTCAGCTGCTAAGGGCGTTAGTCTATAAAAGAGCTAACGTCTTCGTTCAAGTTGAAGCGAAGCGAGCATTATGCGATTCGAGAAATTCCTAGTGCTCAACAAAAAGAACCGATTGGATGAAAGCACGGTTCATGAGACACTGGCACTATAAAGGAGGAACCAGCAGAAGAATGGCGGTTCGGGAGACTTCTAAGGGAACACAACCGAAGCAAGCTCGCAGTACCATATTTGGTCGATGATGAACCAAGTGCGAAGGTATATAACTACGAAGTTCTTGAGGAAATATAGGTGGAAATCAAATTGGTAGAAGTTATTACCAATCGAGCAATCTATTATAATCGGTGTTGAACGGTGAAGAAAATAGTAGCTACTGGTGCAACCTATGTTGATTAATGGTATCACGTGTGATTACTAAATAAAAAGAGAAGTCTTTTACGATACCTTGAGGCTTACCGATCATTTGCCATATCCTCAAAGCGTCCCTACCCACCGTGTACTATGTTCCCAATCACAGAGAACACGAGAGATAAAGGTTGTTCGGATATTCAACCAAGGTGTCAAAAGATTTTACAAAGGAAAGTCAAAATTATTCACGAAGATAATGTTGATGATGATCTATCCATGAATCAGTTATAGAAGAAGTGCGGAAAATTGATGAAGCATGCATTCTGCACAAGACCCAGATCAAGCGAGCTGCAGCCATACAAATCGTGCGGAAGGCATCCGATGGGGAAGTATAAAGCAGGAACATTCTTGAGTTCCTTGTTCGACCAGTTCTTCGTATTAGCCCTTTGTCTAATACACATCTATCGAAGAACATACCCTATCCTGCAGGAAGGCAGGTTGTTGATCTTGCCAGTTCCTTTTGATCTAAATCTTCTGAAAGTCGCTGACATTCATTCGTCCACCGACTTTTGAGATTAATGAAGACTACACTCCATCCTCTGATGCCTATACTACTTCAATTCCTTTTGCTCCTCCATCAGGAGAAGCAGATCAAGCCTCTTCGTCAGATGAAGTCAATAGATTACGTGGTGAACTCAATGACATGAAGGAGACGGTGAATGATCTAAAGAAGATGATAGCGAGCTCTTTGAAGAACGAATCGATAATCATTTTGATTATAACAAATAGGGGAGAGCAGAAAAGAAGAAAATAATCGAAGAGGAGAGGATGTTCAGATGAAGAAGGTGTGACCCAACAGACGAGCGAAGAGGGAAGAAGATAAGTTTTGTTTTGTTTTGTTTTGTTTTGTTTTCTTGTATGTAATTTGTTATATTCAAAAGGGGAGATTGTTAAGTCAAAATGACTTTACATAAAAATGATTTTGATGTATAACAAACATAGTGAGATCAAATACAAGAAAAACAAAACGATCCTGAATATATCTGAGCGAATTGAGAGCAGAGCGAAGATGGCGTATCTGAGGCGAAGTTGATCTGAGACAAATCAAAACAGAGCCGAAGTTTGTCAAAGTAAAAGTCAACATGCAGGCCTTGAGATGACACAAGACAATAAAAGACGCTTGAGACGTAAATGTAGAATCTGACGCAGAAACAAAAGCGACCTTGACGCAGACGCGAGAAAAGAAACAGACGCAAGAGTCGATTCGAGTTAGTTCTGAACTCAAGTGATTAACTGTTTCTTTAAAGATTCAAGATTCAAGAATCAAGAAGCGATTAGAGGCGAAGGCTATAAATACAAGTCGAAGTCGAAAATCAAGAGCTTCTTGTTTTGAGAAAAATTACACAAAGCGAAAAAGTGATTAAGTGCGAATTAGTTGAGCGCTATCCATAGAATAGCAGTGTTCAAATATTTTCTAAAAGAAAAGTTATGCAGATAGCCTGCAGAGGCTAAGTGTGAAAGAATAATGGTTGTAGAGACTGAAGAGGCTCGTGAAAGAATCGTAGCGTTTGAAGAGATAGTGAAATCTCGGAAGAAACTCGAGGATCGGACGTAGCCCACGGTTTGGGGTGAACGGGATAAATCTGCGTGTCTACTACTCTCACTCTCTATCTCACTTTTAGTTTCAAAGTTGATCTTTATTTACTATTCATATACTTAGCATTGAAAAGTTTGATCAATCGGGATTAATAAGAATTCAGTGAAAGAATCTTAATTCTAACAAGTAATTTTAAAAGATATTCAAAAGGGAATACACAATTCAACCCCCCTTCTAAGTGCGTTCTATTGTGTTTTTAAGTCTTTGTATTAGCGTGTGATTCACTTCAGCCCGTGCAAACCTCCCTCTCTGCTCAAAACCAGACTGTCTAGATCCACTTGGTGACCTGAAAGTCTTGCTCTGGCGCTTGCTAAACCCTCTGCCAGAACTGCCCTGACTATCACTCGGTCTCTTCCTAGTCTCTTCCCCCTGGACCCCTGACCAGTCTTAGCCTGCCTCTGTCTCATTAGTTGCTCAACTCGTACTGCAGCAGCTCTCAGCTCAACAAAAGTACCCATATCCGACCGGGCCAACCTGGTGCGGATTTCCAAATTGAAGCCATTCTCGAACCTCCGGCACCTATCAGCCTCAGTGGAAATCAAAGCAGTAGCATAACCCATGAGCTCGTTAAACCTCACCTCATACTCTGTCACTGTCATCCTACCCTGCTTCAGCTCTAGGAACTTCTACATCTTCATCTCAAGATACACCTTGGGCATGTAATTATCTTTAAATGCCCTCAGAAAATCCTCCCATGTCAGTAGGCAAGGCCTGGTGGTACTGCCCGGGACAGTCTTCCACCACTGGTAAGCTGGGCCCTGCAGAAGAGAAACTGCATAATCGAATCGCTCATCTGAGTCACAATCCATCTGATCGAAGACTCTCTCAGTCCTCTCCAGCCATCCCTCAGCCTCGCAGGTGCAGGCTGCCATAGAAATCCGACCCGCCACGTTAGCGATCTATCATACCTCCTCTCCCGTCTCACGAGAACTCTAGGAGGCAACTTCTCTGAACGAGGCACCGATGACTCCCTACTAGCCCCGACTAATCCCTAGTCAGCTGACTGATCAATCTGATTACCAAGAACGGATGACCTATAACAAAACAATAATCCCAATTAGTTTATACATTTCTCACAATAATTCAAGCCTAAATATTTGACTAGTCCCAACAGATGCCAAACCATGCTCTGATACCACCTAAATGTAGCACCCCCTTACCATAGGGTATACACCGGGACGCCCATAGGTCATTCCGATACATAACCTACGATAAAGGTAAACTACGAACAATCACTACTATACCTCACATGGCATCAAATCATAAAACATCAATACTAAAAATCACTAATTTTTGAAACCATAAATTTTTTTTTCTCATTTCATATCATTAAAACGAAGAATTTATACATATATGCATTGTTCTTTGTCTGCATAATACTCCAAAGAAATCTAAAACAAAATGTCTAACTAGGTCATCCTCAAAAGATCGGTTGACCAGGCATGAGCCATGACTTTTCTTGCCAACACGATCTACACGATAGGAAAAATCTCTCTGGAGCTAAGAGTCTACTCTCTCAGTCCTGAAAAATAATTTGCAATTTTGGGTGAGTTTGCGAACTCAGTGAGGAACCATCATCGATGGTTCACCCAATTCAAGCATTGTCAAGTATAACACAATTATAGCATAATAGCTCATTCAGAAGTATCACATGGTCATTCACATGAACACAAGGCAATTTGCCTTTCACTCAATCAAAAACATTTAATCAAATGCATATGTAACACGTTCAAACCAACACACTATATGAAACTTCACTCTAGAAAATGAACATCTTAGGGGCTAAATTGAAGTCTGACCTCTTCATGACCTTTGTAGACCTATGTCTCTAGATTACTTAGAAAAAATAATCAGATCGTTTGGAGCTCTATAGCTCAAGATATCTCCAAATTACTGAAGCATGTTCAGACTTTTCCAACGGGTCAGCTCACTTAGATTCGATCGACCCTTTCTCAGTTGATCTAAAAAATCCTAACTTTGGTATGGAAAGATATAGAAATATCTTAGGAATCTAACGCTTCGAAAATCAGGTCGATTGGAGGTCGGATGAAAAAGTTATACACAAAAGATTGGACAGAGGTCGGATTAGGAAGGAAGCTACAAAAATCATAAGGCAAAAGCGAAGTGCAGGCAGCCTCAGCAGCGTCGATTTGAACAATGGCGGCGCCGCACGCCTACCCCCCCAATTTTGCATAGAACCTTCCTTTCATCCACACTACATAAATTTTAACACACACATCCAAAAATTACAAATTCGGTCTCATTGGAAAGATCTTGAAAAATCCTACAAGTTTCATGAAGAACTTGAAATTTAATAACACCTCTAAGGATGTCAAAAATTCACTCAAAGACACTGCCTAATCACACATTTACTACCACAGTGCAGCACTTTCACAAAAATCATAACTTTTCCTCCCCTTAACCAAAAATTCCAAACTTTATATCACTAAAAAGGGAAAACAAATGCTACATCTTTCATGAACAACTTAGAAGCCAATTCCATCTCTAACCAAATCAAATTCTCAAACAAAGTTTCAGCCTACCCAATTTATTCTCAACAGAAACCCAATCTTTCAAAATTCGTAACTCCAAATCCCCTTGGCAAAAATTTCCATACCATATAGCAATAAAAAGCTCAGACAATATAATACAATTCTCAAGAAGGACCTCACAGTAAATTCCAATTCAAACTAGGTCGAATCCTCTCATGAATGTGGTTGTCCTGTTAGGGTTTATGAAATCAGCATTTAGCCTAACCCCTAACAAAACTTTACAAATGTATATCTAACAATTCTTATATCCAAAATTTGCATAAAATACCTCATTAGAAAGCTACAACAATCCTCTACAACTTTCTAGAAGGTCACTTGAGCCAATTTCACCCTTTATAGTCCCAAATAAATATCAGAACACAAAAAGCACAAAATCCATGCCCTTAGAGCATTTGCACACTAAAACACAATTTGGGCTGAATTACCCCCTGAACATTATCAGACCATAACTTGCGATCTACAAATCGAAAAATATCATACTCAGTGGCATTAGAAAGATAACACATAAATATTCAACTTTTAATAATACAAATTTCACAAAATCTGTCTCCTTTATCCTAGAAAAATTCTCAAAGTTTCAGGTCTTCAATAATGGAACCAAGATCCGGATACTATTCATCCAACACACACATCTCAACTTCCGAGCCAAATTCAAAGCTCTTCAAGCCACAATTGGGAAGAACTTCCTTCATAGGAATTTTAGCCATACTTCTCAAGCTTAATTTAAAGCAAACCTCAACTCAATAGCATAACCACATCAAAAGTTATAAACAAATACCTGAAGCATGCACAAGTTCCATTTTCCAGATTTCATACTAAATCCTACTCCTTTCATGTAAACATCAATGCCACATCAATAAACATCCCATTTAGCCAAGAGATCAGCCACAAATTCATCAAGACACTTACTTGAGTAATAAAGCACAATTTGGCAGCACACAACATACACAATTTTCTTACTTCATTTTCATTTATCTAGCATCAGAAAACCAATCCAAAACATGTTGATAATTCATCTTTTACCAATCATAAGCCAATCAAAGAAGCAACCTACCCATACAATTAATACACAAGCTTCATGAAATTAATGCACCAATAAGCACAATAAATGCTTCTACCTACTAATCAAAGGACACAAAACAAAATTCTTACCTAAAGAAGTTTCAAGCTCTTCGATTCTTCAAACCACTCAAATTCCTCTACCTCTCACCAACACCTACGACTATCACTCCAATACACACACAATTCACCATCTTCACAAGGCTTAAGTTTGTTCTTGGTTAAGAATAAAGAAACGCAAGCAAGTAGCAAGGAAGGCTTCTTGTATGGGATGAGAAGAAACAATCGAAGGAGGAAGGAAGGAAACACCTACGGATGGAGGAGGTTTTTAACTCTCAAAGTAACTTTTTAAAACCATCAAAGTGATTTTCTTATGCATTTAAGGAGAAGAGCCGAGAATGAATGAAGGGAATAAAACAAAACCCTTAAATGAAGGAGGACACGTGTCAATTCATGAAGAAAAAGACAAAAACCTCAATTAAGAACATTTAATCAAAGAACCCTAATACCAATTAATCTTTAGTCCATCTAATGCTAATGACTCTATAACAATCCCAAAAATCATTTATTCAATAATCCAGTGCCATTAGACAGAAATTTTTGGTACCGAAAATCTCATCAGTCTGCCTCTTGGCAATTTTTTCGGTCTGGAAAAGTACCCCAAAAAATTTCAGGAAAATTCCTAAAATTTTCTAAAAATATAAAACACGCATAAACCACTCCAAATCAATTTTTCAAACACAATTATCACACAAAATTACATTTAGACCCATATGCCGGGAAATGTCATGAATGCATGTACAATCATATGCATGTGCAAAAATTACCATTTATAAAATTATAAAGGCTATATGATGCATGTTGATGTCGAGATATATTTACACTTGCCTAGCCCGTCCCAAATGACCAAATTACCCTTCCCATCAGTGATGGGATGTTACATGTGTTCGATCAATTGCTCTAATACAATCTTTAAAATAAGGCTAATACCTTCTATCATCTTTAATTTTGCTTGGAATTTCTCTAAAAGTTTGATCTTTTGGTTTGATGAAATCAATCGACATACATGAAACAACCTCTAATACTATTTCAAATTATCTAGAAATTGTTTCACCAGAATGTTGAAATCTTTCTTGAACCATTCTATTACAAAATCCATGACCTAAAGTGATAAAAAACATAGCTACAGCCTCTTTTATGGTAACTTCTGTACCTTTCTTTAATCCATATGACTCATTCAACAATTAACATAATTTGATAAAAACATCCTTCTCCATTCTAAATTGTTGATGACATCTATCTTTATGGCCATTAAGCAACTCCATTACAAACATCCATCTAGTATGAGTGGATATTTTACATGATTCTTTCATATAATATTTAATATAATGGTCTATGGTCATTCTGACTCCAGTTTGAACCATATGCAAAATTTCTTCTTCAATCTCTTCATTATATTCATGATCATTGTTAGAATCATTATCGAGAAGATGACATCTATATCAAAATATATATAAATAAATAAATAATAAGCTTATTGTATAACAAGATAACATAGCAATAATTATAACACAATAATAATAAAGTACAATTTAATTCATTACAACAAAATTAACCAAACAAAATCAATATAACACATTAGAAGTAGTAAAATCCAAAACAACACATTACAAGTAGTCCAATATTAGTAGCCAAAGACATATCTAATGTATTACAAAAATCACAATCATTTCATTTTCTTAAACCATTTGATTTGAAGATCAACATCCTTAAGCTCAACAAACATCTCTCTATTTTCCTTCTTCAAAGATAATTTGGTAGCTAACATAAACAATTCACCTCCCCTTTCTATTTCATTTATACTTCGTAAGATGTTCATCACCTCAAAAATGTTATAACCAGGTTCATCTCTTTTAATAGAGCTCATTGAAGTTCTACTCTCTACTGCATCACATATATGGTCCAAATGTTTACATAACCTTTCTGTTGCCCCTGTTCTAATATCATGTTTCTTTCTTCTTTTTCCCTTTCCTTTTGTAGAAGTTCCTAGAGTTGGAGTTGATAAACCAATCTCATTATTAATATTTCTAATTTCTGGATGACAACAAAGTCTTCAAAAAGGTTATCGTTAAGATCGGTATCAACTAGGCTTTTTCTACACGCTAAATAAGCATCATTTGGTACAAAACCTAAAGAAGGTGCCCAAGCTCCTTCTCCTGTAGTTACAACGTCTTTAAATAAAATATTTAGTTGTACAATATGTTTCAAACCTTTAGTTCGAAATTTGGCAGCCTCAAGATTTTCCTACAATAATATTGTTTAAGTTATTAAACTATCAAGTAACATTAGAACATTATAAATCTAAAGCTTAAATGCTTACCTTCAATTTCTTTTCCACCATTAAATCACTTGCATCAATAGTTTGATTAGTAGGATCACATCTAGTCCGGTTTTTACCTACTAAATTTGTCCAAAGTTGCCAATCCTTTTTAATCCATCCCATTTATTCCTAAATTGTTTGTATTCATAGTTCTTCTTAGTTTCATGAGCAAACTTTGAAACTATATTTTTCCATCCAATCTTATTAAAGTGACAATTTGTTCGATTTCCAGCTAATGTCTCTTCCACAAAAATTTTGATTAAAATTTCAATAGTTCTATCATTCCACTCCGCTTTAACCCTTTTTTTCAATTTATTCTACCTTGAATATCTTGAGTTGGTATTGACATTTTCTATCAACAACAAAATCCCCACTGCATATAACAATGAATTTAATAAGTATAAGAAAATATAAAAGCATAATCAAAATGACATAGAAAAAGCATCATAAGCATTAAATCTTTTGTAAACTCAGCATTAAAAGCATAACAACGACTATGGAAGTTTGCACACATACAGAAGTAAAGAAAGAGACACACTTCATAAGGAATTGCTATCTCAAATACAAATTACTCATCATGTATTACTTTTAGCCTATATTTAAAAACACTTTTACATGTCTACTTTGAATTATTGAGTGCACTTAAAAGAACTATATAACTACTTTAAGGGACTAGCATCTTCACTCACGGGTTTGATGGAATCACAATGTCAAATTATGTACGCAATGGGCTGTTAGGGTAGTGCCCTAAAGGCAATCGCCTTTAGCGCATTTTGTACAAAGTAGTGTACAGTCTTTATGAATAAATAAAGAAAGACATGTTTCATTAATTTGATGTTCATAATTTATGAATTGATATTGATCAATAAGCAAATTAATGAAGTCCATGATATATGACATAGCATGAAGGAAATTATGATGTGATCATACTACTGAGATTCCTATCATGTGCAATTATGTCAGTATCTAAATTATCCCTAGTCATAGGATTACTGAGACTGGACATTGGTAATCCGGAAAGACTAGCACATCTCAAACTCCTTGATTTGGTCAAGCGGTGGATCTCGTAAAGCTGTAAATATGAGATATTTAGGGTTGAGATGTGGATGCTTACTAGAGGTAGTAAGTACATTGGATAACCTGCTATGAGATCATCACATGGATGTCCTATTCTAATGTCAGTGATAATCTCATCATAACAATGGTGCAAGTATCCTTAGACTTGAGGTACTCAAGAATATATTGGATACTGATTACGTGCTTTGACTCCATTCCTTGTTGCCTTCGAGGTCGCTCATAGGGTGGTGCTTGAGTGCAGTTTGAGGTATTGAAGGTAATTGAGTAGCCAATAAAGGATTCACCACTTACGTGATAGCGAAGATGATACCCATGGCCTCTTGTCGGGGTCATTACTTGAAGTCTCTGTCGGAGCATATATGTCATGAAGAGTGTCTTGATGACATATAAAGTAATGAGTCCCGGACAAGAAGCGATATCACTGAACTAGATCGACATAGTCGGTCTAGTGAGAGTTGACACATGCCCATACTCATAACCAAGTGGGGTATAGCATGGTGAAAGGACGAATTGCATGGTAATTGTCTATGGAAAGGTTCGTGATATGGTTCATGATGAATACATGTTCATTCATCAAACCAATTACTTTCCGGTCAATTGGGGTCATGATGTGTTGCTAGATACCGCTCATGACTTGCTTAGATTAAGTGTTAATCTAAGTGACCAACATATAGGGAACCTAATGGGTCACGCATAAGAGTGTCTCGGAGAATTAGTAAAATAGTTTTGGATAGAGATCCATATGTGGAAGCAATCGGATTAGATGGATCCCGATGAGATCGAGATATGTCCCGATGAGATCGCGACATCGATATTGCTGAAAAAAAATTTCGGAGGTTTTTTCCTATATTGGGACCCGGTAGGCCGGTATGATCGACCCCAGTGTGACTGGACCACTTCAGCATTTATTTATATATATATATATATAATTAATTAATTAAAGAATATATATACATATGTTCACGTGGATGAAGATGGAAGCATTTAGAAGCTTCCTTTAATGCTTAGTCATTAAGTATATTAAATGATTAAAAGACAAAAACTTGAAAGATGATGAAGGATGGTCGTTGCTTATGGGAATAAGTTGAAAAAGAAAGAGTTTCTTTCTCTTGGTTGATGATCTTCGTGGGTTTAGAATGAGGAAAGGAGATAGGATTTTGAGAAAATCCTAAGTTATTCTCTTCTTCATCAACGATCATCACTATGGTCTCCAAGCATCTTCATCTCTTCTCCATCGTTTCTCAAGCTCTCCAAGGACAAAGGTAGGAGCTAGCACTCTTTACTTTGTTCTAGCTATTCCCGGTCAAAGGGTTTGTCCGGTTAGATTTTCGATCTCTGCGTGGATCTGGTTAGAGCGGTCTCCTTTCTTAGTTATGGTTTGAGTCTGTTGTATAGACACATAGATCCTGGCTTCGGAAGGTCCCGGAACAAAAATTTTGTTTTCCGCACTGTGGGAATGTGATGCTCACACGGGATTTTCCTACAGTGGTATCAGAGCCACTTGTGTCAGTATATACGAAGAAACCATGACTAGGCGGAGTTGCCTATTGCTTGTGACGATGATGCATGTTGATTGTGTGAATTTCGAATTCAGTATAGAAATATAGTTTTCAAAATTTTCTTGCCCAGATATGTTTACAAGATGTTGTTGCATATGTCTGTGGAAGCCCGGAATTTATCAATGTGATTTGATATGGTTTTGCTAATTTATTCCCTAATGTGCTGGTTGCTGTCTTTGTGCACATTCATTGAACAGGCATACTTATAAATTCGAGAATAAATTGTAGAAATTTTTTTTTTTGGATTTTCTTTCACCAACATGTCTCTAAGATGTTTATGAATTTCTATGAGAAAGTAAAAATGTTTTCTAGGTGATTTACTATTTATTTGAGAATTTATTGTGTGTTGCTGGGAATAACTGTGTTGAGTAACACAGATTCTACATTGGCTTTGTTGCTGAGGTTGGATGAGTTTTTGTTGGAAATAAATACTGAAAAAATTCATGGAACATGTTGTGAACATGTTGTAACCTCTGTAATTTTCTCAGAATTTATTGGAATTGTTTCAATAAGTTTTTCAAGCAAAATACAAAGCTTGACAGTTTTGAGAAAGTTGCTGGAGCTTTTTTGTTTGAAATGAAAAATTGTGTATTTCTCAATTACAATGCCTTGGATCATTTTTAATGTGATTGAAAATGTGTCATATTGATGTTGTATGCTTGCCTAAATGAATTTCTTGAAATCAGGTTTCCAAACAATTTAGGATGTCAAATATGTCACATTAGCGTCTCGTTAGTGTATTTCGTTGTCTTGATTATTTTGGCCGTCACAAATTTTGTGACCAGTGCAAGTAGTCTTGATAAAGTGTAGACTACCTAGAGATACTTAGGGTGATAATTTGATATTCTCAAATTATTTGGAAATCTAAATGAATAAGAGTGTATTCATCAATTTCAAGTTTCATGTATAGTTTGACTATATATGGTAAGCATGGAACAATAAGCGTTTCATTGGTACATCATAATAAAGGATATTACACTTGGTATTGTGAATTTGATCTACGGATTGAAAATTAGCGATTAGAGAGCAGGCCAAAACCAATCGACTAGAACATGTTCGATAAGCGCACGCCCATTCCGGTCATTAGAACATGCAGATCATGGAAAGTGGATTCGATCATTGGAAAGTGGATTCAGTCGACTAGAACATGCACCAGTCGACTGGAAAGTGGATTCCAGTCATTGGAACATGTTCGATCATTGGGCGTCTACTGATAACCCGTAGTAGTCGACTAGCACAAGTTCGGTCATTGGCACATACCGATCGATTAGAACATGCACGATCGACTACAACAACATCTGAGGTGGGATGATGGATGATTTTAGGTATAAACTCAATGTGATTGATTAAATGCCATCAATCATACCATATAGTCATGGTGACTATAATCCTACGGCTTGGAGAAGAAGAAGATGAGACCTGAAAACCCTCACACATTATATGAAAACTAACGCCTTCCATTAATATGGGAAGAACCAGAGTTCTTATAGAGTTGGGTTGTTGGGTAAACCCAAGCTCACTCTATACGGATATGTTGAACCATGAAAATAAGATTTTTGGATTAATGGGTCGGTTTTCACTAGAAGCGTCGATTTGTTGAGTAAACTCAAGGTCGGCGTGGGACAGAGGCGAAATGGGTAGTGTACATCGGATGTACGCGCATCGAGAGTTGATAACCTAATGTGTGCATACATCACGAGTTGATAGCACTAATCGATAGTTGCATCTAAGAATCAAGTGGTATGACCGATACCTGCCGATAGATCTAAGGTGACTTGTTGGGTAAACCCAAGGTCATTTTAGTAATGTCGGATATCTATGATACAATTGGTATGACCGATACCTACCGATTGACCTAAGGTGGCTTGTTGGGTAAACCCAAGGTCATTTTAGTAATGTCGGATATCGACTCACTAGGACATTTTGTCATAATGTTTCTTGGATTAAATCTTGAGGTTAAGGATTCTTTGAAACTAGTTGGAGCCATATACATGTCATGCAAGTCCTTATGATCATGCATGTAATTATATTCTAACATTCTCTCTCTCATTCCCTATAGGTTATTGAAAATGTCTTCCAGTGTGAACTTACGCTCACTTATGGACACGAATAAATTAACTGGACCAAATTTTCTAAATTGGCTGAGGAATCGAGAATCGTTCTCGGATCGAGGAACTGGCTATGTCTAGATGTTCTACTTCCCGATTCACTGCTGGTGATGCTTCGATGAAGATCGAGAAAGTAGGAAGTATAGCGAAGAAAAACCAAAGAGATCGCACTAAAGGAACTTTCTTCCATTGTGGCAAGACCGCCACTTGGAAGGCGAATTATAAAGTCTATCTGGATGGCTGAAGCGTAAGAAGGCATCGATGCCTCGACTTCTTCGGTATGTTTGTCATTGAGGTTATCATTGTTTCGACCATAACATATGGGTATTAGATACCGGTTGTGGCTCACACATATGCAATGATATCACGGGGCCTCGGGGACGATAGACATTTCATGAAGGGAGAGATAGACTGCGTGTGGAAAATGGAGCAAGAGTTCTTTGCATTAGCCGTGGCACCTACTTTTGTCACTCCCATCGGGCTTGTAATTAAATTGGATGATTGTTATTTTGTACTGTATAAACAAAGAACATATTATGCATTTCTTGTTTAAATAGATTTGGTTTCCATTTGACTTTTAGTAACAATGGTTGTTCTATTAGTTTGAATGGAATGCTTTATGGTCTTGGTACATTATGCAATAGAATTTACATATTAGATATGTCACATCAAATAATGAATGTCAATGACATGAAAAGACATAAACGAGATAATTTAAAATCAACTTACTTATTACATTGTCGCCTTGGTCATATAAATGAGAGACGCATAGCTAAGCTCCATGAGAATGGAAGTTTAGGGTCATTTGATTATGAATCATATGACACATGCGAATCTTGTTTATTAGGCAAGATGACTAAGTTACCCTTTAAGGAAAGGGTGAACGAAGCGATGGAGTATTAGACCTAATACATTCGGATGTATGTGGTCCGATGTCCATCTATGCGAAGTGGTTGTCTTTACTTCATCACCTTTATCGATGATTATTCTCGATATGGGTACAGATGTCGATGAGATACAAATCTGAAGCATTTGAAAAGTTCAAACAATTCGAAATGAAGTAGAAAACTAACTTGGGAAAAGTATCAAGACATTACGATCGATCATGGTGGGGAATACTTAGAACAAGAGTTTTGGATTATCTGGAGATAATGGAATTTTATCTCAATGGACTCCTCCTTACACACCACAAAGATAATGGTGTGGCGAGAAAGGAAAAATCGAACCTTATTAGACATGATACGATCGATGATGGACTTTGCAAAGTTACCAAAATCCTTTTGGGGTATGCACTCGAGACAATTTATTTACTTGTTAAGCAGAGTTCCATCAAAGCGAGTTGATGTTACTCCATATGAGATGTGGACTAACAAAAGACCCTATCTTACTCATTTGAAAGTTTGGGGTTGTCCTACTTATATGAAGCGGACACGGTCAGATAAACTTGATGCAAAGTCGACAAGTGTTTGTTCGTAGGATATCTAAAGAAACAATAGGATATCAATTCTACCTTCTTTGAGGAACAAAGGTGTTTGTTTGAAGCATGCTGTCTTTAGAGAAAGAGTTTCTTTACAAGAAGGCGGTGGGAGCAAAATTGAGCTGAAGAAGTTCAAGATGCGAACAGACGCTGAGATCAATTGCTGAACTCAAGCTGTAACTCATACGAGATGAAGTAAGTTCAACCTTCTACAACACACAAAATAAGTAGGTCACGTAGGATACGCTCTGTTCGAGAGATCTGAATTTCTCGTGAATGAAACAGAATGGCGATTGCTCATAGAAGATGATGAGCCTACCACCTATGAAGAGGTTACGAAGAGTTGAGTGCGAGAAATGGCCCGTGCCATGCGCAGTGAAATGGATTCCATGTATGAAAACCAAGTATGGACTTTGGTTGAGGCACGAAGGAATCAAACCCATAGGGTGTAAATGGGTTTTCAAAAGAAAACCGACATGGACGGTAATGTGATTACCTATAAAGCAAGGCTTGTGGCTAAAGGTTTTCGTCGAAGACAAGGAGTTGACTACTGACGAGACCTTGACCCGATAGCAATGCTTAAATCCATTAGGATACTCCTAGCCATTGCCACTCATTATGATTATGAGATATGGCAAATGGATGTGAAGACATCTTTCTAAATGGAAATCTAGGCTGAGGATGTGTATATGACACAACTGAGGGCTTCACCTCTATGATGGCGAAAAGGTATACAAGCTTCAGAAATCCATCAATGGATTGAAGCAAGCATCCAGGAGTTGGAATATCCGTTTTGATGAGGTAATCAAAGAGTTTGGTTTCTTACAAAATTCGGATGAGTACTGTGTATATAAGAAGGTTAATGCGACTGCAATCGTATTCCTTGTGCTGTATGTAGATGACATATTATTGCTAGGAAACGATATCTCTATGCTACAATCAGTCAAGATTTGGTTGTCCAAACAATTTGCCATGAAAGACCTTGGTGAAGCAACTTATATCTTTGGGATAAGAATCTATAGAGATAGATCAAAAAGGTTGCTTGGTCTTTTACAATCAACGTACATAGACAAGATGCTAAAGAGGTTTAGCATGGAGCAATCCAAGAGAGGGTACCTTCCCGTGACTCATGGGATAACACTCTCGAAATCTATGTGTCTTAAGACACAAGATGAGAGGATGCGCATGAATATGATCCCGTATGCTTCTGCGGTAGGATCTATCATGTATGTTATGCTATGTACGAGACCCGATGTATCATATGCTCTAAGTGTTACGGCGGATACCAATCGGATCTGGTGAGGGTCACTGGGTGGTGTCGAGAATATCCTTAAGTACTGCGAAGGACTAAGGATGTTTTCTTGATATATGGAGATGGAGATCTCAAAGTGGCGGGTATCTGATGCCGATTTAATCGATAAGGATGATTGCAAATCCCAATCAGTTACGTATTCACACTGAATGGCGGGACAGTTAGTTGGAAGAGTTCCAAACAAGAGACAACTGCCGATTCAACAATCGAGGCAGAGTACATTGTCGCTTCAGAAGCAGCAAAGGAAGCCGTTTGGATCAAGAAGTTCATTACTGAACTTGGTGTGGTTCCTAGCGATGATGGACCCATGCGGTTGTATTGTGACAACAATGGGGCTATTCTGTGAGCGAAAGAACCAAGGTCTCATCAACAATCCAAACCGCATTACTCAGAGATATCACTGATCGAGGAGATCATTGGTCGAGGTGATGTGCAGATAGAAGAATTCCACAGAGCAGAATATTGCTGATCCGTTGATAAAGCCCTTGTCACAGAAGAACTTTGATTCTCATGTACTACTTTATGGTATTAGATATCAAGGCGATTGGCTTTAGGTCAAGTGGAGATTGTTAGAGTAGTGCCCTAAAGGCAATCGCCTTTAAGCGCATTTTATACAAAGTAGTGTCTGGTCTTTATGAATAAATAAAGAAAGGCATGTTTCATTAATTTGATGTTCATAATTTATGAGCGATATTGATCAATAAGCAAATTAATGAAGTCCATGATATATGACATAGCATGAAGGAAATTGTGATGTGATCATACTATCGAGATTCCTATTATGTGCAATTATGTCAAGATATCTAAATTATCCCTAGTCATAGGATTCTTGAGGCTGGACATTGGTAATCCGGAAAGACTAGCACATCTCAAACTCCTTGATTTGGTCAAGCGGTGGATCTCGAAAGCCGTAAATATGAGATATTTAGGGTTGAGATGTGGATGCTTACTAGAGGTAGTAAGTACATTGGATGACTGCTATGAGATCATCACATGGATGTCCTATTCTAATGTCGTGATAATCTCATCATAGCAATGGTGCAAGTATCCTTAGACTTGAGGTTCGAGGATATATTGAATCTTGATTACGCTTTGACTCCATTCCTTGTTGCCTTCTGAAGGATCGCTTCGTAGGGTGGTGCTTGGGTACAGTTTGAGGTATTGAAGGTAATTGAGTAGCCAATAAAGGATTCACCACTTACGTGATAGCAGAAGATGATACCATGGCCTCTTGTCGGGGTCATTACTTGGAAGTCTCGTCGAGACATATATGTCATGAAGAGTGTCTTGATGACATATAAAGTAATGAGTCCGAGACAAGAACTGATATCACTTGGACTAGATCGACATAGTCGGTCTAGTGAGGATTGACACATTGCCCATACTCATAACCAAATGGGGTATAGCATGGTGAAAGGACGAATTGCACGGTAATTATCTATGGAAAGGTTCGTGATATGGTTCATGATGAATACATGTTCATTAAATCAAACCAATTACTTTCGGTCAATTAGGGTCATGATGTGTTGCTAGATACGCTCATGACTTGCTTAGATTAAGTGTTAATCTAAGTGGCCAACATAACCGGAACCTAATGGGTCACTGCGATAAGAGTGTCTCGGAGAATTAAGTAAAATAGTTTTGGATAGAGATCTAATATATGGAGAGCAATAGGATTAAATGGATCCCGATGAGATCGAGATATGTCCCGATGAGATTCGACATCGATATTGCTGAAAAAAGGTTTTGGAGGTTTTTCCATATCGGAACCGGTAAGTAGGTAGGGCCCGACCCAGTGTGGTGGACCCTTGAGATTTATTTATATATATATATATATATATATATATATATATATATATATATATATATATATATATATATATATATATATATATATATATATATATTCACGTGGATGAAGATGGAAGCATTTAGAAGCTTCCTTTAATGCTTAGTCATTAAGTATATTAAATGACTAAAAGACAAAAAATTGAAAGATGATGAAGGATGGTCGTTGCTTATGGGAATAAGTTGAAAAAGAAAGAGTTTCTTTCTCTTGGTTGATGATCTTCGTGGGTTTAGAATGAGGAAAGGAGATAGGATTTTGAGAAAATCCTAAGTTATTCTCTTCTTCATCAACGATCATCACTATGGTCTCCAAGCATCTTCATCTCTTCTCCATCGTTTCTCAAGCTCTCCAAGGACAAAGGTAGGAGCTAGCACTCTTTACTTTTTTCTAGCTATTCCCGGGTCAAAGGGTTTGTCCCGGTTAGGTTTTCCGATCTCTGCGTGGATACTGTTAGAGACGGTCTCCTTTGGCCGTTATGGTTTGAGTCTGTTGTATAGACACATGGATCCTGACTTTCGGGAAGGTCTCGGAACAAAAATTTTTGTTTTCCGCACCGTGGGCATGTGATGCTCACACCGGGATTTTCCTACATGGGCTACCTACAGAAGCTATTCATGTACTCTGAACTAAAATTAGCTTGTCATCATATCACATCAATGAACAAGTTGCAAGTCTCTGAGCAAATGATTTATTAATCCCCTACTACTACAAGCCAATACAGGGACAATCATAACTTCTAAGTTCGACTACTGACAATCAAGGCAGAGAGCTTAGCTCCTATATATATGGCCGCAAGCTACCCATTGATTTGTGAGAAAAAAAAAAGATGTGTGTGCATTAGTTCCAAGATTCTTGCTAGTGGGGCAGAACTTGGAAATATAGGAATTCCAGGTCCTATTTTGCTTATGCTATTTTCAACTTTCTATACTTTCCATAGTCCTGCTATAGTTTTGAAAAGGTCTACGTAGACGTGGTCTGCGTTTAACGTAGACGAACGCAGACCTTTGTTTGCGTTTTCACTTCTGCGTTTCAATGCAGACGAACGTTTAATGTAGACGATTCTACGTTAACAACACCGACATTCATCTACATTCAACACAAACCTTCACAACGCAGACGTTCCTCTGCGGTGTGAGGAGGAGGAAAAATAATATTTGAGAAATTTCAGAAAAAAATACATATTAGAAAAAAATACATACTTGTAAGTTGATCTTGAGAAGATGAGTTCTTGCGTTTGAGAACAGTCCAAAAGAAACAAAACAATCCAAGAAACAAAAGAGTCACTTTTGATATATACGTAAGTGACGCCAAAAGGTTTACCCAGAAAAGCTAAAATTTTTTGCTTTTCTAAAAGCTTCAAATTTTAACTTTTGAAAAAAATGTATTTTAGCTTTCAAAAAAACTATTTTTATTTCAAAAGTACTTTTGAAGTTTACAGCCAAACACTGATTTTTTCCTTAAAATAGCTTTTGCGATAGAAAAAAGTATTTTTGGAGCCTCCAAAAGTAGGGGTGTTCATAGTAGGGTACCCTGACCCATTCATAAATAAACTGAACCTAAACCTGAATGTCAGGTTCGACAATTTCACGAACCTGAACCTGAACCTAAAGAACCTATAGGATCGGTTAACCTATTTTTAGGTTAGGTTCTCGGATAACCAAAACCAATTCATATCATATATATGAGAAAAATTTATAAAAATAATAAAATCTATTGAAAGTTTATTAAGAAACGAGACATTACCATAAAAATCTTACGTAAGGTTTTGTGTTCAATTTTGTTAATATAATGAATAACAATCATTTTATATTTAAATTGAAAATAACAATATAGTTTGTTCTTATATGAATCATTGATATAGCAATGTAGTTTGTTCTTATATGAATAATTGATAAAATTGCTAAAAACACTTGTAAATTCAATTCTTCTACAAAAAAGGTAATTCAATCCAATGGTCTTAATACAAACCTTGTAAATTTATGGCTAAGATCACTTAAATCATAATTGATCTTTTATCAAATATCGCAATATGGCTTCTTATTACTATGAATCAATTAGGAATGAACCGCTCTACTAGACCTCATTGATTAAAAAAATAGAACTATTCTTCTAACATTATTAAATCTTATTTTATCATGTTAAAATAAAAATAATAATAAACTAATAAACACAAAAGTATCCTTTTCTTATTGCAACTTAGTATAGAAAATGTAATTAATATCATAATTAAAACTTCAAATATTATATTATATAAAGCGCACCATATAAATAAATACAATTCTATAGTTTATTACTAAATTAACTCATTTTCATTCCTTTCTAATAAATAAAACTATGTTTGTATTTGTACAAGACAATATTATTATATCCTTATTATTTATTAGCAACTATATTATATATTTTAAGATCGGTATTACTTGCTTGTTTAATGTTTATAATATGTCATAAATATCTAAGCTAATATATGTGCCTTAAAAAATAAAATTGTAGGATTTCTTAATAAATGTGTTTTACAATTATTAATTTCTTTAATTAATCTCTAAATGATTATATTATTTTAGTCAATGAATTTTTCTACTAATAGTTTAATGCTTGATCAATAATTTTGACACATATTAACTACTATTTAAGTAGAAGTATTGAATGTTATGCATTAGTTGTTACTTATAATAGCAATGTTCAAGATTAACGTTTAATAACATAGAATTAAAGTAGTTTTTTCCTTTTCTTCTTTTTTAACTCAAGAATTAATATAGTAAATACTAGTGAATTTATTATTATTATTATTATTATTATTATTATTATCCTCTTAAATTATATCTAAATATATGATTTTTGGGATGTTTTAGGTTCAGGTTTAAATCTAAACCTATAAATCAAGTTCGGTTCGGTTAACCTAGAATCGCAAGTTAGAAACTTGAACTTGAACCATGAACATAATTTTTTAGGTTTGGTTCGAACCGAACCTGAACTTAGGTTCGGTTAATCTTATTTACAGGTTCGGTTCATGCGATTCAGGTCCGATTCACAGGTTCGCAAGTTTTTTTGAACACCCCTATCGAAAAGCTGAACCAAACAGGCTCTCAATCTCCAATGGCAAAAGAACGTTCAATTCTAACTTTGTCCTCCCATTGTTTCATTTGATTTTGTGCTCTAAGAAGATGATGCTTAATGACCTTGAGAAGCTCTTCCCTTTGGGTTAATAATGTATCCATTGCTTCAACTGATGAATCCTTAAGAAATATGGCAAGTGAATAAAAGGAGGATAACCATACAATGTTTCAAAAGAAGTTAGTTGAAGTGAGGTATGGTAATTGGTATTATACTAAAAGGTCTCTAAACATTTATTGATAACTTCTGTTTAATCATCTGTCGGATGATGATAAGCAAAAGAATGCAACAATGAAACAACTTGTACCTTAAAGAATTCCTTCTAAAAAGTGTTGAGAAAGACAGTGTCCCTATAAGCACTGACTATAGAATGAGGGAGAACATGAAGTTTATAGACATGATCTGAGAAATTTTGAGCTATAGTGACAACCGTGAAGGGATGAGTTAACCTTATAAAATGAGCATACTTTGTTAATCTATCCACTACTACCATAATAGCATCTTGACCTGTTGATTTAGGAAGTCCCTCCACAAAATTCATGCTGATATTTGTAAAAACACCAGTAGCGATTGGAGAAGGCTATAATAATCCAAGAGTAGTTGTACTTTCTGTTTCACATGTTTGACAAATGGGGTAAAGCCAAATGTACTCTCTTATTGATTTCTATAATCCTTCTAATATATCATGGCTGAAATTCTCTGATAAGTCCCTTGCACGCCTGAGTGACCACCAACTGCTGATGAATGGTAGAGCTATAGGATGTATTGTTGTGACTCTTTGTCATTGCCCACAACTAGCCTCCCTTTCCTTTTTAATTGGTTATCCTTCCATGTCTAGTGAGGATGACTAACTAGTTGGTATAACAAATCTTTTATGACCTTCTGTACATTCAAATCTTCCTCACAACAAGCTTGAATTCTAGTCAATAAGTTAAAAGAAACCACAGATAGTGCCATATATTAAAGTTGTTGACCACTAATTCTAGCTAATGCATCAGCTACCAAATTATCTTTCCCCTGTTTATACTTGATTTCATTATCATAACCAGCAAGCTTAGTTAGCCAAGTAGACTGACTAGGTGTAGTAATCTTTTATTCTAGAAAATATTTTAGACTTTTATGATCAATTTAAAGTATAAATGCCTGCCTGCTAGATAATGATGCCACTTCTTAATAACAAAGAGAATAGCATATAACTCCCTATCATATATTGGAGGTTTTTTATGAAATAAGGATAAGGACTTACTGATGTAATCAATAGGATGCCATCTTTACATAAGAACAACTTCTATACCTGTCCCTGAAGCATCAATTTCCATAACAAAGGCGGTAGAAAAGTTAGGTAATGATAACACTAGGGTCGTTACCATAGCCTACTTAAGTTGATTAAATGCGTGATTTGCCTATAATGACCACACAAACTCTGCCTGCTTCTTCAGTAAATCACCTAGTGGTGCAGCAATTACTTCATACCCTTTTACAAACCTTCTATAATAGCCAGTTAATCCCAGAAAACTCCTTAATTCCTTGGTATTTGTAAGAACTGACCACTGTGCTACAACTTCCACTTTCTTCTTATCAGTACATACCCTTTCAGCTAATATAAAGTGCCCCAAATAGTCTATCACTACATCCCTAAACCTGCATTTACTCCTCTTTGCTAATAGAATGTTTTGTCCCATTAGTTGAAAAGTAATCCTCAAGTGTTCTACATGATCTTCATATGTTCTACTATACACCAAGATATCATCAAAGAAAACTAAAATGAATTTATATAGATAGGGCTTGAAAACATCATTCATAAGGCTTTGGAAGTAAGTTGTTTTTGTGGATGTATTGGTAGTATCTTGACCTAAGATCAATTTTATAGAACACTGTAGCACTATAAAGTTCATCTAATAATTCCTTAATGATAGGAATGATACTTATCCTTGACAGTCAACTCATTCAATGCCCTATAATATACATACATCCTCTATGTATTATCCTTCTTCTTAACTAAAACCATAGGAGAGGAAAAAGGGCTTATGTTGTGTTGAATAACTTTTGAAGCCAACAAGTCCTTCGTAATTTGTTTTATAACATCTTTTTGTAACAACCCATATCTATAGGGTCTCTTATTGACTGGATCAACACCTTCCTTAAGAATAATTGTGTGATCATGAGCTCTGTGCGGAGGTAAAATTGTGGGTTCTTGGAATAGCTCCTCAAACTCACTCAATAAAGCTTACATTATCTCTAGTAGTTGAGAGTTTTGCAACTCCTCCTTCTTTGTAGTTGGTTGATTAACAAGTTCACACCATATAACTTGCAATTGATACATCTGCACTGAAGCTAAATGGGTGGGGTTGGCCATTAATTTCTGCAACTAGCCTTTAGACATGGTTGATACAGTATGTTTGTTTCCCTGTAGAGTATACACCTTATCCCCCTTTTTGAAACTCATCTTCAACTCACTAAAATCCCATGTTATTTCACCCAATGTAATCAACCATTAAATGTTTAAGACCATATCATAACAATCCATTGGAATAATAATAACATCAGTTGTAAACTTTATTCCCTACATTTTCCTTTAGAATTGATTGCAAATACTATTACCAGTAAACTTACTTCTAGTTGCAGCTATCTTAATCACAGGGATGAATTCTAATTGACACCTTAATGTCACTGCGTACCTTTCATAAAGTTATGAATAATTCCATAATTAATAAGAATACACAACTGTCTCTTTCCCGTTGAGTCATTGCTGACCATGGTCTAAAAGTTAGGAACACCAGTGAGTGCATTTAGTTAGATTTGATGGTCTGTAATCTCAACTAATTGCTCCCTTGATTGCTCACTTGTTGATACTTCATCTATCTCTTCTTCTTCTATTTGATCCTTTATCTCATGTATTGTTATCATGTAGGATTATTTCCTCTTACATTTATGACCAAATATATATCTTTCATCACACTAGAAACAAGGGCCTTTAGCTCTTCTATCATCCATTTCCTTATCTATAAGATTGAATTTAGTGGGTTTATTGGTTATATTTCGTGTAGGTGGGTTAATATTTGTAATTTGGCTAGAAGTGTTTGATTTATTAAAATGACTAATTGAATTGACAAGGTTGGTTTTAATTGTGGGGTTTTGAATTGGATAAGTATTGGTTTTCTTTAGAAGGAAGTTGGGTCTGTAGGAGCTTTTATTTGTTTTTTGGCTAAACAAGGCAGCTTCTATAATTTGGCAAGGAATAAACCTCGATCATGAACTTGGGGTTAAACATCCTCAGTGGCAACTGGACCTCATCTTTCAACCCAACAAGAAAGCAACTCACAACATAATTTTCACTTAAATCTACCTTAGTTAGTAGTAGATCAAAGTTATTAAGATACTCTTATACTAGCCCTAATTGTTTCAAAAATTTAAGCTCATTCATAGGATCTGAGAATACCTAATCATTGAATCTAGCACTAAGAGCCTCCACATAATTAGACCAATTGGGTACTACTCTAGATCTACTGTTCATGAACCACTTATGCCATTGAATGACCTTCAAACTAAAATGAATTGAAGCTAATCTTTTTTTGCATTCATCAGGAATAGAATCCATCTCAAAGAATAACTCTTCCTTATACACCCATTCAACTAAACTTGTACCATAAAAATTATGAAACTCTAATTTGGAAAATCGACTAGAGTTTATGTCACCTGTAGCTTGTGTCTCACCTCCCTACTTGGATCCCGTTATATAAATTTCACTGATCTCTTGATTCACAACAGCTTTATTCCTAGAAGCCTCCATGAGAGCCATTGACTAACTTACTTGAAAAGCTTGGCCAATTACGAGCTCCTTTAGCTTTGATATCTCCTTCTCCCTTTTTTGATCACTGCTTCTAATCATAGCCTCTAAGTTTGCTTCTACCTATTAACTCTTGAGATCTAGTTTCTATCATGGATTTAAACTTTATAGGTCTAAGGATCAATGCTCTGATACCAAATGTTGTGTGAAAAGACTGGATGGTTGAAAGGAAATCTGATGCAAAGTGGAGGTAACGAATTTATTGCTATTCTTTCGTTAAAAAGGAAAGTAATACAACTCTCCTATATTTATATCTAACAGACTCAACTGAGTGGTTCCTTAATAACAATTGACATAACAAATAATAGAAAATAATCCCCTGCATCCCATTTCTTCATAGTAGCTTTATGCATCCTTATATAGACTATGAGTTGCTCATATATAATGTCTTAACAGTGGCCATGTATTATAACACAGGCTATTTCAAATGGGATCTCAACTTATCTTGAAAAGACACTCTTCCATTTTGCCTCTATTAACCCTCGTGCACTTCCTCCATCTCTTAAGTGATGCAAACGATGCCTCCTAGTCTTCCAATAAGACGACTTTAATATAACAGCTATAAGACTTCTTCATCTTTCAGGTAGCTGTTTAAACTATATTATCTTGTTACGATGTAGCACTGCATGTTTAGGGTTACGTATATGATATGTTTATACCAGATTCCATGCTCTCCCAATATTCTCATTATAATTAAGGAGTTCATTAGTGAGAAAAACCAAATTTCCTATCTTCATGATTAAAGGATTCATCACTTCTGATTTTGAGTGAACTTTACCCTTGAAAATTCTCAAATTCTTCTCCTTTTATATATGCTCAATGTTAGAAGCAACGGAGGTAATGTAAACAACCCCATATTCTTTTGGTTCATTTTTTAGATTTCTTAATTTCTCCAATTTGTTAATAAGCAAAGTCCCTTCCCATCTCTACTGACATTTCTCTTTAATTCTTTTCGACATGCTCTCTACAAAAAGGCATTAGAAAAATAGGTGATCTCTAATTTCATAGTCATCCTTACATAGGACACATATGTTGTCATTTAAAAATTGAAGTGTATCAATAATAAACATTTTGTTTAATCTAGCCAACCATAATAAACATGAGGTGTTGACTCTTGAGATCTTATACCATACTACAAGGTACCAATCTATAATATTGGATTGTCCATGTGCTATCTACTCTCTACAGGCCTAGGGGTGGTTTAACCAAAAGTAGATGTCACAAATCCTACAATTAAGAGAATAATTGGGGACTAGGCACATCACGCTATTTGAAAATTCCTTCCATTTTTTGCCAAAAATGACTACACAAACTTTAGTTTTGGATGAGATTGCTCTAGCATTATACTGGTATAAGAATTCTAATTAATGGACCATGACTTGTCTAATTATCATACCAAAAGTTTGTTTTCTTTTCATTACCCATTCTACATTTGTAACATCCCCTCTCCTATAGGAAGGGTATTTTGGTAATTAGGTTGGGTTCGGATATGTAATTATATCTCGGCATCTTGATCAAAGATATAGCCTCTATAATTCTTGTTGGTTGCACATGCACATAGTATACATGCATTCATGTCATTTTAAAACAGGGTTGAAATTGAACTCTTGTGTGAAATTAATGGGGTAATTGAGTTTGGAAAATTATTTTGATCGTGCCATAAATCGTTTACATTTTAGGAATTTTAGAGATTTTCTGGATTTTTCCGGAGAAAATTCCCGGACCGGTAAAATCGCCAAGTGGCGAATCGGTCAATTCTCGGTAGCAAAAATCGCTACCCAGTGGCACGGTAATATTGGGTATATTATTATGGGACTGAAAGAAGGGTCATCGGAGTTAATTGGAGTAACATTTTAGACTGGATTAAACAATTGATAATTTGACTTTTCAAATTAAAAAGAAACCAATGGTATTATGCCATTTAGAAAGAGTCATTAAATGCTTCTCTTCATTCTTTCATACGTGTATGTGTTTAGGAAAGGAGAAGATTGATTGTTTTAAGGCTTTTGGTTATGCGCATCCGAAACACAAACTTCTCCTCCATTGAAAACCATCGAATTTGGCTCTTCTTTTCTCCACTTTTCTCCATAGCTTTAAGCTAAGTTCTTTGATCTCATCAAAGCTAGATGATGGGTATGGTATATTCTTGAGAAGGAAAAGGTGGTAGCTTGATATAGAAGTTAGAAGGTAAAAGTTGGAAGTTGAACCTTTGAAGGAGAATTGTGTTAGGTAAGTTTCATTTAAGTATTTGAGTTTAATGATGTCTTTCATATGGATTCAATGCCATGATAGTGTGGGGTAGTTAATAAAAGGGTTTAAAGCATGTATTAGGTTAGGTGGGCATTAAAGTGATGATTATTATGATTTGAAGGAAAGGGGATGAGGTTAGATGAGGATGCATTGAAGTTAATGTTATGGTTTGATATTGAATTGAATAAGGGTAATTAATTGAGTTTTTGAATGGAGGAATTAAATGCTGCAAATTTTTCAGTGTTAGCCCTAATATATGTATGACTGTATTTATATTTAATTTGTATTTATTTTGATGTCTAGTGATGTGAAAAAGGAATTAGAAGTGGTTGAACTAAGGTTAACCTTAAATCTGGAAAGTTGGAATTTTGATTGATGTTACTGTTTTATTCATAACTTAATGTGTAGAAATGCAAATGAGGTAAGGTTAGTGGCCACTGAAACTTTGGGATGTTGGCTTTAATGTAGTGTGAAATAGGTGTTGTTGAATTTCAATGATAGAAGGGTGAAATTTTGCATGGAAAGTCACTGTTCCATTGCCTGTAAACAGTAACCGCAACCATGACATCTGAGTTTTGTTGATTTTTATGAATTAATTGAGATGGAATTAGGGAGAATGGTCTTCATGGAAGTTGTAGTATATTTGATTATCTTTCCATTTCTACTGATCTTGCTATTTTGGAATTTTTGTTGGGAGATATGAATTGATTACTAATGGCTGGTTTTGAGCATTTTGGATGAAACCTAGTTTAAGTGTGATTTTGTGAGTTTACTGATTTAAGGCAATTTTAACATTTTATGTGGACTGAATTGGTGTGAGTGAGCTTCTGAAAAGTTGTAGAGGAAGAGATTATCTTGAAATTGATATTTGGTATGTAATTTTTAGAAGTCAGAATTGGGAGATATGATTTTTTTAAAAAATGATCCTACATTAGGTTATGAATGGCTGATGATAACAGAAACTTCCATAACAGTTTTCAAATTGTTAGAGATCGAATTGGATGGTGAGTGCTTCATGAAAATTGAAGTTTGAGATGTTATCTTTTCAGGGATATAAAGTTCTGAATTTATTGACTTGTATACTGGAAGTTATGCTTCTTGTAAGATTACTGCCCAAAGTGAAGGATTTCAGGGACAGTAACATTAGATGAATTAATTGACTTGGTTTGCAATAGAATTTGATTTTGGGTTGTTCATGAAAGTTGTAGAGGACATTGTGAACTTGTTGACCATATTTTTGTGGTAATTTATTACTGAAGAATCAGTGAGTTATGACATTGTAAATGTACTGCCCTGTGTTGATGAAAATTTAGTAGGCAGAAGGTTTGATGGGTTATTTGATACCTTTAGGGTTGGATTTGATTTTTTTGGTCTTCTTGAGAATTGTAGAGCTTTTCATAAGCTTTCCAATGAGGTATAGTGGGTATTTTTCTGAATTGTGTGCTAAAAGTTAGAGTGGATGGAAATTAAGTTTTAAATCTGGAAAAAAAATAGGCAAGTGAAGGAGCCATCTCATGACGATGTTTTTCCTCGAGGCGAGATCCGAAGAGGCAGGTCGCGAGGAGGCGCCTCGCCTCGCGACAGTGAGTGAGGCGATTTAAGCCTGATGGCGTTCGCTCGCCGAGGCGGGCCTCAAGATATATATATATATATTTATTTATTTTTATTTTGATTATTATTTGATATTAAATGGTACAATTGTTCTTTTGTCAATTTCTTTCCGTCCGACGTCCGATTGACCTGATTCAGAGGCATCGGATTCCTTGAATATTTAATTTCATTTTCTGAGAAAACGAGAATTTTTAGGCGGAATTTGACGTAGCCCTATCGAATGAACTGTAAACACTGTTTTATTTAATTGGGGACCTATAGAGGTCCGAATTACGCACCTTTCAGCCTATGGATTTCTAATTTTCATAGAATTTTATTATGGGGACATATTGGATTAGGGTAGGGATTGCCATGAACATGCATTATACACATTTTCCGATTTCATGTGCATTGTTTAATCATTTACACCAATGGTAATGGTTATCTATTTAATGTGCTATAGAGGCTCCAGTGGACCATCGCTCCACAGATTTGGCGAGACTTCCGGCGTTAGCGTGGAAGTTATTAGGTGAGTAACCTAGTTGGTTATTCCAATCTACGTGTTATTGTGCATTGATTGCCCTAAGGGATTACATGAATTATAATCTGATGATGATTGCCTACGGGATTACATGAATTATAATCTGTGATTGATTGCCTACGGGATTATGTGGTATTCTCGATCGTGAATTTACATGAGGTAGCTGTTTAATTGGATTGAATATTGACCGTGAAATACCATGTTTCTTGTTGTGGAACATGTGTATTCACGCACAAATACATCACTGCGTTAAAAGGAAAGTTGTGAACCGAGGCGCCATCAGATCGAACCGAGCCTAGAGCTCGATATCTTGAGCCGAGCCTTGAGCTCGATGGGAGATAATTCTCCCCACGCAGCCTATATCTTGATCACCGATATCGCTCGATCACAATCTGAAATGAATCGGAAAGAGTCACATGCATTGCATATCGGATTCTATATCTGTTTTAATGGGTGTATATTTCTTGCATTGTGGACTGTAATTATTCTCGCGGATTGTATTAATGTTGTGTTTTGTATAATTATCTGCGTGTATCGTTTCATGCTTATATGATGCATGAATTGGGAGAACCATCGATGATGGTTTCTCATTGAGTTCGCAAACTCACCCAAAATTGCAACTTATTTTCGTGCCTAGATAGACAGATAGCTCCTCAGATTGTAGAGCCAGTATCTTGGGGATTGGCGAGAAGCAATGGCTCAAAGGTCGGTCAGTTGGGCTTCCTTTTGAGGCTGATAGTTAGATCTGGTTATTATACAAAGACAAAGATGTAGAACATGTGTAAATTAAAAGTATCTTGACAGTTGTGAATTACTAAGTTTTGAATGAATGAAATGGAATCTAATTTGGTTTTAAAAGTGGTCAATTTCTTATTCTTGTCTTATGATTGTGATGCCATGAGGAGTGTAGTGGTTGTTGTCGGTAGTGGTCTCTTGTCGTAGGATATGTATCGGAATGACCTCTGGCGTGCCCGGTGGATACCCTATGGTGGGGCGCTACATTTGGTGGTATCGAGCATGGTTTGGCATCTTTGGGAATAGTAACACTATAGGTATGAATCGATGGAACTATTGAATCGATCAAAATTTTTGTTCTGCTTTAGGTCTTCAGATTAGGTGATCGGGTTGAGCGCCGGTGACCAAGGATCCGTGGGAGCAAGTAGGAGTCTTTATGCCTCAGATCGAGGATCTGCCTCCTCGCGTTTCCGTGAGACGGGAGAGGAGGTATGACTTCGCAAGTGGCGGTCAGATTTCTATGGTAGTCTGCACCACCGAGGCCGAGGATGGTTGGAGAGGACGAGAGAGTCTTTGACAGATGGATGCGAACTCGATGAGAGGTTCGATTATCGTTATCACATTGCAGGCCCAAGATATAAGTGGTGGAAGATCTGTGCTGTGCAAGCACCACCAGCCTTGCTTATCCACGGGCTGAAGTTTCGAGGGCCTTCAGGGATAATTATATGCCCAAGGTCTATCTTGACATGAAGATGCAGGAGTTTCTGGAACTGAAGCAGGGTAGGATGTCGGTGGCTGAATATGAAGTGAAATTTAATGAGCTGATAGATTATGCTACTGTGATGGTCCCGACTGAGGCTGATAAGTGCCGGAGGTTCGAGAATGGCCTCAACACCGAGATCCGCATCAGGTTGGCTTACGGATACGGGGACATTCATCGAGTTGAAATTTCTTCTTTGTTAGAGTGGAGCAACTGATGAGACAGAGGCAAGCTGAGATTGGGTCCCGGGGTAAGCGGCCCAGTGATAGTCAGGGTAGCTCTGGCAGGAGCTTTAGTAAGCGTCTGAGCGGGACTTTTAGGTCTCCGGAGGTTCGAGATCTGGATTTGGGCAGAGGAGGTTTGGATCGATTGGTAGTGGTAGTGGCGAGGCTCGCGATTTCTCCAGCAGCCCGCATTGTGATAGAAGACACAGGGGAGTGTTGGTGGCTTCTCGGGCTTGTTTGAGGTGTGGCTCGATCGAGCATCAGTCGTGGATTGCCTGATACATCGAGAGTTCAACTTCTTTGGTAGTGGACGAGTCGGGGAGTAGATGATTTGTCTGTTGAGTAGAGTGGGTGGATCCAGGACGGAGGGCGAGGTAGAGGCCGTGGTAGAGTGAGGGTCCTTTGTGAGGGTGAGGGTCTGGCACCACCACGCCCCTGTGCCGCAGTGTATGCCATGACGCGGCAGGAGGCTCAGATTCCCCGATGTTGAAATTGGTATGCTTCTTCTTTCCGATATTGAGGCATTTGCTCATTGGATCCCGGATCCACGCATTCTTTTATTGCACCTCATATGACATGTAGATTGCATGGGGATAGGAGATGTTATAGTATGGGCTGGGGTGAGTACACCCTCAGTACTACTATTGCATTGGGAGAGGTCTGCAGGGATGCTCGATTGATTGATCAAGCAAGATTGAGGGCGGACCTTATAGTGTTGCCTCCGAGAGATCGATGTCATTCGGGATGGATTGACTTCTTGCTCATAGGGCTATCATGGACCGCTATACCAAGGAGGTTATTTTGGAGTCTCTGGTCAGCCTAGAGCGGTGTTCGGAGGAGTTAGCGGCGCGTGCCGGCCGGATGATCTCTTTCCTTAGTGCCACGAGGTTGATGCAGGGGTTGTGAGGCCTATCGGCTCATGTGATTGACACGAGTTGACGAGCAGAGGCTTCAAGATATTCCGTGGTTAGGGAATTCCGGATGTGTTTCTGATGAGTTCTGGGTTTGCCACGGATCGGAGAGCGAGTTTACCATTGACCTCGTTCAGTACCGCTCCTATATCTATACCTCCATATAGGATGGCTTTGTGGAACCGAGAGAGTTGAAGGTTGATTCAGGAGTTCTTTGGAGAAGGGTTTATTAGACCTAGTGTCTCACCATGGGGAGCTCCGGTTTTGTTTGTGAAGAAAAGGATGGGACTTTGAGGCGTGCATCGATTATAAGCAAATGAATCGGGTGACAAGAAAGAACAAGTACCCACCGCCTAGGATCGATGACTTATTTGATCGATTCTGGGGAGCTCGTGTGTTCACCAAGTTAGATCTGCGATCTGGTTACTATCGATTGAAGATTGCAGAGGGTGATGTGCCCAAGAGTGCATTTAGGAGCGGTATGGGCATTTGAGTTTCTAGTGATGCCGTTTGGGTTGACAAATGCCCGCAGCCAATTTTTATGGCCTTGATGAATAAGGTATTTCAGCCCTACTGGATCAGCTTTGTTATTTTTTATTGATGACATCCTAGTGTATTCGAGGGATAGCAGGAGCATAGTGAGCATTTGAGGATTGTGTTACGAGCGATGAGGAGAGATAGGTTGTGCGCCAAATTCAAGAATGTGAATTTTGGTTTGGATCAGTGATCTTTTGGGGCATATAGTGATTGGTGAGGGTATTCAGTGGATCCGAGGTAAGGTAGAGGCGGTCTTTGAAGTGGAAGCTCCTAGAATGTGCCGAGATTCAAGTTTCCTCGGATTAATGGTTATTACCGGAGGTTTGTCGAGGGTTTTCATTGATCTCACTTCTCCGACAAAACTTCGAGGAAGAATGTGCCATTCAGATGGACCGAGGAGTGTCGGAAGAGCTTCGTGAGGCTGAAACATCGGTTGACATCGCACCGGTGTTGGCTATTCCATCTGGGACCTGGAGGATTTGAGGTGTACTGCGATGCATCACATCGTGGATTGAGATGTGTCTTGATGCAAACATGGTAGAGTCATTGCCTATGCCTCGAGACAGTTGAGGACTCATGAGGTAAACTATCCCATTCATGATTTGGAGTTAGGCTGCAGAGTATTTGCATTGAAGATTTGGAGGCATTACTCTGTATGGTGAGACCTTTCGGATCTTCTTGACCATAAGAGTTTGAGATACCCACGAGCGTGAGAGAGTTGAATTTGAGATGAGGAGGTGGCTTGAGTTGTTGAAGGATTACGACTGTTGTTTATTGAGTATCACCCCGAAAAGCTAATGTGGTGGCGGATGCTCTGGTAGGAAGTCACATCTGATGCATACCAGATTAGTGCAATAAGATTGCCTAATTTGATTGATTGAGAGCTTTGAATGTGCGAGATGAATTTGGAGCAAGATGGAGTATTATTGGCTACATTGAGACTGAGACCGATGCTACTGGACAGGATCAGGAGAGTTCAGGATAAGGATCCTGTTATGGTGAGACTGATTGAGAAAGTAAAGGCTGATTCTAGATCTGAGTTTGAGGTGAGAGATGAGACTTTGTGGTTGAGACAGAGGCTTTGTGTACCTGATGTAGATGATCTGAGGCGAGAGATACTGAAGGAGGCTCACATGGCCACTTATGCTATGCATCCTGGTACTACCAAGATGTATAACACCTTAAGCAACATTTCGTGGTGGCTGGTATGAAGAAGCGGTAATGAGTATGTTCAGGTGTTTGACGTGCCAGACAAGTTTAAGGCCGAGCACCAAGCGCTTGATCTGGGAAGTTTCATTCGTTGCCCATTCCGGAGTGGAAATGGGAACGGATCACCATGGATTTCATTATGGGGTTGCCTAGGACGCCGAGGCAGCATGATGCTATCTGGGTCATAGTGGACCGGTTAACTAAATCGGCTCATTTCTTGGCGGTGAGAGAATAATACTATGGATCAGTTGGCCGAAGTACGTGGTGGAGATAGTGAGGATCGCACGGGTCCCGATGTCGATAGTGTCGACCGGGATCCCAGATTTACTTCGAGGTTACAGCAGAGTTTGCGATGCACATGGGTACTAGGTTGAACTTCAAGCATGTTTCATCCTCGAATGGATGGGCGAGGAGAGGGACGATTAAGATCTGTTGAGGATATGCTTGGGCAGTGTATTGGAGTTGAGAGGAGCATGGGATCAAGATGCTTGGTCTTGATAGAGTTTGCATATAACAATCACTATCATAGTAGCATCGGGATGGCTCCTTATGAGGCCTTGTATGGGCGCACGTGTAGATCGCCTCTGATTGGGATGAAGAGGTGAGAGGATGATCGAGGGTCTGGTGATTCAGATATCTTTTGACAAGGTGAGGCGATTGAGTCGCATTAAAGTGACTCGGGATGTATGTAAGAGCTATGTGGATCAAAGACAGAGGGACATCGAGTATGATGTGGGTGATGAGTATTCTTACGGGTGTCACCGTGGCGTGAGTGTCTTGAGATTTGGGAGAAAGGGTAAGTTAAGCCCAGTACATTGGTCCATATGAGATCCTTGAAAGGATGGGACCTTTGGCCTCAAAAGCTAGCTTTACCGAGTGAGATGTCCGCCATACATGACGCCTTCCATGTGAGTATGCTCCGCAGATATCGGTCGGATCCGACACGTGTGATACCGCTCAAGAGATTGAGGTCTCCAGATGTCGAAGTTATGTGGAGGCCGATCCAGTTATCGTCTCAAGGAAACAATTGAGGAATAAGAGTATTCCATAGTGAAGGTTCTCCTGAGGAACCATTCATCGAGGAGGCTACCGGGAGACCGAGGAGCATATGAGGAGACAGATCCTCACCTTTTGATCGGTCAGTAAGAATTTGAGGACGAAATTTTTGTTAGGAGGGAGAATTGTAACATCCCTCCTATAGAAAGGTATTTTGGTAATTAGGTTGGGTTAGGGATATGTAATTATATCTCGGCATGCAAGATACAAAGATATAGCCTCTATAATTATCGTTGGTTGCACATGCACATAGTATACATGCATTCATGTCATTTTAAACTTAGGGTTGAAATTGAACTCTTGTGTGAAATTAATGGGGTAATTGAGTTTGGAAAATTATTTTGGTATGCCATAAATCGTTTTACATTTTAGGAATTTTAGGAATTTTTCTGGATTTTTCCGGAGAAAATTCCCGGACCGATAAAATCGTCAAGTGGCGAATAGGTCAATTCTCGGTAGCAAAAATCGCTACCCAGTGGCACGGTAATATTGGGTATATTATTATGGGACTGAAAGAAGGGTCATCGGAGTTAATTGGAGTAACATTTTAGATGGATTAAACAATTGATAATTTGACTTTTCAAATTAAAAAGAAACCAATGGTATTATGCCATTTAGAAAGAGTCATTAAATGCTTCTCTTCATTCTTTCATACGTGTATGTGTTTAGGAAAGGAGAAGATTGATTGTTTTAAGGCTTTTGGTTATGCCCATCCGAAACACAAACTTCTCCTCCATTGAAAACCATCGAATTTGGCTCTTCTTTTCTCCACTTTTCTCCATAGCTTTAAGCTAAGTTCTTTGATCTCATCAAAGCTAGATGATGGGTATGGTATATTCTTGAGAAGGAAAAGGTGGTAGCTTGATATAGAAGTTAGAAGGTAAAAGTTGGAAGTTGAACCTTTGAAGGAGAATTGTGTTAGGTAAGTTTCATTTAAGTATTTGAGTTTAATGATGTCTTTCATATGGATTCAATGCCATGATAGTGTGGGGTAGTTAATAAAAGGGTTTAAAGCATGTATTAGGTTAGGTGGGCATTAAAGTGATGATTATTATGATTTGAAGGAAAGGGGATGAGGTTAGATGAGGATGCATTGAAGTTAATGTTATGGTTTGATATTGAATTGAATAAGGGTAATTAATTGAGTTTTTGAATAGAGGAATTAAATGCTGTAAATTTTTCAGTGTTAGACCTAATATATGTATGACTGTATTTATATTTAATTTGTATTTATTTTGATGTCTAGTGATGTGAAAAAGGAATTAGAAGTGGTTGAACTAAGGTTAACCTTAAATCTGGAAAGTTGGAATTTTGATTGATGTTACTGTTTTATTCATAACTTAATGTGTAGAAATGCAAATGAGGTAAGGTTAGTGGCCACTGAAACTTTGGGATGTTGGCTTTAATGTAGTGTGAAATAGGTGTTGTTGAATTTCAATGATAGAAGGGTGAAATTTTGCATGGAAAGTCACTGTTCCATTGCCTGTGAACAGTAACTGCAACCATGACATCTGAGTTTTGTTGATTTTTATGAATTAATTGAGATGGAATTAGGGAGAATGGTCTTCATGGAAGTTGTAGTATATTTGATTATCTTTCCATTTCTACTGATCTTGCTATTTTTGGAATTGTGTGTTGGGAGATATGAATTGATTACTAATGGCTGGTTTTGAGCATTTTGGATGAAACCTAGTTTAAGTGTGATTTTGTGAGTTTACTGATTTGAGGGAATTTTAACATTTTATGTGGACTGAATTGGTGTGAGTGAGCTTCTGAAAAGTTGTAGAGGAAGAGATTATCTTGAAATTGATATTTGGTATGTAATTTTTAGAAGTCAGAATTGGGAGATATGATTTTTTAAAAAATGATCCTACATTAGGTTATGAATGGCTGATGATAACAGAAACTTCCATAACAGTTTTCAAATTGTTAGAGATCGAATTGGATGGTGAGTGCTTCATGAAAATTGAAGTTTGAGATGTTATATTTTCAGGGATATAAAGTTCTGAATTTATTGACTTGTATACTGGAAGTTATGCTTCTTGTAAGATTACTGCCCAAAGTGAAGGATTTCAGGGACAGTAACATTAGATGAATTAATTGACTTGGTTTGCAATAGAATTTGATTTTGGGTTGTTCATGAAAGTTGTAGAGGACATTGTGAACTTGTTGACCATATTTTTGTGGTAATTTATTACTGAAGAATCAGTGAGTTATGACATTGTAAATGTACTGCCCTGTGTTGATGAAAATTTAGTAGGCAGAAGGTTTGATGGGTTATTTGATACCCTTAGGGTTGGATTTGATTTTTTTGGTCTTCTTGAGAATTGTAGAGCTTTTCATAAGCTTTCCAATGAGGTATAGTGGGTATTTTTCTGAATTGTGTGCTAAAAGTTAGAGTGGATAGAAATTAAGTTTTAAATCTGGAAAAAAAAATAGGCGAGAGGAGCCATCTCATGAGGGCGATGTTGCGCCTCATGAGGCGAGATCCAAGAGAGCAGGTCGCGAGGGAGCGCCGCCTCGCGACGGAGTGAGGCGATTTCACCGCGAGGGCGTCCCGCCATGAGGGCGCTTCAAGATATATATATATATTTATTTATTTTATTTTGATTATTATTTGATATTAAATGGTACAATTGTTCTTTTGTCAATTTCTTTCCCGTCCGACGTCCGATTGACCTGATTCCAGAGGCATCGGATTCCTTGAATATTTAATTTCATTTTCTGAGAAAACGGGAATTTTTAGACGGGAATTTGACGTAGCCCTATTATTTTAACTTGTAAACACTGTTTTATTTAATTGGGGACCTATAGAGGTCCGAATTGCGCACCGTCAGCGCCTATGGATTTCTAATTTTTCATAGAATTTTATTATGGGGACATATTGGATTAGGGCCGGGATTGCCATGAACATGCATTATACACATTTTACTGATTTCATGTGCATTGTTTAATCATTTACACCAATGGTAATGGTTATCTATTTAATGTGCTATAGAGGCTCCAGTGGACCATCGTTCCACAGATTTGGCAGAGACTTCCCGGCGTTAGCGTGGAAGTTATTAGGTGAGTAACCTAGTTGGTTATTCCAATCTACGTGTTTATCAGGCATTGATTGCCCTAAGGGATTACATGAATTATAATCTTGGATCATTATTCTACGGGGATTACATGAATTATAAGCGTGATTGATTGTTTCACGGGATTATGTGGTATTACCTTCGTGAATTTACATGAGGTAGCTGCTTAATTGGATTGAATATTGGACTGTGAAATACCATGTTTATCGTTCAGGAACATGTGCATTCATGCACAAATACATCACATCGTTAAAAGGAAAGTTGTGAACCGAGGCGCCATCAGATCAACCGAGCCTCAGAGCTCGATATATCGAACAAGAGCCTTGAGCTCGATGGAGATAATTCTCCTGCACGCGTCTATCTTGATCAGCGATATGCGCGCGGTCACAATCTTGAAATGACCTGGAAAAAGAGTCACGTGCATTGCATCTTGGATTCTATATCTGCTTTAACTGGGTGTATATTTACCGATCGCGGATCGTAATTATTCTATGATCGTATTAATGTTGTGTTTTGTATAATTTCTGCGTATACTGTTTCATGCTTATATGATGCATGAATTGGGAGAACCATCGATGATGGTTTCTCATTGAGTTCGCAAACTCACCCAAAATTGCAACTTATTTTTCGTGCCTAAGATAGACGGATAGCTCCCTCGGAATTGTAGAGTAGTATCTTTGGGATTGGCGAGAGAAGCAATGGCTCAAAGGTCGGTTGGGCTTCCTTTTGAGACTGATAGTTAGATCTGGTTATTGTACAAAGACAAAGATGTAGAACATGTGTAAATTAAAAAATGCGACAACAGAATTACTAAGTTTTGAATGAATGAAATGGAATCTAATTTGGTTTTAAAAGTGGTCAATTTCTTATTCTCGTCTTATGATTGTGATGCCATGAGGAGTGTAGTGGTTGTTGTCGGTAGTGGTCTCTTGTCGTAGGATATGTATCGGAATGACCTACGGGCGTTCCGGTGGATACCCTATGGTAAGGGGGCGCTACAACATTTCACTTATGGCTCCATAATTTCCTTGAGCCTCAAAATGACGATGGATACGATGCATATCTCAGCTCTGATGTCTTAGTGTTCTGGCCATCTCCTTCATTCTTCTAGAGTTCTCCATAAGTGTATCTATAATTACCTTGGTGTTCGTGGAGATTATATCAAGCACTTTCTTATAGCCCAGTGCTTTTGTTTCTTCTTCCTCCTCAGACTCCTCGCTAGTTGATTCCTCTTCTTATTATTGCTGAGCACTTAAACTTACTTGACTGGTCCTGATCTTAACGTGTGTCTTGGCACTAATATCTCAAAGTTTCATATTGTGGGACTTCAGGGTTTAAGCTCACCACAGATGATGATGGTTCATGAATTCAGGATGGTAAACTGTGAGTCCGTTGCACTCAACTCTATAGTAATCAGCTATGGCTGAAACCAAGTAACTCATTCCTAAGTTATTGCTCCTCTAACGTCAAGTAGCAATAATTGCATTAAAGATGTCGATAGTTGTGCAAATTGGGAAGCCATGATCTATGCATCATAATATGAAAAGTTCTTTCGTCGAACCCTTATTGGTTTCTGTTTGTCAAAAATAGTTTGACACATAAATTTGCGTAGCAACAAGTGTTAGACCCCGAATTTTTTTTATGATGATATTAAGCGTGAATTGTGATAATTATGTGATTAAGACTTAGTTTGATTTATTTTGGAATAATAGTGGATAATTGAGGTGTAATTGCGTTTAATATGGTTTAAATGAGGCATTAGAGGATTAAATGATGTGAGGGCATTTTAGGAAGTTTGCTTGTGTTGGAATGGATTTGGGCTTAGCAAGAGGGGTATTATAGTCTTTGTCCCATGCATTAGGTTAAGAGAAAAGAAAGAGAAGGAAGAAACGAAGAAGAGGAAAGAAGAGAGGAAGCACCGACGGTGAGAAGAGGAGAAGAGAAGAGAGGTTTAGCGATTTTTGAGTTTTTCGACTGATTTGAAGCAATTTCTGGTAATTTTAGCTTCCTTTAAACTTGTTATGGTTAGATTGAAACCTAGATATGTTGGATATGTAGCAGAATCGGTGATTTAGGGTTTTTGAGTGAAAAGATGGGTAAATCCTTGGGTTGATGCATTTGTGCTTGGTTTTGAGTTGTTAATGGGTTAGAAATGTAGTTTGAGACTTGAACTAAGGCTTATGTGTGTTGCATTTGAGTTTGGGAAGAAATGGAAGTCGGAAAATGCAGAAATCAGGGGTTCGGAGTCGAAGCTCCGACCTGCACGTCGCGACGCTTGAAGAGCACGCCATGACGTCTGGCGAATAGTGACACGCCGTGCACCATGTGCACGTCATGGCGAGGCTGCGAAGAGACGATGCACATCACATGACACGGGTGTACACCTGCCATGGGCAAGACACTTTGGTGCACGCCACGGCGAAAGGTGGTCGTTCGCATGGCGAGCCCCCCTCCGAAAAGTGAAATTTTTGCATTTTTGGGGATATCTTTTGATATGGATGTCCGATTGAGGTGATTTTGGATTTGTTGTGATCTAGAAATTAAGGACTACGAGTTGTATGAAGAAGGGAAGTTCGGAATTTGTTTCGAAGGGTTCGAGAATTTAGATGGAAGTCGGATGGAGACGTTTAATGCTTTATTTTGATTGTCAACTTATTGGAATATTTGCTATGGATATTAATTGTATGGAAACTTGGTTTATTATAGGGAACCAAGCTGATTTGACCCGATCGCAAGAGGAAAGACAGCAGTGAGTCTGATACTCAAGCGATACTAGGTGGGTAATATGTTTATAGTTTTTGTGTGTATGGGCAAACTGCCTGATGTATGCTTGCTTGCATTATGTGATATTATTTGTGTTGAACTATATGAGAATATTGAACTTGCATTGTGATTATAATTATGCATGGATGGATAGGCCTTATGGCAATGGACAAAAATGAGAATTGAGAACAATGTGAAAAATGTTGTGAGCATGAATCGAATGGATTATGTGATTTGTTTGGGTAAGAGAGTTACGGATGGAGTCACGCACGCCGACAAGAAAGCCTTCTCCGGCCGTTCGCCAGGGCAACGAGATCCTCGAGAAATCAGACTTCGGATAGTTTACTGATTTACCTTTGGGTTATCCGGATCGCTTACTGGAACTCTCGAGCCAATTGTTAGTGCATACACGATTGTTTTGATGATGAGCATAACATATGATGGATTTGATAGACTTGTTGCATAATGATTGTTATGTTGAGAAACAAAATTGCATGACTTACGATGAATGTGAATAAATTGATGAATTTTGATTTGCTAGTGATATATTCAGATTGCTTGATTGTGGTGGCTCGTTGCCAATGGCTATAAACGATATGCCATCGAAGCCGAACTCACCCCATTACTCTCTCCTCCTCAAAAGTGCGGATCGAGACGATTGTCGACCTTGCAGGGCATCACAAACTTCAAGCTAGTTAGGAGCCTTGTATAAGCTAGTACTTTGGTTAGCCCACCAGCATTTCCTCATGGAGCATACTTTTGTATTTTGGATTTTAATCTTTCATTTTGTATTATGTTATACATCGAGAATACTGGTTGAATTTCTTCGAATGAGAAAGACATATGTTTTATGAATTTGAGATGATTAATGCATGTTTAGAATGAATGAGTGTATATGTTTATGCATGTATGGTTATATGATTGTACGAATCGAATTATGGTTGTGTATGGATGTTGGGCCCGGGCCCAACATGTTTGGTATCAGAGCGCTTAGGTTTAGTGTCCTTGGCTTAGAATGCATATAGGATTGTGTGACCTATGATTAATTGTTGCATTGATTACGTGACATGCATATCATGCATACATGTAGATTGACATATAGCTAATCCTTAGTGTTTCCATTTGAAGGAGTACGATGCCACCTCGTAGAAGAACACGAGGAGTGATGCAAGGATCTCATTGCACTGACTCTCCGACGCGAGAGAGGAGAGGATCGATGAGTCTGAGCCTGTGGAATGCCGAGGCTTCAGTAGGGCTAAGTAGTGAGCCCTGCCTTCATGAGATGCAGGAGTCTCCGATCCAGCAGGAGCCAGTGCCTCCATTAGATCCGAGACTGTTTTAGGCGTTTACTCAGGCATTCGTGCAGGCTATGGGTCAGATGCCACAGCTTTCCTGCGTCCCCAGCTCGTAAGGGTGACGATTTGATAGATTGAGGAAGTATGGGGCAATTTATTTCTTTGGGACGTCAGATCCTGAAGAAGCTGAGACTTGGTTGAGGAAGACTGAGAGAGTGCTCGACCAGATGGAGTGTGAGGATCACGAGAGGGTCATCTATGCGGCGAGTTTGCTTCAGGGAGATGCACTTCACTGGTGGGAGACTGTACCAGGGAGTCAGATGAGGCTAGTAGGGTTAGCGTGACAGGATTTTGTGGTTGCTTTGTGAAGAAGTACTGTCGAGGTATATGTTCAAAGAAAAGCGTAGGGAGTTCCTCGGTTTGACTCAGAGATATGATCGTGAGTATGAGCGGCGGTTTACCTGCCTATCCAGATGCTTTTGATTTGATGTTGAGCGAGGCTGTTAGATGTCGCAGGTTTGAGTCAGGATTGCATTTGGCGATCAAAGAGACGGTGATTGTGCAGAACTTCTGTGATTTTCAGCAGCTGGTTGAGGCAGTTTTGAGAGTCGAAAATATTGAGAACATTAAAAATGCTGTAAACAAGAAGAGAAAGGGCAGAGAGCAGTCTAGGAGAGGAGGTAGCACTAGTACTCCTATGCTAGACAGGAGTGCTAGGAGCTTCCCAGTCCAGTCAGAGGAGAGGAGCAGTGGTGCGAGCCGACCGAGGCCGATGAGGACTTCTACTGTTTCTCACCAAGCTTCAACGGTGGGTGGTAGTAGAAGGGGAGATGGGGATAGATCGTTCGTCCCGAAGTGTGAGCACTGCGGGAGAGCTCATAGAGGAGAGTGCTACAGATTGACAGGAGCTTGTTTCAACTATGGGAAGAAGGGACACATTGCTGAGAGAGTCCCTCGGCCTCCACGACAGAGAGATGCGGATGCAAGCTCCGAGGAGGACAGAGACCATGAGATGCAGGACGTGATGTAAGTGGGCGATTGATGTGGCTAAGAGGGTGAATCTTCCAGGAGACCGAGAGGCAGCACCAGCTGTGGTGTTTCATGCGATGACTAGGGAGGATGCCGAGACAAAGACCGGATGTTGTCACGCAGTGCAGATGCTTATTTTTTCGATGCCGTGATTGTGTTGATTGATCCGGTTCTACTCATTCGCTTGTTTCGCCGAGTAGACTGTGTGTGATATGATTGTGAGCCCTTTGATACTCCGCTTATGGTAAGTACTTCAATCGACCAGTACATTGTGATTAGTCAAGTGTATAGAGGTTGTGAGATTCGCATCGGTGGAGAACTTTTAGTGGTTGATTTGATGCCACTAAAGATAGGAGGATTAGACGTGATTTTGGGCATGGATACTTTAGAGAAGTACAATGCCCGCTTGATTGTAAATGTAAGACGGTGGAGTTTGAATTGGATAGTGGAAAGAGAGTGGTGTTTATCGGGATGGAAAGCGAGTCCGCTTGTAATTGTTTCAAATTTTGACAATGTAAAAGATGATGAGTAAAGGATGTGAGGCATTCTTGGCCTATGTGGTGGACACCAGGGTTGATAGAGGAAAGCTGGAAGATATTCCAAGAGTCGTGATTTCTGACGCCTTTCCCGAGGAATTGCCAGACTCACGCCACTGGGAAATTGAGTTTCCATCGAGCTTTTGTCGCTGCCGCCGATTTTGATTCCGCCTTTATCGGATGGCCCGGCAGAATCAAGGAGCCAAGGAGCAATCGAGAAGTTATTGAAGAAGGGATATATTCGACCGAGCTCTTCACCTTGGGGAGCTCCGATTCTTTTTGTCAAGAAGAAGGATGGATCGTTGAGGATGTGTGTTGACTACAGGAAGCTGAATCAGGTTACTGTGAAGAACAAGTATCCGCTTCCTCGCATTGATGATCTGTTTGATCAATTGCAAGGGGCGAGAGTCTTTTCGAAGATAGATTTGAGATCAGGATATCACCAGTTGAGGATCAAGGAATCGGATGTGCCGAAGTCTGCTTTCAGGACTCGGTATGGGCATTACGAGTTTTTGGTGATGCTTTGATCGATTTAATGCCCTGCAAGATTTATGGATTTGATGAATCGGGTTTTTAAGCCATTCTTGGACCAATTTATCATTGTCTTCATTGATGATATCTTGGTGTATTCCAAGAGTGATGAGGAGCATGAGGAGCATTTGAGGATGGCTTTGGAGACTTTGAGGATGAATGAGTTGTATGCCAAATTCGACAAATGCGAATTTTGACTTAGGAAAGTTTCATTTCTTGGACACGTGATCTCAGAGCAAGGAGTTCATGTGGATCCGAAGAAGATAGAAGCAGTTGTGAATTGGGAAGCACCAAAGAATGTGGCAAAAGTGAGAAGCTTCCTGGGTTTAGCAGGTTATTACAGGAGATTCATGGAGGGATTCTTCATGATAGCCGCTCCGATGACGAAGTTACTGAGGAAGAACCAGAAGTTTGTTTAGAGTGAGGAGTGTCAGAAGAGCTTTGAGGAGCTCAAGCGCAGATTGACAAGCGCCTCGATTCTGATTTTGTCTTCGGGAGACGAAGGTTATTCGGTATACAGTGATGATTCGAGGAAGGGTCTTGGATGTGTTTTGATGCAGGGAGATCGGGTGATAACTTATGTTTCGAGGCAGTTGAAGCCTTATGAGTTGAATTATCCGACGCATGATTTAGAGTTAGCAGCGGTGATCTTTGCCTTGAAGATTTGGAGGCATTATTTGTATGGAGTTCAGACTCGGATCTTCACTGATCATAAGAGTCTCAAGTATTTGCTGAGTCAGAAGGAATTGAATCTGAGGCAGCTGAGGTGGTTGGAGTTACTCAAGGACTATGATTTGTTGATTGAGTATCATCCGCAAGGCTAATGTGTGGCGGATGCTTTGAAGGTGAAGTCGTCGATTGCTCATGTTCGATCGCTTATCTCCTTTATTGAAGAGATGGCCAAGCTTAAGATAAGCTTCAAGGCGAGGAGACGGAGTGCCTTCTAGCTCACTTTCGAGTGAGGCCGATTCTAAGGGAAAAGGTTAAGAAATTGCAGGCTCAAGATGCGGATTTGAGTAAGCTTCGAGATGAAATTCAGAATGGTAAGATTTCTGAGATAGATGTGAAGGATGATGGGCTTATGACAGTGGGAAATAGGTTGTGTATTCCTGATGTGCAGGAGGTGAAGGCTGAGATTATGGATGAGGCACACAATGCGCCTTATGCTATGCATCCAGGTAGCACTAGGATGTATCGAGATCTGAGAGAGCATTTTTGGTGGAAAGGTATGAAGAGAGATATAGCAGAGTTCGTTAGTAAGTGTCTAGTATGTCAGCAAGTCAAAGCTGAACACCAGGCGCCTTCGGACAAGTTAAGGCCGTTGCCTATTCCGGAGTGGAAGTGGCAAAAGGTGACGATGGACTTTTTGATGGGATTGCCCAGGACCAGCAGGAGGCATGATGCCATTTGAGTGATTATTGATCGGTTGACCAAGTCAGCCCACTTTTTGGCGATTAGACAGACTGATTCTTTGCATGTGTTAGCAAAGAAGTATATCGATAAGATAGTGAGACTGCATGGAATTCCGGATTCGATCGTGTCTGATAGGGATCCTCGGTTTACTTCGAGATTTTGGGGCAGTTTACAGAAAGCTTTGGGGACGAAGCTGAATTTTAGTACGACGTTTCACCCTCAGACGGATGGTCAATCTGAGAGGACCATTCGGACACTTGAGGGGATGCTTCGGGTTTGTGTGATGGATTTTCGAGGAGCATGGATGAGTATTTGCCGTTGGTCGAATTTTCTTATAACAATTGCACTATTCGAGCATCAGATGGCTCCATATGAGGCTTTCAGATGGGGAGATGTAGGACTCGATCTGCTGGGATGAAGAAGGAGATAGGCAATTGGTGGGACCGAATTGATTCAGATGACGCTTGAGAAAATCAATCTGTTAAGCAACGACTTAAGGCAAAGAAAGGATAGGATGAAGAGTTATGTTGATGCTCACCAAAGGAGATGGAGTATGAAGTCGGAGAAAGTGTTCCTTAAGACATCTCCTGGAAAGGAGTATTGAGATTCGCAAGAAGGGTAAGTTGAGTCCGAAGTATGTGGGTCTTTATGAGATCCTTGAGAGGATCGGACCACTCGCCTATAGGTTGGCGTTACCTCTGAATTGTCTCAGATTCACGATGTTTTCCACGTGTCTATGTTGAGGAGGTATAGATCAGATCCTTCTCACATCATTCAGACTAGTGAGGTTCAAATTGAGGATGATCCGAAAGCATGAGGAGCAACCGTAGAGATTTTGGATACCAAGGACAAGGTCCTTAGGAACAAGACGGTCCAGTTAGTCAAGGTCCTATGGAGGAACCATTCAGTAGAGGAGGCTACATGGGAGCCATTGGAAGCCATGCGGGAGAAGTATCCGCATCTCTTTGACGATTCAGGTAAATTTCGAGGACGAAATTTCTTTTAAGAGGGGGAGAAAATGTTAGACCCCGAATTTTTTTATGATGATATTAAGCGTGAATTGTGATAATTATGTGATTAAGACTTAGTTTGATTTATTTTGAATAATAGTGGATAATTGAGGTGTAATTGCGCTTAATATGGTTTAAATGAGGCATTAGAGGATTAACTGATGTGAGGGCATTTTAGGAAGTTTGCTTGTGTTGGAATGGATTTGGGCTTAGCAAGAAGGGTATTATAGTCTTTGTCCCATGCATTAGGTTAAGAGAAAAGAAAGAGAAGGAAGAAACGAAGAAGAGGAAAGAAGAGAGGAAGCGCCGACGGTGAGAAGAGGAGAAGAGAAGAGAGGTTTAGCGATTTTTGAGTTTTTCGACTAATTTGAAGCAATTTCTGGTAAGTTTAGCTTCCTTTAAACTTGTTATGGTTAGATTGAAACCTAGATATGTTGGATATGTAGCAGAATCGGCGATTTAGGGTTTTTGAGTGAAAAGATGGGTAGATCCTTGGGTTGATGCATTTGTGCTTGGTTTTGAATTGTTAATGGGTTAGAAATGTAGTTTGAGACTTGAACTAAGGCTTATGTGTGTTGCATTTGAGTTTGGGAAGAAATGGAAGTCGGAAAATGCAGAAATCTCGACCAACCGCACGCTGCGACGCTGCGCAAGAGTACGCCATGGCGGCGGCGAATAGGTGACACACGCAGGCACTATGTGACGTCCCGGCTGCACGAAGAGACGGCACGCTTGCGACACGGGTGATGAGCACGCTGCATGCGCACACTTTGGTGCACGCCATGCATGAAAAGTGGTCGTTTCATGGCGTGTCCCCCTGCTTCCAAAAGTGAAATTTTTGCATTTTTGGGGATATCTTTTGATATGGATGTCCGATTGAGGTGATTTTGGATTCGTTGTGATCTAGAAATTAAGGACTACGAGTTGTATGAAGGGAAGTTCGGAATTTGTTTCGAAGGGTTCGGAAATTTAGATGGAAGTCGGATGGAGACGTTTAATGCTTTATTTTGATTGTCAACTTATTGGAATATTTGCTATGGATATTAATTGTATGAAAACTTGGTTTATTATAGGGAACCAAGCTGATTTGACCCAATCGCAAGAGGAAGGATAGCAGTGAGTCTGATACTCAAGCGATACTAGGTGGGTAATATGTTTATGGTTATTGTGTGTATGGGCAAACTGCCTGATGTATGCTTGCTTGCATTATGTGATATTATTTGTGTTGAACTATATGAGAATATTGAACTTGCATTGTGATTATAATTATGCATGGATGGATAGGCCTTATAGCAATGGACAAGAATGAGAATTGAGAACAATGTGAAAAATGCTGTGAGCATGAATCGAATGGATTATGTGATTTGTTTGGGTAAGAGAGTTACGGATGGAGTCACGTGCACGCCGACAAGAAGCCTTCTCTCGCTGCCCGCCTTGGGCAACGAGATCCTTGAGAAATCGGACTCGGATAGTTTACGGATTTACCTTTGGGTTATCCGGATCGTTTACGGAACTCTCGAGCCAATTGTTAGTGCATACACGATTGTTTTGATGATGAGCATAACATATGATGGATTTGATAGACTTGTTGCATAATGATTGTTATGTTGAGAAACAAAAATTGCATGACTTATGTATGAATGTGAATAAATTGATGAATTTTGATTTGCTAGTGATATATTTGTATTGCTTGATTGTGTGGCTCGTTGCCAATGGCTATAAACGTATATGCCACTGAGCGTCGCAGCTCACCCCATTACTCTCCCCTCCTCAGGTGCAGATCGAGACGATTGTCTACCTTGCAGGGCATCACAAACTTCAAACTAGTTAGGAGCCTTGTATAAGTTAGTACTTTGGTTAGCCCACCAGCATTTCCTCATGGAGCATACTTTTGTATTTTGGATTTTAATCTTTCATTTTGTATTATGTTATACATCGAGAATACTGGTTGAATTTCTTCAAATGAGAATGACATATGTTTTATGAATTTGAGATGATTAATGCATGTTTAGAATGAATGAGTGTATATGTTTATGTATGTATGGTTATATGATTGTACGAATCGAATTATGGTTGTGTATGGGTTGGGCCCGAGCCCAACAACAAGTGTTCGCTGCTCCTGATGATGTTATTGTGTGCGTTCTTAGTGTTAAAATGATATAACCCAGTTAGTTCAGTCCAGTAGGGGGTGACACGAAAATTATCTTGTTGATCCATTACTGACGATTCGGGGAAACCACCAATTTCATTCAAAGTCTCATAATTAAGCTCATAAGGTTGTCCTCGCAACCTAAACCACAATTCCTTAGGTTTGTTGGATTCATACTGAAGGGATGTAAAGAATTATAAGGTAAGTTCTTCGTAAACTGGGAATTGAAATTGAATAAACTGTCCCCATTGAATTCTTTTTGCTAAATTTTTTTACCTAGTCTCATAATTTTAATCTATCTAAAGTCTCAAAATGAAACTACATTGGAACCATAATTTGCTTATTACAAAGAGAATGAAAGCAAGTACCTTCCTCATTTGAGAAGATAAGAAAAGGTGCTTCGTAATCAGTCGTCCTATTCTTTTTCCCTTGTCTCGAGACTTAGTTTCCTCACGATGATTGATCGTGTTTTGTTGATTGTTTAATACACGACATACTGAGTTGCGAGTAGGTCAAAATTAAAAGAGACTGGAAGTTAAGAATTTAGGTAGAGAGAAGTGAGAGTGTTTGGAGGTTCTAAACTTATAGAGATAAAGTTAAAAAGAAAATGAGTTAAAAAGTGAAGTAGGAAATGAATATATAGGTGAATGAAGGGTAAATGGTAAAAAATTAAACTGAAATTTGTGTGTTTCAGTTTTACCCTGCCGTAGGCCATGATCGTGGTCTGCGATTTTTTCACCAATTTCTAATTTTTTTTCTTTTGTTCTTTTACACTTTCCCGAAATCACTTATTAACTCTTTTTGGCTTTTTCACCTCTCTTTTGTATACTTCCTCAATCATCAAATTCATGTTGAAGTCCTCTACCTTCCCGATTTTATTTAGAAATGAAACAACCTAACTACGGAATTCGAACTATCGAAAAAAATCAAAGGAAATAATCATGGAATTTAACAATCCATGAATTGCCTTCCATGCAACGCTTCTTTTAACATTGGTAGCTTGACATTATATCCTTAGAAACTCAACCGAGATCAATTATGAGCAGTTTGCTTCTATCTTTTTCATTCAACATCGGTTTTGTAGCTTGTAAGTAAGCTAAAAATTGCAAAATAATCAGAAGGACAATATTTATAATATTATGAAAACTAATTAAGCTGAATAATGTCCTTTTTTCGAGTAAACTATCAACATAATAGGGAATAACAAAACTCCTTGAATCTTCCATCGAATCCAACAGTTTGTCATGTATGAAGGTGAGTTGCTCTCTTTCTTCGTTATTCACCTTCGTCTCCTCTGCTTCTTCTGCTTCACGAATAAAGACTTTTATAGCTTCTTCAAACTCGATGTCTGTTGTCTTCTATTCTTTATCCTTTTGTTCTTTAGAAGATTCAAACACATCAATTATCCTGAATGAGCTACTCTCCTTTGGATTATTTAATACATCATTCATGTTGAATGTCACTTGGTCATCACTAATCCGAATGATAAGGTTCTTTTCATGGAAATCTACCAAAGATTTTTTTATGTTCACACATGGTATATTAAGAACTAGTGAATAATAGGGAAGGTTGGCATTCTTTTCTTTATACTCTTTCTTCATCTCTTAGTCTTCAATAAGGTAGGGTTCAGTTTGGTTTTCCAATGATCCTTCTGGATTTCCCTCATTCTTAGGTGCAATAGCCTCATATTGCTCTCTTTGATGTATTTCCATATTACTTATAGAGTCTTCCACACTTCTCTTACAAAATTCACTAAAAGGTTGTCTCACTCGAATCTTTAGGTTGTAAATAGACAAGGTGTGATTCTCCGTTAGTTGCTCAATTTGCTCTTCTAGCCCTCTTCCATGTTTGTGAGCTTATCCAGGATCTTGTCCAATTTAGAATCCCATGAACTGTACTCATCTTGCTAAAATCCTTATAGGTCTTGATTTCCTAAGTGAGTCCATAAATTATTAGACCAATAGGAGTTTGGTTGGTTTTACCATCCAAAAATGTACATGTTCCAATAAGGATCGTTACTTCCCCAACCATATTGTGCCTCATTGTAGTTCGTAAAAGTTCCTTACTCCCTATAATATCTATCTTCCATCATTGTTCTTTCCATTTCTTCTTGGCATCTAGCTCTTCAGATGTCTCATTCTCACTTTAAGATGTCTTGTTGTGTCTCTACTTTACGCCCTAAACTTCTTTCTCTATTTTTTATTTTTTCTTTTTAAGACAAAAGATAGTGAAAGAGTCTTAGACTAAAGAACTAAACTAATCACCACCCTAGTAACGGCGCCAAAAACTTGATCGGTCTAAAGTTTTAATTAATTAACCTTGATAATTTGCAAGTGCACAGTTCGTTCGCGTGGTACCTAAGGTATCGATCCCACAAGGAGGGATAATCTAATCCTAAAATCTAAGGTCAAAATAATTCGCGAAAATTCAAAATGTAACGGAACTAAAATAAGAATTCAATTCAATCAAGCAAATCAATTCAAGAATCATTCACGAAAATGTTAACAATTTAGCAGTTGTAACACATACTTAAGAATCAACCTAAAGAAATTACCAATTGAGAGAAAGGAAATTTTAACTATCCTTAACGCTAACTTAATTGATTATGAATTACCAGATTATTGGTTCTAGACGATCCTAGGGTTGATTTCTCTCTCTCGAGTTATAACCATTAACCTTAAATTATAAACCCTAATTAGATCTAAAGTTGTCTAATAACCTATCGGAAACCTATGCATATCTCTTCCCACAATTTACCGATTTGATTTAATTTTTGTTCTATTAAATCACCTAGCTCTTGTTAGCCTAATTTAATGATCTTTCATTCGATTCACCCTCTCAATTTATTATCAAATTATGCACGTCTAGAGTTAAATCACAATAAATCCAAATAACATATAAACAATCAGATTTCATTAAATCAAAGATAAAACCCCGAAGGTGAGTTTAGAACATCATCAATTTCTAAAAATCCTATCATCAATTGTTATTCCATCTCTATACAATAATAAAATTGAAAATAGTAGGAAATACGAATTAAATGGACAACAGGAGGTAGCAATGTCGGGAAACTCCTAATCTGGGAAGTATGTTGAGTCGGCTTCTTCTCCTCTTCTCTCTTCTTCTCTTTCTCTATCTCTCGATAATTCTCTCTAGGGTTTCTCCTAAAGTAGCTGATGCAAAAGCTCTTCCTGTCTCTTTGTCTTATTATTTAAATAACTTTTGTGTTCTTAGTAGTCCTAGGATTTTTTCGAGGTCTAAAATGTCCCAAAAATCTCTCAAAACTTGACATTTTTAAGTGTCCGAAAGTCTACCCAATGCAGGCCACGACCATGGCCCTGTAGTCCACGATCGTGGGCCAACTCTGGTGCTTCTATCACGATCATGGCGTGGATAGTTATTTGGCCTGAATGTCTCTGAAACTTCTCCATTCTTCTATGTTGACCCTGGAACACTAACAAACGCATCAAGGTACCTCAAAAATATAATAATTAACCTCAAAGACTTGTATTAACCCATAAAACAATTAAAACATAAATAATTGACAAACTAACACAATTCTATCCTAAAAAAAATTCTAAACGATTGAATTAACAATTAAATACATATCAAACTGAGCCCTAAAACATTATGCAATTCACATTTATCAACAAACCTTAAACTTTGACCTAACAGTTAGTCCTTAAAAAATAATTGTCTTATGTTTCAAGTGTAAGCATAATTTTCATAAACATAATAGTTCAGTGATGTATAAACGATTTTCAATGAGCTCCTTTCTCAATCTATCCCTTTCCTTGAACTTTCTATTTCACTTTCTCTTATGCTGACGTTTTGTAAGAAGACAAAAACTTATTATTAGGCAGAGTCAGAACCCTAATCCTCTTAATAAACTGGCAACCATCTTTCAGTTTTAAAACTTTCCATCGTAATGGGCCAAAAGTCAAAAGGCACATTTATTAAATTATTAAATTCCATAACTACCTTTTAACAAATGAATCACTTAAAGGATTCATTTAAATCATTCTCCCACTTGACTCAAATGACTTTATGCAATCTGTTGGATTAATAATTCAAACAATCATAATGTACAATAATCATGATTCACACACACACACACACACACACTTCATCATCATCAGTAATCATAATCAAGTATAAGACTAATAAAGGCCATGATAGTTATACTTTATTAATTCAATATACTCCTTCCATGCTCCACTATACTAGCTCTTTTACCTAATCATAAAGGAAGTACATAATGGGATTTATCATTTAGTTCTATTTTCAATATCATACATTTCAATCAAATACATAAGAAGAAAATCAAAACTTCAAAACAATATATTCATTAATGTGCAAAGAGTGTGAAATATATAATAAGAGTCAATACTAAAAGACATCAACACATATAATGCCCATATTCTTTATATGACCAGAAAATATTTTGGGTGGTAAACCTTTTGTCAAAGGTAATTAATATAAGATTGACGCTAATATGCTTTATTAACACTTTACGTTATGAAACCCCTCCTTAACGCTAAAGTATTTATTTGGAATATTTGTCATGCTTAAATAAGAAAATTGATGTAGAATTATCACAGTAAATTTTCAATGGCCCTAGCTATACTGTCGATAATACCAAGCAAACCATAAACTCAATCTCTGTAGTGGATATAATAATTACAAACTTGTTTGCACTTTTCTGTGAGATGGCTCCTCCAATTAACAGATAAACGTAGCTAAAAGTAGATTTTCTTATAGCTACACAACCAACAAAGTTTGAATATAAGTATCTAACCACCTTAAGGTGTCAAACTTCCTAAAAGTAAGCATTTGTGTTTTAGTTCCCTACAAATATCTCAAAATTTTCTTTACAACTTTCTAGTGATTCATACCAGGGTTACTCTCGTATCTCCCTAACATCCCCATTGGAAAATTTATGATTGTTCTCGTACATGTCTAAACATACCTCTAACTACATATACATATGGAATTGATTCCATTTGCTTTCCTTATAAGTCACGTTTTGGACATTGCATAGGGTTAAACTTATCCCCTTTTTGAATTAGAATTGATGATTTATAACACTTCTCCATCCTAAATCTCTCTAGCATTTTATTAATACATGCATTCTGAGACAAACCCAATAATCTTTGTGATCTATCATATAATATTTCTATTCTTATCACAAATGTTGCCTCACTATATCTTTCATTTCAGAATACTAGAGAGGAATTTATTAGTGTCACTTAATAGACTAAGATCATTAGTTGCAAGCAAGATGTCATCAATATATAATATAAGAAAAATAAACTTACTCTCACTGACCTTTAAATATATACATCAATCAATGATGTTTTCTTTAAATTTAAAGGAAACAATAACATTGTTAAACTTAAGATACCGTTGTCGGGAAGCTTTTTAAGTGCGTATATTGACTTCTTCAATTAACCCACCATGAATTTCTTCCTAACTTATGAACCCCATTAGCTGGTCCATATGGACTTCTTCCTCTAAATTCTCATTCAGAAAGGTAGTTTTCACATCCAAAACTCCATATCATAATGAACCACCAACATCATAATAATTATGAGCGAATCATTCTTAGAGACTGATAATCAATATCATCTTTTTGAGTAAATCTTTTGGCAACTAATTCGACCTTATAACTTTCTAGGTTACTAAGAGAATCCCATTTGGTCTTAAAGACCCATTTATAACCAATTCTTTTATAACCTTCTAGTAATCACATAAGGTCCTAGACATCATTATATTATGTAGATTTAAACTCATCTTTCAAGGCTCTAACTACTTATCATAATTTTCACTATTTAAGGCTTATGAAAAGGTCAGTGGATCATTCTCGATTCCTAAATCATTTTCTAACTAGTGTAGATAACGATATAGTCATCATAAATAGCCGATCTTCTTTCTTTTGGGGACCTTTTTAGTGTTATTTATTATGTTTCTTTTATTGTTGGTTCATTCACTTCATGTTCAATTTCATATGAACAGTGAATTCATTAATTTGTGGTTCTTCTTGATTATTAAGTGGTTCAATAATTTATGGAACAATAACTTAAGTAGGTATATAAGCCACAGGGACTTACACAACCATAAGGACTTGCTCTCCCATTTCTTGAATATCCATTATATGTGGTATTTCACTCCTACTAGTCTTACAATATTTAATGAACCTAATATTCCCAGTTTTACAATTCTCATAGCATAGTTAGGACAATGAAATATAAAATTTTTAGAATTCTTTATATAACCAATGAAATAGTCACTGATTGTTGTTTCATCCAAGTGGATTATAATGCCTAATTTTTACCTGGCAATCTCAAACATGTAAATGCCTTAATCTAGGTTTTCTTTCAGTCTACTGTCCAAAAAAAGTCCTTAGAAATGCTTACTAGGAACCTTATTTAATAAGTATATGACAATTTTTAGAGCATATGTCCATAAAGAAGTGGGTAAAGATGAATTACAAATCATACTCCTAACCATGTCTAATAAAGTTTTATTACAGCTTTATACTACACCATGTTGTTGTTGTGTGCTCCGCATTGTGTATTGCTCATAAATATTATGCCTTTCAAGTAATTTAGAAACCAAGATTTTGACCACTTCCATCATACTTACCATAATATTCATCACCCCTATCAAACCTAACTATTTTCGCCTTTTTGTCTAATTATATTTCAACCTCATTAATATAAACCTACAAGGTGTTTACTACTTGACATTTATCATTTAGCAAATAGACATATCCATAATATGAATAATCATCTATGAAGGTGACGAAATATTTTTCTTTATTAAAAGTAGGGAAATCAAATGTTCCACACTCATCAGTGTGAATTATTCAAGAAGCAGCGTGATTCTTGTGGCTCCTATTTATTTTGTGTTTTGTTTATTTACCTGTAATACAATTCCTAAAAATGTTAAGATCAATAAATTCCAATTTAGGAAGTATTTCATTTTTTAGTCATCTTTAAAGTTGTTCTTTGGAAACTTGTCTTAGACTCTTATGCCATAATTAAACAGATATATCATTAATCAAACTATGTTTGGTACCAATATTAGGATTTAAAATCAATAAAGTTTCAACATAAATAACATCAAGGTTTAATTTATATAAACCATCACATAATACACTACTACTAACCATGTGGTTATGTTTGTTCAAACTAAAACCACCACTACCAAATTTAAATGAGTATCCAATTTGGATAAAGAAACTAAATTCCTAGATATAGTAGGTATATAATAAGTTTTACATAAGGCCAAACGATATCTGGTGTTTGAAATAAGCGATAAGTCCTAACAACTTCCACTAGAACTCTCATGCTATTGCTATATAGACAAATATTTTACTTTATCTTGTGGTTTGGATCATAAAGAATTCCAGCAAGGTATTAAAAACATGAGTAGTATACAACCTAAATCAAGCCACTGAGTATTAAAAGTAACTTCAACAAGGTTTGTTTCAATAAAACATATATACGCACTAGGCTCGCCTTTCTTCTCAAACCATGGTTACGTTTAAAACATTCATTTTGGAAATACCCAACCTTTTTATAGAAATGATACATGTGTTCATCATGTTTCTTCTTGTGGATTTGAGAAGATTCCTTATTAAATTTCAAGGGTCCCCTTTACTTTCTTCTCATGCCTCTTTCCATCTTTCTCACTAGCTCCTTGATTGTTGACATAATTATTCGAGTGGCTTCCTTAATTATTAAGTCTGGCCTCTTCCTGAACCAACATACCATGTAAATCATGGACATTCCATTTGTCCTAGATGGTATTATAGTTCATTTGGAAAGGACCATAGTTCAAGATGAACTACATAAGAAAGCTTTCATCCACTTCCACTCCTAAAGACTTAAGTCTTACTGCAATGTTTAACATCTTAATGACATATTTATGCATAATACGTGATCCATCAAACTTTATTTTTGGCAATGTACCATAAGAGTCTCAGCAAGAGACTTGTTAATAGCTTGGGAGTGCTCTTTCACAAAATTAAGTAATTCTTTAGCATTTTTATTTTTGGGAAGAGCATACTTAATATAGCCAGTAATTGTCATCTTTATATACATCAGACTCAATCTATTTGATCTCTCACAATTATTAAAATAGATTTTCTCCTCGTTAGTGCTTAAAATGTTCAAAGCATCTGGTTTCTCAATTATTAATGCCAAATCTAATTCCAAAACTACAAGATAGAACTAGATTCGTTCACTCCATTCAGAGAAGTTTAGTCCATAAAACATTGTAACGGATGAGATGTTCAAATGCATGGCACTATTTACTGCAGAAAATAGAACTTAACATTAATGCTTTAAGTTCAATAGCATGCTACACTTGTTTAAAAAAACTTCATAAATTGTATATTAATGTTCACCTTTGGGCAATCCTTTAACACACCATATAACTAATAATGATTCTCATAAATTGTATACTAATGTTTAGCTTTGGGAAATCCATTAATATACCTTACAACATATAATGGTGCTAATATATACATAATTCGGTAATCACACGTACACCAATTAGAAATATTTATTATATTTGGATATTTAAACACCTTTCTCGTGTATACATTATCTATCTTCATTCTCATTAACTATAAAATAAACAAACCACCTTTTGGTGATCTAAAAGAAATTCCATCTATAAAAAATCCATATCAATGAGTTTCAATTTACCCATAAAATTACAATTCAATAGCATCAAATTGTGAGTAATTAAACTTTAATTATAGTATTTATTAAAGTGTAATTACAAGAATTAATTCAAGATGAACTACACAAGCAAGCTTTCATCTACTTCCACTATAAAAGACTTAAGTCTTGTTGCAATGTTTGACATCTTAATGACATATTTATGCATAATAAGTGATCCATCAAACTTTATGGTGGTCAATGTATCACAAGAGTCCCAGCAAGAGACTTATCAATAGCTTGGGAGTGCTCCTTCACAAAATTAAGTAATTCCTTAACATTTTTATTTATAGGAAGGGCAAACTTAATTTTTCCAATAATTGTCATCTTTATATACATCAGACTCAATCTATTTGATCTCTCACAATTATTAAAATAGATTTTGTCCTCGTAAGTGCTTAAAATGTTTAAAGGATCTGGTTTCTCAATTATTAATGTCAAATCTAATTCTAAAACTCCAAAATAGAACTAGATTTGTTAACTCCATTTGGAGAAGTTCAATTTATTAAACATTGTAACAAAGGAGATATTCAGATGCTTGGCGCTATTTATTGCGAAAAATTAGAACTTAACATTAATGCTTTAAGTCATTCAACAACATGCTTCATTTGTAAAAAACTTCATAAATTGTATATTAATGTTCACCTTTGGGTTATCCATTAACACATCGTATAACTAATAATGATTCTCACAAATTGTATACTAATGTTTAGCTTTAGAAAATCCATTAATATACCATACAACATATAATGGTGCTAATATGTACATAATTCGGTAATCACACATACACCAACTAGAAATATTTATTAACTTTGGATATTTGAACACAATTAATTATGTATATACATTATCTATCTTCATTCTCATTAACTATAAAATAAACAAACCATGTTTTGGTGATGTAAAAAATAGCAATGAGTTTCAATTTACCCATATAATTACAATTCAATAGTATCAAATTATAAGTAATTAAACTTTAATTATAGTATTTATAATTAAAAATTTTAAAAATAATGATCCTTAGCATTAGGATTTCCCTATGCCCAATGCTGGCCACGTTGGCAACACTTTAGGATTTTGTTTCCAGTGCCTGAAGCTTGCAATTTCCTTTTATTAATTCCATACATAAACTTGATTCAACCTTCAAAATTCCATAAATAATATTTTCCATACAAATCAAAACACATAAAATTTAGGATTTCTAAATTTTAAATTAGGGTTTATAAGGTTCTCTAAATTTTAAGAAATTTACAGTTATTAAGAACCATAAATTTCTTATAATTATACTCTGATATCACATTTAAGCATAATTTTATAAAGAATACACAATCTAGACATTTATGAAACTCACAAACATTCCATCATGATCATAATTTTATTCTAAAACAAAGACAAGGCGGCCTTTATCCATAGCTCAGCGATTAGAAACGATTTTAATAAGCTCCTTATTCAAATTTGTCTCTTTCTTGAACTTTTATTGCACTTTTCTTTCATTATGGTGTTTTTTAAAGATAAAATTTATTATTACCAGAGATAAAACCTTAACCCTCTTAATAAACTAACAACTCTATGTCAATTTTAAAACTCTCTATCATAATGGGCCAAAAGCCCAAAGGCCCATTTATTAAATTAGTAAATCTCTTAACTGTGTCTTAACATATAAATAACTTAAAGAATTAATTTCTAACATCAAGTTATTTAGCATCGTGTCTACTTTAGTTTGTGGCTTCCTCAATATAAGGGTGTTCAATTGGTAAGTTATAATTTTAAAATATTAAGAGTCTTGTTTATCACTACTTTAACTCACAAAATATTTCTAAATATTAAAAGGTCTATATTAAATTTTATGGATAAGAAATTTAAAAGTACTTAATCTTTTAAAAAATTAATTTTAATTTATTTTAAATTTTAATATAGCATTTAACTTTTCGAAACTAATATAATTCAAGTCAAAATATTATTTAAGTTAGTTTTTAACTAATGGGACGGGTTCATTAAATAAGATAGAAGGGTTCACTTTAGTTATCTCAATAAATAATTAACAGAAACAATATCTTGATCTGACTTATTTAACATTTGAAAATTTAATAAAAATTTTAAAATATTACATCAAAATAAAGATAAAAATAAAAATATTAGATACTTTTAATTTTATTGATAAAAATAAAAATATTAGATACTTTTAATTTTATTTTTAAACTTTATTAAAAATTTCAAAATTGAGTTAATTTTTAATCAACAACGGAACAATTTATGAATTACAACAATTATTTAATTTGCGAGTTATTCCATATATTTAGGGTTTATATCTTAATTATTGATTTAACAGATATGATTTATTATCTATATTTAAAATGAGTAATTACATTTTTTGTTATACGCATATGAAAGTTATGCTATCAAAAAGTAGAGATGGAAATGAATGGGCTCTGTTGATAGTGTAAATTTTTTTTAATTAGATTAAAATATGCATAAATGAAAATACTTAAATTTAGACTCATGGACTAATTTATTGTCATCCCTGATCAAAAGCTCGTAACTCCAAATTTAGTTTTAGAAACTAATTGAGAGAAGAGGTTTAGGAGAAAAACATAATGTTTTAAAAATCAAACCGATTTAAGTGATTTAGTGGTGAAAATTTTGAACAGGTCAATTTTTAATTTATTTTTAATTTTATAGTTTAATTTAGTTTAATAATTTTGTTATTAAAACTAATCAATTTATTAATTAATAGATCAGTTTTATAGACTAATAAGTTTTATAAACTAAAATAATCTACTTACTTTTCATTTAATAAAATTTAAATTTTCTGTAATATAAGAGCATTCTTTTTTTAATTTTATTTAATTTTTAATCAATTTTATAGCAATTTAATATAAGTTATTAAAACTTTTAAATATTAAATATTTTATTTTATTTTATTAAAATATTTATAAAAAAATAATAGAAGAAATTTTTTTTTGGAATGGATAGGTGCCTAAGTGTCGGTTATCCACGTATGTTCCACAGAAATACTAGACTCTTCACTTCCACATTTCTCAGTTCTATTCCAAAGGTCCGAACATATGCTGGGTAAGCACAACCCGAATAAACTTGTGTTGTCCTGTTCTGTCTTATCCTGTTCGGCCTTACTCATGAGTCTATTGTTTTCGCGATTCACTATCTGCAAGAGCCGGCTTCTTCTGTGAGTCTTTCAACTGGATTTGTCACTTATCTACCCACCTAAACATGTTGAGTCAAGTTCTTCGACTTTGATTACCAATTACGTCTTTTAACTCTTATTGACTAAAGGTCTAAGAATCTAAATAATATAGTCAAGTCAAATGATTCCAAGTGTTGTTTGTAATATAGTCAAAGTTAAAATTTCTTCAACAATCTCTCCATCAATTCCGTTTCTTGATTTATCATGTAACTTACGCAACTTGATGGTTGGTGAACCATTATAATGGCTATAATGGTTGCATTCCAAACCATTGAATACGAATCATTAAAAGGTATAAAACTAAAGCCACGTGATTAAGTGATTGAAAGTGAGATTTACTTGCAGTACAGTTAAGGGTTTTACTCTCTTCAATAATTTTTGATTAAGTAAGTTGTTTGATTTATTAAATAATTATTTATTTATACATAATTTGTGAATAATTACACATTTTAAAATCTTCTATAATATGTTTAAAAAGAAAACAATATTTTCAAATATTTATTTAATATACAGGTACTTTCAAATATTTCATTAACATGTAAGATAATAACTATAAATTATTTTGTTATAAAAATAAAAGGATTTAACAACTTATTTACATAAGAATTGAATTGTTTAAACATTTTAGTTAATTAACATAGATAACATAAAGAAGACCTAATTAAGTATAAAATGTTAAATCCTTTTCCTTTTAGAACAGATAACTATTAACTAATAATAATAATAATAATAATAATAGAAAATAGTAAAAGACTGACAAAACTGATTTATAGTAGTTCAATCAAATAATTCTTGGTTTATGTCAATTCCTTGGATTCTAATTGAAAATTCAATATATCCTTTTAATGGGTGAAGAGAAATGAACTCCTAAATTTATTTGTAATTGTATAAAGTCAATTGTAACAAGTTATTAAAATTTGATTAAATTCATAGTATTGATCTTACATGAACTATATTGCTATATTTATCAATCCTAGTTAAATCAATAAAACTAAAAACAATATTTAATGAAAAGAATCAATTTGCTAAATTAAAAAATCAAACAATTAAGTTGGTGCAAATGACTCAAAAGTCAACATTAGAATTTTGGAGTTTGTTTATGTGATATTCCAACTATTACGCAAGATTCATTATCATGGTTGAAATAATAATTAACCAAAAGTATATATGTATTTTCTCATAACACAAAGGTATGTTCAATTAGGTAACTACCACATCTCGATGTGCAATTCAACTTAATCAAACTCATAAAGTATAGTTAATTTATTTAGTTATTGACTACTAAGATACTTTTGTTCTTATTGGCTACTAAGATACTTTTTTCTCTAGTGCTTAAATATTTATTCTCCTAATGCATAAATCATATTTCACTTAATCCATATATAATCCATAACATTCAAATGATGATGATTATGTATAAATTTAAGATTAAGAATAAAAGAATATATTCAACTAATAAATAATCAAATTATGTATTAATAATTTAAGAATCCATCTCAAGCTATATCCTAAACCCTGAAAGATTTTAACTATTGAACATGACGAAAACAAAACTAAAAAAGAACAATTTTACTATAAAAGAATATATAAAGGACTAACCAGAATTGGTGTCACTAGCTCTTTTAATCTTACTCTAAAATCTTTCCTTCTAAAACACATAACTTAGGGACAAATGATGTTGTAATCATCTTCAAAGTTCTATGAAAAGAACCATCATGATAATATTTATAGATAAAGTTACAAAATATAGTCCTAAAATGATTGAACTTGTGATTTAATGTGTCTTTGGAATTTATGAGAATTGATGTCATACCAACATCAACTTCAACACCAGTTTTATACTAAAACTTCTATACATCACAAGATAATATATAATTGTCACCTAAAACCAAGTTATAACCATCATTGATCTTATTCCATTTCTCACTCCTCTAAACCTCACAAAAGATAAGATATGTCATTTTGGCATGTTCTATGTTTATTATGCACTTTTCCACCGTCTTTTTCACTATTTGACATCTTTGTACTAGAGTTGACCTCTAACGTCTTCTATAAAGTTATTTTTATGTCTTCTTATCTTTTAAATGAATCTAAAATCTCCTCTTTGGACAATAGTGAAGAAAGTTATACTCAAATTGAGTTATCTTCTTAAAATCTTTACCTAGAAGACACCGAACTAAACATAACAAAATATCATATAATTCATATAACACATGCTGTAAAATTGTAAAATACCAGGTAATTGAACCTCAGATTAACATGTAAAACATAGACTTATCAAATTCTTCCACACATAACTCATAGCTTATCCTCAAGTGATTAACAACATATAAAAACCAAGCTGTTGACCTGGGTGTACAGTAGTATTTAGTGTATACCATAAACCTTTAAATCACTAGGTATCGCTAATGAAGAAGTTATAATCTCCTAAGATTTAACTTAAATAATACCAATAAACATTAGCCTAAACTCATTAGTGAAAAGATTATAACTTAAATGATACCGATAAACATTAGCCTAAACTCATTAGTGAACTTTATAATTTACAAACCTAATTCCCAATTGAATTGTAAAACTTAAACACATAATACTTCTTCAACAGCTCAATATATAAACAAGACAATACAAATACTATTTTACCTCCATTAAGTTCAAACACTTCAATGTGATATATCCTCACAAGATATCATTTATTCACATAAGTGTTTGAAATTTTTAGTGAAGTACTCCCATCATCTTCTTATGAAATTGAACTTACTACAACTTTGAAAAACATCTAACATCCACTACTTAAATAGATATATGAGCCAAAAACCAAATAGCCACTACTTAAATAGATAAAAATATCATGACCCTAGGTGATGACCTCGTCGGACCCTAGGTGTGGAATCACCCGCAAATTCCTAGAAAAGTGTCGATACGCAGACTCGAATTTTATGTACCAGCGTCAAGGGTACGGTAGTCACTTAATCAGTTGTGTCTAGCACACAATTGGTCAATCGTTTCCTCACCAATCACAAAAATCATATACAAAAATTAAGTAAAAAAATCAAGTAAGGCACTGTATCTTTATTTATCGATCCAACCGATAAAATAAAATTGACCTATGGCTCTAAGTCAAAGAAGAACAAATACATGCAGAATATATGACTCGGTTATGCATTTGTAAATTCCAAAATATTGTTTTATGCAATAAAAGTCATCTTTTAAAATCCAAATGCAAAGTTGTTCAAAAATATAGTTTCAGAAAAATAAGACATTATCTATTACATTTTATTTGTAGGTTTGCTGAAAGTAATATCATTTCTCAAAATATGTAATAAAATATCAGTTTCAAAAATAATGTTGAAACATTATTTCATACAATAAAAGTTATCTTTTGTATTCCAAATGCATAGTTGTTCAAAACAATGACATTTATTAAATATCTCAACATATTAGCATCCATTTGAAATTCAATTCTACAATACATTGCCTAAGTTCAAATTTCACATACCGGTCATCATACTTGGCTTAGGATGTTCTAATCTTATTTGAGAAATACGGTTTCCCCATCTCACCTTCAAAAAAGGTATACACTCTCTTAGCTTCAACAATCCTTGATACGTGCTCCTTGATTCACAGACTCTCGAGCCTTTATACATAAAATACATACAATGAAATTACTACTTAAACATAAATTTCAGATTTATACATCCTCACATGAGTGTATAAAACACAATATCACTCCTATAAGCTCTAGAATCTGATCATTAAACTTCTCATAGGTTTATTTCCTTACTAGTTATATTAGCTTTTCTTTTGTATTTTTTAAGGCATTTAATGCCTTTAATCCCATACTTACTCATTTTCAAAACATAATTAAGTACATCTTTATCCAAGCATATTAGGCCTTTACTTGTCAATCTAAACAATAATTCAAGTTCACTCTAAGTAAGCATAAAAATATTTTCCAATGCATACAATTATAAAGTCTTAAATCCTAAATCAAGTTCACTTAGGCATTTTATCAAATACCTATTGTGCATGATTTTCAAATCATGTTTCCAAGAATTTTATCATAACAATTCATGCTCCTATCATGTCATACAGTAACACTTCCAATCAATGACACATTCCACCACTTCATTCAAACCAATTTCCTTCATTTAAGCTACATTTTAGCAATTGTACAACTCATTACATTAATCCACCTCTTCACCATAATTTCTTCCCAATCCTTAACCAACTTACATCTTCTTCATTCTTTATCATCAATTCATATCATACATGTATAATTAACACCATAGAATTCATTTAGACCATCAATTTTAAAAGATATTCAAAAATTCACAACCTTTCACCAAAAGGGGACAATTTTGGTTTTGACTTAAAGAACCCTATTCATGACACATTTCATTCATCTAAACAATGTTTCTTTCATATTCAAGCATGGAGAACAACATATCTTAACACCAAACTCAAAATCATAATGTAGAGAGAGATGAGACAAAATTTACCTAAACCTTCATTTCATGATATCTTCAAATCCTTTGAGATTTTCTCAAATCTAATCATATATTTGAGTTCCTTGACCCCAAATTAGCTTAGAACACATTTGAGGTTGAATAAGCAAAAAGATGGTAAAATTTTAGGTGATGGTCGAAACCCTCTTCTCCTCCTCGCTTCTCCTTTCTTCTTCCTTTCTTTTTAATTAAACCAATGTGTTTTAAGTCTTTACTAATGGGATGCACGACCTTACATGGAGAAGAGTCTAGAATTTTGAACTTTCTTTGACCAAAATATTATGAAATTACCTCTTTGCCCTTAGGTTGTATGAAATTACTATTTTATCCTCTAAACTTTCCTAAATTTGCAATTACATTAATAGGAATATCCAAAACTTTTATTTTTATTTTGGTCCTTGGATTTTTGGAAATAATAACTAAGCCCCTTAACTTTATAAAATTATATATTGGTCCTCTAAGAATTGAAAAAATACGTTCAAGTCCTTTGCCTTTTATCAATTTGCAATTAAGCTCTTATGTACATCAACTTTTCCAATTATGCTTTACAAGTGTCCAGCAAGTCTATAAATCTTGTCTAATCACCTCTATGACATTGGAACACATTTAACTTAACCACTATGGTCATATCCATCAAATGGACTCGGTTTTATACACTTAGAACCTTATATGTCAGAAATCTCTAAGATTTCGCATACCGAAGAACTTTAAGTTTATGTAAGGGCAGATAACATTATAAATAATTACATATATATTCAAAGGACTTAGATACATCTTTGAACTCATATACAACCATGTATATATCAATATACAGTAGCATCTCCAAGTACAGACTAATATAAAAGGGCTCAAAGAGTTCAGCATTACAGCCTATATACCTTGAAACAATTATGTTATAAATTGTTTCATCATTATAAAGTCAGAATATAACAAACTCATGATTGAGATGCAGACAGTTAAACTCATACTTCAGTTTCAAGTTCTACATTTTCTTCTAACCCATTATTGAGAGATTCTCTTTCAAATTTGAAAGAGAAGAGGGCTAGGATTTCTTACAATATGATAGAGTTAGATAAATATTTTCCGCAGATAGTGTTCCTGAAACTAAAGATGGGTCATTCAATATATTGTCATGGTGGAAGACGTCTGCACAGAATTATCCGATCTTGCAAAACATTGCGTAAGACTTGTTAGTTATTCAATCATCCACCGTTAATTCAGAGTTTATATTTAATACTAGTGGTTGGGTTATTACTCCTCATCGTGGTCGATTTCATTATCACACTGTTGAAGTCGTTATGTGTGCTCAAAGTTGGTTAAATAATGAAGATATTGATGATAAAAAAAATTTTCTTTTTAATATATTTATTCTTATCTATCTGTATATTATCTTACCTAAAATTGTGTTTTTTATTTTTTACAGCCGCAAGTAGTAATGCGGAGGGGACTAGTGAAATTAATCGTTGAAGGTTATTTTGATCAAATATATGAAGATGAAGGTTTTTTAATTTTCTTTTTATTTAATATTATATTACTAAATATTCTTTTTATTTTAATATTATATTACTAAATATAATATTTATACATACAGATGACTGGATTCAAACTGTTGACGATCTTACCAATAAGTACGATTGGTCAATTAGATGATGTCTCTCAATCTCCACTCTTCAATATATTCAACACAATATTATCTTAATCTTATAAATTGTATCATTTCTTGTAAAATGATTTAGATAATCATTCGTACATCAAAATTTTCTATAGTTAATGAATTTGTTTTATCAATTCTCGTTATAATAATTAATAAATTATTTAAGTAAATTTAAAATTGTAATTAATTGAATTAAAATTCTTAACTATAACTATTAACTTAATGGCTTTCATACAAATTTCTAATCAATTGAATTAAAATTCCTAATTAATCATACCAATAAGTACATCTCAAGGTTTTAATTTTAAAATGTATTTTCTTATTAATGATATACAAATGTATGCAGCACCTTTCAATCTATCATGACTTAATGACTTTTAGCATAATTTGTGTTAATATTTAGCTCATCATACCTAAAATATTACTTAAAACATTAAGGAGCTAGTGATGTTACGCTTTAATTTGATGACTTATAGTTTTATTGAAATAAAATATTAAGTGGTTTAATATTTAAAATATAAATATTTTGTAATTTAATATTTGATAAAATTAATAACTTTATTATATCACAATTATATGTTGTTATAATTTAAAGTTGTGACATAATATACATATTAAAAGAAAAAAGTTGAAAATTTTATAAATTTTATGAAATATGGTATGCTTATAACACTCTAATGGCGAGAAGGATTTAAAGTAAAACTTATATCAAGGTTTCAATTAAAGAATTACTCTTAACAAACTTTTAATTATACTGTAAGGACGAGAAAGATTTAAAATAAAACTTATATCAAGGTTTTGAGTGAGGAACTATTCTTAACAAACTTTTAATTAGAGTGACTTAGGAATGAATCTTTTAATATTATAATTTAGAAAGAAGAAAAATTGTGAATATAAATTTAGATTAATTAAAATACAATGATTTTAGGAAAAAAAGAAAAGAATTATTTTCAAAATAATAATTTACAAAACATATCAAAATATATATATAATGTATTCCAATTTTAATAAAATAATAGTTATTTTCAATATAATATACCATATGTATTTGTTTTTATAACTAAATTACTTATATACTGTTTTGGAATTAATACATTAGGATTAATAAAGTGATTAATTCATTTTAAGTTTAATATAAATACATATATGCATAATGTATATATTGTGTAAATATGAAAATAAAATAAAAAGTTTAAATGTGTTCTGATTAATCATGATATTAATTAATTTCTTTTAATATGTGTAATAAAATATAAAATTTTATAATGATTATTTAATAATATATATAATATGAAAAGACAATAATATTTATATAACTATACAAGTAAAAAATCAGCAATAACTAAAAGTATAACTACTACATTAATTAAGGATTTTGTACATAATTTATAAAAACATTAAAAGTTTGAAAAATATTATATTATAAACTTAGTAAAAATATTTTTTAAATCCATATTATAAAGAAATATACTAATTTATTAAACACTTAAAATAATTTTGAAATGAATTCAATGTACTTAGATAATAACTTTTTACATTTACATTATAATTAATTGTTATAATAAAATTACAAAATTAAAATTAAAATATCTTATTTGTAGGAAATAATTATGACAACATTATTATTGCTACATATTTTAGTAAATATATGTTGATTCGTATTTTATATCTTTAATTTTAACTAAATATTTATGTATAATTTATATGTAATTTCATCTTACACTTTACTATAAATGATTATGCTATAATTCATAATTTATGAATTCTAAAAATACAGCTACAATTTTTCAAATTATCTTAAAATAGATATATAAAAATTTAAAAAACAACCGACCAATTGAGACTCGACAGGCTGCACGTAACCCAGGAGACCCACCCGGGTCAGACCACAAACTGGTTGGCTTCGGCCTGCCCATGAGCCACAGACTGTTGTTCGCCCGCCCGAGCCATGGGTTAGGCCCGCCTGAAAATTTGGCCAGACGATGGCTCGGTGGCCCGACCCGAGTAGTTGACATCACTAATCGTGCATTCCTTATCACCTTGACTCTGAATTACAGGTCTTCTCGTGGCCGTACGCTTCATTATTAGAGGAGATAAGGGTGCGTTGGTCATTTAGCAAGTCAATCGGTCGCTCTTGGCCACCGCATGTCTTTTACTTTGGTCAAATGATGCACTCATACCGTTCATTTGTAGCCCAATAGCATCAATCTATTGATTAAGACAGCAAAGGCACCTTATTTTTTATTTGCAATATTTTATTTATTTAATATTAGAAGTTATTATTCGTAACTCGTAAGTCCTTTTTATTTTTAGCCCTTTATATATATATATTTTTTTTCAAGAATAAAATAGTTAACATCTTCTTTTTTTTTGTCCCTCTTATTTATCATACAACTAGCTTCTTTTAATTGCCGAATGGATAGGAAGGTATTTTTAAATTATTTATATTTAAATTAATTCTCACTTAAATTAAATAGGTTCTTTACTGAAAATAAAATTTTGATTCTAAATTTAAAATAATTATAAACATGAAGGAGTTCAAATTTACGACCTGACTTAAATTAAGAGAATCTCTTTATTAACTGACATATTTTCTAAATATAAGAAGTTCAGTCTTTAGTCTTTTTTAACCTTTTAATGTCACTAATTCTTATTATTTTAAATTTTGTTTTATTTCTCGTTTTGTTGTAAAATAAAACACAAAATAGGTTACCTCCAACCAGTAGATTGACCTTGGCTTTGTACGCAATGCAACTGAATTTTGACTTCATGTGTTCTCTCCAATTTAAGAAATACAGAGCAAACTGACTATCGCTGCCACTTTCTTGCGTAGCGGTTGCCACGTAGCTCGCAGCAAGCGGCGATGGGGTCACTGACTATTTCGCCGGGAAATTGCAACAGAGCTACTCAAACTTGTAATTCAAATATCACGCAAGTCATTGCTGTGCAAATCAAGTGCAGAGTCACTCATGAACAGCATTAATGAACTCGGCCCCATCATCAGAGAAATCAAGTACTCCGGCGTCGAACTTCCGGCGATACGTCAGTCGCAACTCGACCGCCTATCGGAGACTCTTCGGGACGGAGTCGAGGTTGCCAAGAAAGTCGTGAACTCCAACAGATGGAACGTGTACAAGAACCTTCATTTGGCTCGGAAAATGGAGAAGCTTGAAAAGAAGATATCAGCTTTTGTTAATGGAACCATGCATGCCCATATATTGGCAGACGTGCATCACATGAGGTTTGAGAGTACAGAGAGATTTGATAGGACAGACTGGTCGCTGAGGAGGCTGGAGCAGAAGATTGATGATATGAAGATTGGAGTTGGTGGTGGAAGATTGGTGGAGGAAGCTGTAAGTAGAGTGGAGATGGCGGAAAAGTTTGAGTCTTTATGTTCAGAAGAATTGTTTGGTACGGGAATGGAGGTTGCGAAAAGGAAAGTGAAGGAGATGATGATTGGGAGTGAGAATTTTGGGGTTGTTGGGATCTGCGGGATGGGCGGCTCTGGGAAGACCACTTTGGCCAATGAAATATGCAGGGATCACGATGTTCAGAGTAAGTTCTCTTAAAAAGTTGTTTTTCTGCCACAGTTATGATTAACTACTTTGTGCTATGAATTCATCAAGATTTCTAAATGAGTCTGTCTATTGGAATTTCGTAGGCCAATTCAAGAATAGGATTTTGAAGCTGACAGTATCTCAGTCTCCCAACGTTGAGCAACTAAGGGCAAAGATTTTGGGGTTTATTGCGGAGATTAGCGTTAATGGAAGTTTCCATGATCATATTACTCCAACTTGGAATAAACCATTTGAGGGAGAGTAGGGCGAGAATGTTAATTGTTTTGGATGATGTGTGGTCAACGTCGGTGCTTGAGCAGCTCATATTTAGAGTAGCCGGATGCAAAACACTTGTTGTTTCCTGTTTCAGGTTTCCGCAAGTTGTTCGTACTGTTTATGAAGTAGAATTGCTGAGGGATGATGAAGCAATCTTCCTGTTCTGCCACTATGCTTTTGGACAAAGATCCATTCCTCTGGCTGCTGATTCCAAATTGGTGAAGCAGGTATCAGAATCTTCCTTCTTTCTTTGTTCTGTGTTGGTTGTTTTTCCTTTTGGTGTTGTTATTGGTGACACGTGATGTACAGATTGTAAATGAGTGTAAGGGACTTCCCTTGGCTCTTAAAGTGATTGGAGCTTCACTTAGAGACCAACATGAAATGTTCTGGGCAAGTGCAAACAAGAGGCTATCAAGAGGTGAAACTATCTGCGAATCTCATGAAAACAAATTGCTTGACAGGATGGCAATAAGCGTCGGGTTCCTGCCTAAAAAGGTTAGGGAATGTTTCCTGGATTTGGGATGCTTTCCTGAAGACAAGAAAATACCTCTTGATGTTCTCACCAATATCTGGATTGAGTTACATGGCCTTGGGGTGGAAGAAGCTTTGCTATCCTTGATGAGCTCTCGAATAAGAATCTTCTCACCCTGGTGAAGGATTCACGGTATGTTCACAAATCCGACTATATTCAATTTTGTGTTGTTTAACCATTGTTTTTCTTTCTTAAGAGCTTGGATTGGTTAATTTGGCAGAGGTGGAGACCAGTATAGTTCTTACTATGATATATCTGTCACACAACATGATGTGTTACGAGATCTTGCTATTCATCTGGGCAATAATGAGAATACAAATGCTGCCAAGAGATTACTTATGCCAAGAAGAGAAACGGAGCTTCCTAAAGAATGGGAAAGAGCTGCAGATCAACCATTCAATGCTCAAATTGTTTCAGTTCATACAGGTAGGTCCCCTCATTTTAGGGAACGTTTTGTGCTAAATAATTGGTTAATGTGAATCAAAATGCAGCTTTATTTTCAATTATAGTTTTTCTCATCTCTGAATATCATCAAATTTTAGGTGAAATGAGAGGCATGGAATGGTTCAGGATGGAATTCCCCAAGGCTGAAGTTCTTATTCTGAATTTCTCTGCGAATGAGTACTTCTTGCCACCATTCGTCGACGACATGCCAAAGCTCAGGGCAGTGATAGCGATAAATAGCGGCCCACATATTGCAAAACTTCAAAACCTTTTAGTTTTCTCTGATATGGCACATCTGAGGAGCCTGTGGCTTGAAAAAGTTTCCATTGCTCAATTTTCTGAATGTACTGCCCCATTGAAAAACCTCCGGAAACTCTCTTTAGTCCTATGCAAGCTTGAGGGGTTTGTCATAAACCTACCCCAAATGTTCCTTCCTCCAGGAGCTTACAATCGACCACTGTGATGATTTAGTTGAGTTACCTTCCAGCATTTGTCAGATACATTCCCTGAAGACTCTTAGCATTACCAACTGCCACAACCTACACCAACTGCCTGAGAATTTGGGGGACGTGAAATGGCTCCTAATTCTGAGGCTATACGCCTGTCCGGCTCTGCCGGTGCTTCCAGCAAGAATGTGTGAGCTTTGTAGATTGAATTATCTGGACATCTCTCAATGTGTCAACTTAAAAGGTCTCCCTGAAAAGATTGGTGAACTATCAAGCTTGGAGAAGATCGACATGAGGGAATGCTCACAAATATGGAGTCTACCAAAATCTGCCGCCTCATTAGAGTCATTACGTATTGTAATTTGCGATGAAGAGGTTTCGTGGTTATGGAAGGACATGAAGACTAATGTTCATGTCCAAGTCGCTGAGAAGGGCTTCAGTCTGGACTGGCTTGATGAGTAGGAGGCCTTGTAATGTCCCTTCTTCATGTTTGAAGATGGAACTCTTAAACCTGTACGATAGTCTAACTAGTCAAATTCTTGTACCTATATTTGTTCATGAAGTTAATTTACGTCCAAATTAAATAAATCCGCAGTGTCAAGTTTCTAACAGAAGTTAAGAAACAGAACAGGTCGTGTTTCACAAGAAGGCCATCAAGTGTAGATTGAGATTCAGAGAATTTAGAAAGTGAGGTTGGGGTCGGGTAAGGAAGTGGACAAAAATCCCACTTTGCCATCATTTCTTCGTACGGTCTTCACTGTCAAATAGAGTTAGGTGTTAAAATTTGGAATGATTCGCTGATCTAAGAAAGTGTGAAACACCTTTACAGACAAAGAGTTCAAAGGAATACCAAGTCTGCTTCGCTTCGGTTCACTTTTTTTGAGTCACACGGAAAAGCACAAATCAACGTGTGGACCCAACAACGTCTACTCCAATCAGGATTTTGCCTCTTTCCAAAGACCAGTGTGTAGTTGAATTCTACTTTTATGTGTTCTGTCTCTTTCAGTCAATTCTCGTACCCTACAAAACAACGTCACCGCACCACAGAACTCGGGGATGATGCCTGAACTTCCTGCATCCGTCTAATAGTATTCAATTTACGTGAGATCCACAAAATTACGTGGATGAGATAGATTAAAAAGGGGTTGAAACAGTGAAACAGATGATCCGGAGATAGAAGTCCTGACTGTTGACGTCGGAGGATTTACGTCAGTGTCATGGACAAAGTCACAAACGACTGGGAAAAACCTTCGTAGGCGAAAAAAACAAACCCTTTCACACTACTTTCCTTGTATTAAGATTTCTGAGCTATCTGGTGTGTTGAATTCACTCTAAAGAAACACAAAAAAAAAAGGTGTAATGAATAGTAATTATTCATATACTAAAAGATGTAAAATGACATCTTTGTTTTTATTTAGATATTCATTTTATATCCTTATCATAATTTGATTTATTTACATAATTTATTAAGTGATTAAATTTAAAATATATATTACTTTATACAAAATATATCATTACAAAATCTCATTGAAACATTTAAAATGATAATAATATTGAATATAATATTAATTATTTTTAATTCTTATTTATAAGTGTTATAAATTCATTAATAATATATTTTAAGAATAAAAATAAATTTAAAATAAAAGGTACATAAATTTAAACCACAACATTGATTTAAAAATTAAAACTTAACAAAATGTTTGAAATTATAACCAAACTAAAATAAATTACAATTACAACCGGACTCAAATTACAATCAAACTAAAATTACAACAATCAAATTAAAAGTAAAACTAAAGCACTTGAGAATATTAATTGAACATAAACAATTAATAGTTTGAAAGATTATCCTCATTTCTACTAAAATCAAAATATTGGCTAAAGTCACTAGATGAGCCAACTCCTTCTTGAGGTTATCTTTGTTGAGCTCTTTTTACATAAATTTTCATTTATTCATTTCTAAAAGCCTTATGCATCACTAAATTTTTATGGAATCCAGATCTTTGCATAAAATTTTATTATCTTCTCGTCTTTGTCGTAGTTCTAATTTTTTTGTCTCATTTTGAGCTCGTAACAACTGAAGTTTATAATTTTTTTCAAGAAGAGATTGACTTTTATGAAACATTCCTTTGATTTCTTTATTCATGGACATAAAAAGTTTTTTCACTTCCTCATTTTCTTCTTTTTTTTTTCTTTCTTCCTCCCAATAGAATGATCAGCTTTATCATTTCTTTCAGTAAACTTATCTTCAACTTCAAAATCATTATTTAAATCAATACAAAATGATAATAATCCTATTGACTTATCTAATTTTTGACATTCGAACGGTGATATTTCATTCCACTTAGATCGCTTTCAATTACCCGACACTTTCTCTTTGGTAGTATCAACATATTACTCTATATGTTTTAGGATTAGTCATACATGATCAAATTTGAAACTTTTTTGAAATTTTGGATCTTGAATAAGTAAATATTTTGCTTTCTCGAACTGTAGACAATAATGTAGTTTAAGTTATATTTTAGGGTATAAATCAAACGTATTTCAATTCATACAAAGAATAAATAAATAAATAAAGCACTTACAATATCTTGTTTAGAAGCACCACTTGGATTCAAGTTTTCAATTTTTCAAACACATCCTTGAAAATTTCCAATAGCTATGATAATGGTTTGTCGTTGAGGTTATAAATATCTCCAAGGTCAAACAGTGGTGATATGATTCGACAGCATTTGATGGTACTCAGTTGTGATACGAGATCAAAATTGAGTCATAGATTGATTTGTACCAGTGACTGGTTCTTGTGAAACATTAAGATATACATGGCACAAGACTCGATCTTCTTCAACTAAATATGATGTACTTCGAGAGGTATTTAAAGGCTTTATACCAAAATTTGAGCTTGTCATTTTTTGGATAGGTTTCAAAGAATGATATAGTTTAGGATTTTAAAGAGTGTTATATGAAATGAGGGTTTCAATTTAGGAGAACAAATTAACTATTTATAGAGATGTTGTGGAAAAGATAAGAATACCAATGAACGGTTGAGATGAATGCAGTCTAATATAACGATTGGGAAGAGATAGAGTTAGATTTTTTACAGAGATTCCTTATCTTGTCTTGATATTGTATGAAAAGGATAAGAATACTAATGAACGGTTGAGATGAATGCAATCTAATCCAACAGATAGGAATAGATAGAGTTAGATTTTTTGCAGAGATACCTTATCTTGTTTTAGATATTGTGTGAAAAGATAATAATATCAATGAACGGTTGAGATGAATGTAATCTAATCCAACGGTCGATAAGAGATAAAGTTAGATTTTTTGCAGAAATTCTTTATCTTGTATTGGATATTGTGTGGAAAAGATAAGAATATCAATAAACGGTTGAGATGGATATAATCTAATCCAACAGTTGGGAAGTGATAGAGTTAGATTTTTTTGCAAAAATTCATTATCTTGTTTTGGATATTATGTAGAAAAGATAAAAATACCAATGAACGGTTGAGATGAATGTAATCTAATCCAACGGTTGGAAAGAGAGAGTTAGTTTTTTGCAGAAATTTCTTATCATAACTTGGATATTGTGTAAAAAAGATAAGAATAACAATGAATGGTTGAGATGAATGCAATCTAATTCAACGGCTGGGAAGAGATAGAATTATATTTTTTGCAGAGATTCCTTTTCTTGTCTTGGATATTGTGTGAATATGATAATAATATTAATGAACGGTTAAGATGAATACAATCTAATTTAACGGTTGGGAAAAGATAAAGTTAGATTTTTTGCAGATATTTCTTATCTTGTCTTGGATTATTTACTATATAAGGGAATAAATCACTAACAGATTCTTCTTTGAACCCTTCACCATATTTATCTAAAACCATGAGTACTAATGCTAGTACTTCTCATATATCATCCTCATCTTCATCCTCATTATCGGAGGATGAACTGAATCTCACTTCTGCAATATTAGCATAAAACAAAGCGTTACTACTGCATATTGTAACACCTCACTCCCACGAGACCCGAACCCGACATCTACAGTGATATCCAAACTCGTGTCTCACGAGGGTGGTATGCTAGCGCAGTAAAAACAGTCAATTATTCGGTAAAACATTTTTCTTTTGAAAACATTTAAGTGGGCAGAAATCAATAAACCCTTTGGGCCCGCGATGCGGAAACATTTTCAATTAAAACACAATTTCAATAATCAATTCACGATACAATATTAGTCAGTTGGGGCCCTCTAGTAACATTACAATTCTACGGAAACACAAATTTACACATCAATCAGAAAGACCCAAATGCAGACATGAGACTGATCCCGACCTGAACTCTGACTTGCTTGCTGTATCGCACTCCCGTCTGTCTAACGGGATACTCGTTAAATCCTGAAAAAATAAATGCAATGTTGGGTGAGTTTGCGAACTCAGTGAGAAACCATCATCGATGGTCCACCCAACTCATGCATATACAACAATTCATATAATATCCCATATTGTCACCATCTAAATTATCTCAGGCATTGACACTTTTACACATTCGATATCACATATAACACTTATCAGACGAATATTCAACATTAACACCTTTTTCCCACATTCACACATAAAAGTTACACTCATGAACTTTTCCCATTATTATCCATTCTTTTTCGAGTTGTGATTGGCGCCTAACGATGAGCGTAATTGAGACATATTTAGGGAGTAGGAGAGCCCTCTGGGTATGATCGACTTCCCTCGAGCACAAGGCTCGGTTCGATAATGATAATCACATTTTAGGCGGTAGGAGAGCCTCGGGGTATGCACTACTTGCCGCTCACATTAGGGATAGGAGAGCCCTCCGGATATGCACTAATCCTCTCGATGGCGGCTCAAATACAACCATTATTATTAACCGATTATGGAATTCATTTATCACAATATAACGTACATGTATCAAATCACATTCACAATCATTGCACGCTTCAAAGACCAATACCTATTTCTTCGGACCTTCGATTCGGTAATTCAGTCATTGACGTTTATAATTATCTCATTTATGCATTCATGGTCATTTACTCACACAATAGCACTTCAATATCACATATTCAATATTTCGGACACCCATGGTCCAAATCAATCAAATCGATATACATATCCATCCATTATCTCCGCATGGTATCATTGCAAAATATTAAACACATAAAAGCTGAGGAACCAACTAGGTTACTCACCTGAACTTCTTAGCTATTGCCTGGAAGCTCCAGCACTGTCCGTGGATTATCGATCCATCGGTTCTATAACAATCAATTAATTTCATTCATCACAAAATGCACAGTCAAAATAATTAATGATGCACATGCCTTGAATAAAAGATGTACTATGCCTATTCATGATTTTTTCCACCGATTCCCATTTTTCACTTTCTTTGACCACATCTAATTTCCCACTCATTTGCTCAAAAATAACTCACTTCTAAATCCATAGCATGTTATAGAACTCCATCAATTTCATTTCTAATATTCATTCCATTTATCCAGTCATGTTTGTCAGGGTATTACCTCAAAATCAATAGCACTGTTCTCTAGGTCGAATTCAGCCTTTATGCTCAGTTCCTAAAATTCTCAATAACATTGAATTCACTTTCAAAGTCTCACATTATACCCCAATTACTCAAAACAATTCTTAGGATGCAATACCATCATATTTCTTAGCTTTCTTTCACTAATTGAGATCACAAAAATCTAAATTCAAACTCTCATTCTTTTCCTCAATTGTAGACCTCTTTCTCTAGATCACAACGAATCAAACCTCACCTCAATTGGAGGTCTACACCATTAGTTATGCCTCATAAATTAAAACACAACTTTTAAAAATTCGTCCCTCGCCGCGGCCTATCATCTCTCGCCGCGACGTGTAAAGGTCGCTTCATGGCGAAAGCACGCATTTTCTCCCGTGATGAGGCCTTTTCCAAACGTCGCGACGCATGCCCACATCGTCTTCTCCGATCGATTTTTTTCAAGCTTTCTCTCTCTAAAAACCAGTATTAATCACTCTAAACTACCCAATCTTTCATATTTAACCCCATGAATGCATTTAACACAATAATAAACAACATTAAAACCAAGAATACTTACCAATCAAGCCTTAAATCTCCAAACTACCGAAAATCGTCTATCCCTTTCCTCTTCTCTCTAACATCAACGGTGAGCTTCCAACTCTAAAAAATCATCACTATCACAAGGCTTTGGCTTGATCTTCAACCACAAAGATGGAACAAGCAAATCTTGAAGGTGAAGATCGAAAATCACCGAGGAAGGGGAAGAAGAAAACGTGCCCTAGGTATATGAAATGGGTTTTTAGGTTTCAGAAGAGGATTTAGGCATTATAAAGGGGTTTCCCTCTTCCTCTAACAAAATCATTTCCAGTCCAATTTGCCTCCGAATTTCAATAGCTCGACACATAAATTTCTAAAATCATATTTCCAAATTTTTCCATCGCCATTAGATAATTATTTCGATCCTATTCAGTCAATCAGTCCGCCACTCGGAGAATTTCAGGTCTGGACATTTTCTCCTAATTATTCCAGAAACTTTTCCTAAAGTTCACTGTCCACTGGCGATCACTCTAATATAGTTCCCACTGAATATTCAAACTCAATTAGTCCAAATTTCTCAATAAATCACAGTTAAATCTAATATCTCATAATTTCGCACTTCATATCATATTCACGTATTTACAATCAAAAGCCGGGAAATGTCATGAATGCATGTACCTATATGCGCCCGTGCAAAAGACTCATGGCCTCCAAAATTAGAGGTCAACAAGATGCTCAGTCAATATTATGCGATAATATCCTATCCCTCCTCAATCTACCAATATGACCTTTCCATCAGTGACGGGATGTTACAATTCTCCCCTCCTAACAAAAATTTCGTCCTCAAAATTTCATATACGATTAAATCAAGAAGGCAGGGGAATTATTTCGATCTCGATATACTATCTCCCACTTAGTCACTATATAACCCATTTCTATCAGTATACTGAATCAATATAATCAATCTCTCATTGACATTCTCAGACTTTCTCGAAATTGTCACTTTCGGCATCAATAACATGCATATCAAATCATAGCCATATATCCTAATTCTGTCCATGAAATTCTTTACGAATCCGGATCATCTTTTATGCTTTGAAACTGGATTTCCAATCCTTAGTTCCATTCATATCACAGTCACATAGAGGCCACTTATAACGAATTTAGTTTCCCTCAATTTCGTCTTTCTCTCATCTAAGTGTATCTTGGTCAAGGCGATACCTTTCAAAACATTTCATATAGGGTTCATACACCAATTTCATAAAATTCTTATACCCTCGATATAAAAGTCATTTCGACTCATTATCATTAATTATGATTTTCTCAATTCTCATTTCAAATTCATTTCACTTGTCAACATTAGCTCACATTAATCATGGCCTTCAATTATTTTTAGGCCCTGTTCACTTTAATATAGGGGTAAACGACTCTTTTCGCTGTAAAACCCCTTATACACAATTTGAATGGAGTCACCATTATACAATTGATATGCACTCAATCAATTTGAACTGTACATCAATCTCATGTCCCTAAGAACTCCAAAATATCATTTTCACATTTATCTCCAATAGTCAAGTCATTGGTAACTTACCCTATAATCATTCGATTTTACATTATAACCCATCAATTACTTAAACTCTTACTCGAACAAAAATTTTAATCGTTCATTACAGTTCCTTTAGTGGGTATTACCCATATCTCTTAATTCAGTCCTAACAATCATTTTCTCAAAAGTCGAATTCCTTTACAATTCCTCAATACGGCCGCATTTTCCAAATCCTCAATCCTGTTTTGCCAATCCCTTTTTTTTTACACGCACACACACACACACATCTGATTTGGAATTCCAATTGCCAATCCTGTTTTCATTCAGTGGATCACTAGCTAAATTCTGAAATACTCAAACACATAATTCTTTTCCAATTCCTAAAATATCTCAATCGCATAATCCTTTTCAATACTTTCAAATTCACTAATATCTTACTCATTACCGCTTTGCATATTCACAGATACATCTAAACACATTTCAGAACAATATCCAATACAATAAATTTCAAGTCACCAGTCACAAAGCAGCTCATGAGATTATATTTGTCCCGGTACACATAAAATCACTTTATACTATTTCTTTAGATTGTATTGCAACCTTTACTGGGACACTTCGTCAAATAATGCAAAGTCTCCAAATTGAAGTACTACCATCAGAACTTGAATTGTACTTATCTCAATTAACTCTTTTTACCATTATCAGTCAGATAATTCACACGTTCTTCCTCAATCAATTCTGTCAATTAGCTAAGACCAGAAAAACCTTTAACAGCTTCTGGACGTATCCAGCATACAACTAGTTCTAAATATCTCCAATCCATATATTTATATATATCCTTTACAATTTCGCAATCATCACCTCTATCATCATTAAATCTTCCAAAGCCATGTTCAAATACTAATCCTTCCACAATTTATTTGATTAAACAAAAATTCATTTTTATGAAACTTTCGTAACACAAAATTTCCTCAACTATGCCAACTATCTTTCTTCACTTTTCAAATACATCTGATGCATCATTAATGATCATAGTCACTTTCCAATTTAATTACAAATGAGACACTTTACTTTTTAGTAGTAATACAATAAACTCCTCATACACATATTTGATTCATATAACTCTTTAAATATCAATCATCTCCAATGAGGAGCACAGATTTCTTATAATTTCCTCATTTTCATCATATCATATTCTGACACATGTTCTTTACCCTAATTTCTCCGCATAACCCAATTTATTTACGACGAATCACTCTCTGGTTCGAGTAAACCATCATTATATCGATCTTGTACTTTCTGAACATAATTACATAAAATATACACGAACCTTTATTCTCCTTATATTTACAATTAATCTTTCCTTGATGTTCAGAAATTCTCTTACACAATCGGATTCATCTCATCAACGTAGTATACACTTTTTTTCAGTAGCATATCCTATCTCTTACACTTGAGTCTCTGTAGAATTGGACTCCAAAAATTTACTTGTACTCCATGTCAGATTTATCTTTTCAATGATTACTCTCAGTTCGAATCATTAGATCAACTAAACCTTATCAATCATTAATACTGTTCATAAAACTTTATCAGTCAACTATTTTTCATCACTATATAAATATCAGTCACTCTTAATACCTCGAGAAAAATCAATTTCAACTATGCATAATATCCCAATAAGAGCAGTTCATGCCATACCTTACAAAATCAGAACATCCCTTATAATGAGGCTCTGCAGGGCATTTAGGCAATTTCATTTACTCTAATATCTTGACATACATCGCTATAATCATCACATCTTATCTGACAATGTATTCACATCAATTCACCCATTCATAGCACATACTACTAAAGACACCTTAATCTCATTGAATTCTAGATAACTTTTCTCTTTTAGATACCAGCTCTCAATCATGGGGGACTTTGCTGTATTCATGTCCCTCTTTTATTTCCGCAAACTCATTACTTATGTTATTGTCATTAGTAATCTCACTTTTTCTCAATTAGTCATCATAAGCACTTTCATTTCTTATTTTAACTCAATAGGATTTTAAACTACAAGAATTTCGGCTAGCAATTATCCATTAACTCATCAATTGCAGCTTAATATTTTCACTTGCCATGGGGCTCTCATAATCAGGTGTGCATAATCAGGTGTGCATTCACATAGGCAAATCAACTGAACTTTGATAACTTTTTCATCTACCATTTTCATTGTCTTACATTTCAATCTACATACCCATGTACGCTGACACTCAAATCAATAGCATAACTATGTAATCATTATAAAGTTTCCACTTAACATATTTTGACTCCAAGCATATGTCATTACTCATAACTCTTGTCACAGTAATCAGACCCAATTGTAACTTATTTTCATCCACTTTATGCACTTGAATTGCAAGTTCTAACACATCTCTATTTTCCTCTATTAATCCACAATTCTATATTTATATATATTCCACATTTAAGGATATACCACATTATAACTCCAATATTGCGTTTCACAATATATCCACCAATACCAATACACTAAATTTTCATTTGTCTAATCGAATCATACACTTTTCCTTATTCCACAACATTCACAACTTCCTCTTATCACATTCTAACACATTATCATTTCCTCACTATTTCTAACCGCTTAAACGACTGATGCATACTCATGTGACTCATATGATAAACTGGGGATCAGTTGTCACTGTCTGCCGTGACATGACCTAAATGCATATACTTGACACAGTTTTCTCAGAATGCCCATGTAAGATTGTACTTCTGGGTTCTGATACCACAAATGTAACACCTCACTCCCGCGAGACTCGAACCCGACATCTACAGTGATATCCGAACCCGTGTCTCACGAGGGTGGTATGCTAGCGATAAAACGATCAATTATTCGGTAAAATATTTTCTTTGAAAACATTTGAGTGCGTAAATCAATAAATCCTTTGGGCCCGCGATGCGGAAACATTTTCAATCAAAACACAATTTCAATAATCAATTCACGATACAATATTAGTCAGTTGGGGCCCTCTAGTAACAGTACAATTCTACGAAAATACAAATTTACACATCAATCAGAAAGACTCAAATGCAGACATGAGACTGATCCCGACCTGAACTCTGACTTGCTTGTTGTATCGTACTCCCGTTTGTCTAACGGAGTACTCGCCAAATCCTGAAAAAATAAATGCAATATTGGGTGAGTTTGCGAACTCAGTGAGAAACCATCATCGATGGTCCACCCAACTCATGCATATACAACAATTCATATAATATCCCATATTGTCACCATCTAAATTATCTCAGGCATTGACACTTTTACACATTCGATATCACATATAACACTTATCAGACGAATATTCAACATTAACACCTTTTTCCCACATTCACACATAAAAGTTACACTCATGAACTTTTCCCATTATTATCCATTCTTTTCTGAGTTGTGATGGCGCCTAACGATGAGCGTAATTGAGACACATTTAGGGAGTAGGAGAGCCCTCTGGGTATGCACTGACTCCCCTCGAGCACAAGGCTCGGTTCGATAACAGTAATCACATTTTAGGCGAGTAGGAGAGCCCTCAGGGTATGCACTACTGCCCACTCACATTAGGGATAGGAGAGCCCTCTGGGTATGCACTAATCCCTCTCAATGGCAGCTCCAGTCACAACCATTATTATTAACCGATTATGGAATTCATTTATCACAATATAACGCTCATGTATCAAATCACATTCACAATCATTGCACGTTTCAAAGACCAATACCTATTTCTTCGGACCTTCGGTCCGGTAATTCAGTCATTGACATTTATGATTATCTCATTGATGCATTCATGGTCATTTACTCACACAATAGCACTTCAATATCACATATTCAATATTTCAGACACCCATGGTCCGAAATCAATCAAATCAGATATACACATATCCATCCATTATCTCCACATGGTATCATTGCAAAATATTAAACACATAAAAGCTGAGGAACCAACTAGGTTACTCACCTGAACTTCCTAGCTGTTGCCTGGAAGCTCCAGCATTGTCCGTGGATTATCGATCTATCAGCTCTATAACAATCAATTAATTTCATTCATCACAAAATGCACAGTCAAAATAATTAATGATGCACATGCCTTGAATAAAAGATGTACTATGCCTATTCATGATTTTCCCGATACCGATTCCCATTTTTCACTTTCTTTGACCACATCTAATTTCCCACTCATTTGCTCAAAAATAACTCACTTCTAATTCCATAGCATGTTATAGAACTCCATCAATTTCATTTCTAATATTCAGTCCATTTATCCAATCATGTTTGTCAGGGTATTACCTCAAAATCAACAGCACTGTTCTCTAGGTCGAATTAAGCCTTTATGCTCAATTCCTAAAATTCTCAATAACATTGAATTCACTTTCAAAGTCTCTCATTATACCCCAATTACTCAAAACAATTCTTAGGATGCAATACCATCATATTTCTTAGCTTTCTTTCACTAATTGAGATCACAAAAATCTAAATTCAAACTCTCATTATTTTCCTCAATTGTAGACCTCTTTCTCTAGATCACAACGAATCAAACCTCACCTCAATTGGAGGTCTACACCATTAGTTATGCCTCATAAATTAAAACACAACTTTTAGAAATTCGTCCCTCGCCGCGGCCTATCATCTCTCGCCGCAGCGTGTAAAGGGTCGCTCGTCGCGGCGTGGGAACCATTCGCCACGGCGAACACCTTCACTGGACTCGCCGCGACGTAGAGCAAAAAGGTTCGTCGCGATGTGAATTCATTCGCTCGCCAAGGCGTCCCACCTTGCTCGCCGCGACGAGCACGCATTTTCTCGCCGCGGTGAGGCCTTTTCCAAACGTTGCGACGTGCGGCCCACATCGTCTTCTCCGATCGATTTTTTTCGAGCTTTCTCTCTCTAAAAACCAGTATTAATCACTCTAAACTACCCAATCTTTCATATTTAACCCATGAATGCATTTAACACAATAATAAACAACATTAAAACCAAGAATACTTACCAATCAAGCCTTAAATCTCCAAACTACCGAAAATCGTCTATCCCTTTCCTCTTCTCTCTAACATCAACGGTGAGCTTCCAACTCTAAAAAATCATCACTCTCACAAGGCTTTGGCTTGATCTTCAACCACAAAGATGGAACAAGCAAATCTTGAAGGTGAAGATCGAAAATCACCGAGGAAGGGGAAGAAGAAAACGTGCCCTAGGTATATGAAATGGGTTTTTAGGTTTCAGAAGAGGATTTAGGCATTATAAAGGGGTTTCCCTCTTCCTCTAACAAAATCATTTCCAGTCCAATTTGCCTCCGAATTTCAATAGCTCGGTACATAAATTTCTAAAATCATATTTCCAAATTTTTCCATCTCCATTAGACAATTATTTCGATCATATTCAGTCAATCAGTCCGCCACTCGGAGAATTTCAGGTCTGGACATTTTCTCCTAATTATTCCAAAAACTTTTCCTAAAGTTCACTGTCCACTGGCGATCACTCTAATATAGTTCCACTCAATATTCAAACTCAATTAGTCCAAATTTCTCAATAAATCACAATCAAATCTAATATCTCATAATTTCGCACTTCATATCATATTCACGTATTTACAATCAAAAGTCGGAAAATGTCATGAATGCATGTACCTATATGCGCCTGTGCAAAAGACTCATGGCCTCCAAAATTAGAGGTCAACAAGATGCTCAGTCAATATTATGCGATAATATCATATCCCTCCTCAATCTACCAATATGACCTTTCCATCAGTGACGGGATGTTACACATATACTAATAATAGCCTTACAATGGATTACTATATGAAAAATATAATGAACACCAGCCAAAGCACAAAGACTCAATCCCTGGTCATAGAGTAATTTATCGTGACCGTGCTACAGCAGATCAAAGACTATGGGATGATTATTTTGCAAAAAATCCAAGATATAATACAGCAATGTTTCGCAAGCGATTTTGAATGAGTCAAAATTTATTCCTACAACTTGTTGGTGCTGTTGAAGTTCATGATGACTACTTTATACAACGGAGAGATGGATGTGATAAACAAGGATTATCTAGTTTACAAAAACTAACATCAACATTCTGAATGTTAGCGTATGGGGTATCAGCTAATTCAATTAATGAATACATTAAAATTGGAGAATCAACTACAATTGAAAGTACAAAAATGTTTTATCGAGCCATTGTGGAGGTCTTTGGATAACGTTATCTAAGAGCACCAGATGCTAATGATGTTGCAAGATTGTTTAAAATTAATGAAGAACGTAGTTATCCAAGAATGCTAGGGAGCTTAGATTGCATGCACTGGATATGGCAAAATTATCCAACGCCTTGGTCAGGACAATATAATGGACGTAGTGGATTCCCAACTATTATTCTTCAAGTTGTAGCTGATTATGATTTGTGGATATGACATGTTATCAAGTTCAAATAATGACATTAATATGTTGAAGATATCTCACTTTTTCGCAAACCTTGCCAATGGTATAGCATCTTCTGCTCATTATATTATTCGAGTAAAAGTGAACGATACTGAATATTATTTAGCTAATAGTATATATCCAAAATGGTTTACCTTGGTACAAACCATTTATGATTTCCAAAGCCTAAAAAAGAAATTATTTGTGAAGATGTAAGAAGGATGTCGAGAGTATATTTGATGTTTTCCAGTCACAATTTGAAATTATCAAAGGAACGACATGTTTTTGGAAAAAAAATTCATATTACATGATATTATGTCAGCATACATTATAATGTACAATATGATCATTAAGGACGAATGTGATACTTAAGCAATATATAAGATTGGAGCGAAACACCAGCCCATGAAATTAATATTAAACAGAGACGATATAATTATATTTTAAGAATTTCTTATTAGATATAACCAAATTAAAGATAAAGAAGCTCATTATGAACTTTGTAATATATTGATTGAACATTTGTAAGCACAATAAGGTAGCTTAAAAGATTAGAGGTTAAATATGCAAAAAAAAAAATGTAGGTTATTAATTTGTTTGTTGCTACAATAATATTAATTATATATGTTAAATAATAACCAAACTAATATAAAATATATATTAATTAAGAATAATGATTTTATTTTAATTTTTATAAATCAATAAATAAATAAATAAATAATCATTGTATAAATATAATTTAATTTAGTTAATAATTAAATTATTGTGAAATATTCTTTGAAAATAATTGATCACCAAATTGGTGGATACAGTACAACAACAACAAATTTAGTATAAAAAGATTATTAAAATATTATCTTTTACTCTTAATTTACTTTAAAATTTGAATGGTTTGGAGATGGCATTACCACTACTACCATAATGATCTCTGTCCTTTACTAGACAGAATGAAACGTGGAGATAGCTTACCAGAAAGAAGAGACAAAAACTACTACATGGTTATGTTTTTACGGTTCTGTTTTTCACAAACTAACTTGAATCAATCAGACATCGTCTCGCGTATTAACATAAAATTCTGCTCGCTGTATTGTTAAATATACACACACATGTGAACGTGCGATCACAGGAATCTGCTGGGCACCCACTCGTTTACCCTCAGTGGAAAGCTATAAAACTCGTCATTTCTAGCATCTCCCTTCCTCCGCTGGAAAGATTTCAACCATGGAACTCCTCTGTCGTTTACAGCGCGCCTTGCATCGATTGTATTGTCAAGAACTGTTGCGACGATGATTGCCACGCCCGGAGGTGATGAGAAAATTGCGTTCAATATGTCATTGAACTGCAGGTCACAATGCATACACCACATGTGAGAACGCCGGAAAAGCCAGTCGAAACGTACAATTTTAAAGTTGATATTTGCAAATTGATTGTTTACAACCATGTTTTATTAGATCAACGCCATGAATTTACCTCCTAACAAAACCAAGAATCTTAACGGTTGATTGAAGCATTCAGTGTTAAATGCATGGTAGACGTAGAAAAGGAAATATTGGCAATCAAAGCATGATGTTTATATGCAACTTACCCATCCAGCACCAGTTCCCACAGGTCCATGTCCATCGCGGGTGGTGTTGCTGACAAAATATTGAGGGATTGATATTGCAAGGAACAAAGACAAGCCCAGAACATAGTGATTTCTCAAGGAGTTGTTGTTTGCAAACTGTATAAACGAAATGCCGATAGCAGCTGCCCAACAGGAAAATAGAACCAAGGTCTTGGATTATGTAATCATTCTTGTAGAATAATGTCTCAAATGATAAAAATAGAATCACTCACCCACAATGCCAAATGAAACGCAGTATATGGCAGCAAATATTGGAAGAGGAATAGATGCAAAGAAGGCCCCAAACTTTCCTGAAAATATGCAAGACACAGCATAATCAACTCAAAAATATGCACTCCTGCCGATTATATTGAACAATTAATAACTCATACAAATACAAACCAAATATAGAGAAGAAGATCATGAAACCAGTTGATATCTGCACCACTCTTCGGCTGCCTACGTGTGTTAATCCAAGAAGACCCACGTTTTCACTGCAATATCATTCATGTTAGTCAACAAAATGACTTCTCAATTCTGGTGTAGATCTTTTGCATTTTTTACTCTTTTTTTACCACTATAACAGATAAAATGATTGTATTTCCATTCTATGGTAGCAGCAATGCACAAGACAAGCTAACTTAGATCGTGGACATTTGTAAGACATCTAATTCTAGCTAAAAGATGTTTGATGTAGAATAGCTTTGCTGCATTGTTGGAAGTTAAGAAATTTAAGCCCAAAGTAGACTTCGCCAGGGCATTTTTTTACTTACACGGATGCAGTGGTACCGACAGCGGCTCCGAAGATCCCATCAAGCAGTAAGCTAATACCCTAAATTACCCAAAAAAAAAGGTCACACCTCTAAACTGTCAAAACACCCACAACTTCCGAACATCTGTTTAACTGCAGGCAGACAACTAAATCAAGCTGGAATAGAATAAAGAAATATATGGCATTGAACGGACCTGCAGACCTATACTTCTGCTGAGGACATGTGATGGAGGATATGTAGCACCTGCAAGCCGAGCAGCAGCAATAAACGTTCCAGTTGACTGCAGTGGAAGTTTGGAGATTAGTCAAGAAAACAAAATAGAATAATTTGTTATATCCATGAATAAATGATAACGGAATGTAACATCTATAATCATAAGTTACTGGATGTCCAATCAAAACTTAAGCAGGATGTTCAGGTTTGCAAAAACATCCAGATATATTATTAAAAATGATTTCTGAAATTATATAACAAAGTTTGAAAGAAAGAATGAACCTCCGCAGACGTTACAAGTGCGGCCCCCATCATTCCAAAGACATGGCTTGCTCTAAATATGGGAGCACCCCACTGAAATGGGTATGGAACTCTAACCCTGAAAAACAAGAAAGCATGTCAGAGAAAATAACAATTTCAGCATATCTCAACACCATGTGAACAGAAAAGGCTAGTGCTTCTGGCAATACCATGGAGCAGAAGATATCAGATAAGATTGATCTGTGCGGCAACTTTGTTTAGTTAATGGTGAAACACTATTGTAAGCACCAGCAGCAGTGAGGATGGCAGCAAAAGCCCATACAATCCCGATACACAAGAGTAAGCCAAACTTTTCAAGTACTGGACGGCCCCTTTCGTGGAGATACTTTAAGTACTGCCATAAGCACACAAATCCTCGTTACTGTATTGGAGGCCAAAATAATCATAACCTAAAAAGATAAATTACCTGGCAAATGACAAGAAGAATCAGCATAGGTAAGCCAATTTCCACACAATTTGCAAGCTGCATTATGAAGTGTCAACAAAAATACTTCTTTTAATTAGCTTTCAAGAGCAACAAGTATTAAATTAAAGCCCTCAGTAAGAATAACTACCAGTGGAAAACCTCTCATGAAGAGACCAAGACCAACCACAGATACCACCGGAACGACAACAATAGGAGTAAAAAACCTGAAAAGGGTAATCTTAAGCATTACAAAAAGGGAACTAATGTAACATTCTTATGCAAAAGAGAGGAGAGTGACAATAAAATCTAAACAAAATGAGCACAACAAATACAAACTAGAGAATAGAATAAGTACCTGGTCAAATGACCCCAAAGTTGACCATACCCAAGAATGATGTTGACAAAGGAAGAAACTATAAGTGATCCTTGAATAGTCCTCATAGTGTGGGAAAATCTCTACAAGAACCAAACTCATTCTAATAAGAATCTAAAACAGGCAAAAGCATTCAAACCATGTCGGAAGGAAGTTCATATTTCACAATCTAAAGTTTACAGAATATGCAACGAACCATGCATATGGATATAAAATAAACTACCAAAATGCAGAACACACAATAAGTCATGTACAAGAATATTGTTCGAATTTCAGTTATATCAGGTACTTCATACCTCACTATCATCAGCAAAGTTCTCATCAGACAAATCCTTGATTATCGACAACACAGGTAGAGTGAAAGCAACTGATGCACTCATCACTGTGGGCAGCCTTGTTCCTATCAATGTTTGAAGCAATGTATTCAGTCCCGTCATAAACAGCAGAGTTTGAATAACACGAGCTTTGTCCCCCTTCCGCAATAAACACCAATTCAAATAAATAATAAGCAATGACCATTAATTTGCAGCTGACAAGGGAATTCAGAAGATGAACAAAGCTTACATGACCACCTCCCATTTGAGGCACAAGACCACTGGCAATCAAGACTATGGTTCCAAGCATCACAATGTAATGTTGGAAAGCTAGAAGAAACATCTCAGCTGCGAAATTGAATTGTTTTCTTAGTTAGTTGCATAACGAGAATAAGTCTGAATGCACCAAAATAATAATAAATAACATAACATATGCAATCCTTGAACTTCATAATTGATGGATATCGACTCCATGCAATTCAAAAGAAAATAATCATATATGAAATACAGATACAAACTATCGCAAATTAAAGAGAATTTGAACCAACTTACAATTTACAAGACACTAATCAGCAAACCGAAATGGGGAAAATTATGCAAAATAATACTTTCTCACATTTTTCACTCTATTAACTTGAAATTATCATTAGACTAGTAACTGTAAAAGCTATTTATTAAATTATATTTATCATATGTTAGGTTGGAATCATAAGATTTCGACATCTTCAAATTATCATTTTCTTCCAAATCTTTAAATATTCTTTTTTTTTTCTCCACAAATAGCTCACTAATGTAAGCCTTTTTACATTATAGACGTTTATAAACTGCATAAAGATGATTTGATATGCAACAAAATTCTTGTTATTAAAATAATAACAATCCATTTCTCGATTGAATGTTATAATCCAAGATTCGCATCCAGGTGGTGATTTATTACCTAATTCACACCAAAAAATATATATAAGAGAAATAATCAAAATCAACCACCAAGTAGCAGCCCCACTAGAGACGCAGACAGGCATAAAGTAGAATATCTCCTCTCGTGCATAGCCACTAGAATACTAGGCTAAAAGCATCCACCTTTAGAACAAAAACCTCAAACTTTAACAGGCTTTTGCAGAATCGAATAAACCCAAATTAGAACCAATACAAAGATACTAATTAAACTACAGAAACCGAATCATAAGTGCAAAACACAACGAAAAGTGAGAGAGAGGGAGGGAGAGACTGACGCCAAGCGGGGTTAGAATGGATGCAATACTGAAGCTGGAGAAGTTGCTCGGCCGGAGTCCAGATGGGCCCTTTTGACAAGGCCAAATTAGGAGGCGGAGGTGGTGGTGCCGCCGCAGCTGGCGGTGCTGGCGGTGGTGCCGTTTCCCCCATGTTGTTTCCTCGCTTAGTCTTACCTCACTAAGTCACAACTTAAGCTAAGCGGAAGAGTAACTAAGGATAAGAAGTACAAACTCTCAAACCTCTTCACTACTCTTAGATATATTAAACTACCGCTTTAAATCACCGACAGAACTAGAGGGCGGCACAAGGGAGTTCCTCGAAAAAGTATAAATAAATAAATTAATCAGAACTGCCTTCACTCGGGCGACGCAGCAGGATCAAAGATAACCCAAAAAGAGAAGAACCCAAATAAAATAAACAGCTCAGGATGGTAACACGCAGAGTAAAGGACAAGTCTTTTCTAGTTTTTATTAGTTATTACGATACAAGGAATGAGGACTAGGAGAGAACATGCAAGCGTGTGAGATTTGAGACCCAGTACAAGATTAAGATTAAGCAATGAGAGAAAAACAGTGTGTGAGTGTCTGCAGTGTTAAGTTGTCGTAAGATTGCGTAAGTTAAGGTTGACGTGTTCCTAGGAAAAGGTTACAGAAGAAGAGTGTCGAAGCCATTTTCATTTTGTCCTCTCCGTTTTACGGTTGTGCCCTCTATAATACACATTTGTCAGTTCCAACACTCCTGACAAGGCGGGTCGTGTTGGATTTAACTTGAGACTCGGGGGCAATTATGGTCCTAACTCCTAACCGTGCCAAAATGATAACCGTGTGGAAAAGATTTTTACCGTTTCGCTTTAACTTTGGAAAATAAATATCACAAACAACAGTTTTATACAATATTTTAAAATTGAATAACTTATAAAATAAGAGATTTAAAATTGAAATTTTTTGTAATTTTAAAAATTAAAATTTTAATTAAAATTGTTAAATAAAATTAAATAATTTATTTTAATTTATAATAACTTATTAATTTATAAAATTAACTGAGAATTAATAAATTTTAAGCATAAAATTTATTAAAATAAATTTTAAAATATAAAAAAGGTTTAAAATTTTTATCATTCGACTAAAGTTGAATTGAATTTTTAATGATAAGTTTTATAAAGGTATTTAAAAACGAAAGGAGATGTATAATTAGTAATTACTGCGGTCATGAGTCATGACTTTATTCCCAATTTCCAACACAAATGGTTCCGCCCAAAAGTTAATCGGCAAATAGTGAGTTATGTTAGCTGTTAGTTGTAATTAATTATATGAGCTGATTTGATTTACTGTTTATTAAAGTGTTTGGTAAAATTAATTATTTATTATTAGTTGTTAATATGTAAAATAATTTATGAGGATATAATTTAAAATTTTATAAGGATATAAATATTATATTTCTTTATATTTCATTAAATATTCATATAAAATTTATTTTTAGATATTTAATTTTACAAAATTAAGTTTATAATTTTAATACAAAATATAAATATAATAATAATAATAATAATAATAATAATAATCCTTCGTTAAATTCTTTACTAATATAAATAATGCAGCAAGTTACATCATATTATTATTTTTATATAATATGTATTAATTTTATTATTTAATAAATTTAAAATATTTATAATTATAATATGACAAACGTACGATATATAACATAATTAAAAATTATGAAAGGAGGGCATAATTAATTTTTACATATGAATTTTAGCTTATCATCAAAAAAATCTTATTATAAAGCTTTTAGAAATCAGAGATTAAATAAACTAATCAATAAATTATTCATTAAATATATTAATAATTTTTCAAGAGTTAAAAGATAACTTTAGTAAATAAACTAAAAACAGCTTATTAGTTGTTTGCTAAACACCACTATAAGTCTCAATCCATAGAAAAGGTTTTAAATCTGTATTTTGCTTGATTAGAGAGTTAGATGATAATTGTCAGATAAGGAAATATTTTAACAAATATTTTGTTCAGTTATCTTATTGCACCTTTATTTTATATCATCTCATCTACATATTTTTTAAGTTTTATATAAACATATGTACAAAACAGAGTTGGAACAAGTTAACCCAAGAGAAGATCCATCCAAAAACAATTATCTTACCTGCTTTTATAACAGTACGGAATGAGCCATACTCTTTATTCATAAGAACCCATGCTGTGTTCATACATATGGTTGAAAGTGGTTAATATCATTATCAGATTGTCGCTTTTCTCGAATCGTGGTCGAACTGAATTGATTACGGGAGGTCAAGTCGTCCATATCTAAGCTTTCGGATAATGGCTGTAGGGTAGGGTGTGGGTCTTCTTGTTTCTGTTGGTTATCTTTTTCAAGTGGAGGGAATATAAATATAGTCTTTCTTTATCGACCACTATATGAGACAAGATCTCTATTCAGTATTATTCTGTTTTATTTTATCTAATAAAATTTTAATTATTTATTTTGTAGGATTCACGCAGAACCCACACGTAATTTACGCAAGACTCATATAAATTAATGACTGAAATTTATTGGACAAAATAGAACATTATAATATTGAATGAAAATCTGAACCCCACTATCTATATATAAGCATCCAGTCATGTCACCTTCCCACTCTTTCAAACAGTTCAGTTAATGATAATACATTGTGCCCCACAAAAGGTAAGTCTAAACACTAATCATTCACAGCTTAACCCTTCACAAAGCAACTAAACGAAATGTTTAAATAAATCAACATCTTCAAATTAAATGATAATATAATTATTGGATTAAACTAAACTTAATATAAAGAAGGACATATCCGAACCATGATTACATTTCTTTACGGGTGTTTAAAATTTGACCATGAGACGTTTTTTTGTCGTATATCAGAAGAAAATGAATGAAGATTGAAGAGTCATTAAGTACAACGTAAGTTTAGGTGTCATAGTGACAATATTCTTAATGACGTGCGATTATTTATTTATCCCCTATTTTTACACTTAACAAAGAGTCTAACATATTTATATCTTAGAAAATATACAACAGACATCCAATGAAAATCTTGCTAACACACATAATTTAAAAAGATCCTATAATACCTAATCTTACTCCAAAAATAACAAAGAGATGAACGTATTTTTAAACATATTTAAATTTATGTGGTGCCTTGATTAATGTGCCTAATTTTTATGTGAAGGTTATATAGTAATATATATATATAAGGTGCCTTGAGATTTTTGGAAACAATTTAATTAAAAAAACCTTACATGTAAGTAAAACATAAACACACTATATTTTTTCTTAATGTAAATATTATAAAAAGCAATAACATGATAAATACGTGCATTTAGTGACATATGGTTTTGTTTCATTTTACGAACAACAAAAGTTGAAAAATAAATTACAAAGGTGCCTTCCATAGAACAAAGTAAAAGTAGTGCAACATTTTCCTTATTTTGTTGTTTTACTTCTGCCTAACTACAATTATAGAATATTGATTGATATCAATTAAAATTTGTACAAATTTGGAAAATTTTGTGATCAAGTTACATATTTATAATATTTTATTGTTACATAAATTTATTCTTATTTTATTTATTTTAATAATTATTAACAATTTAATTTTTTGCATACAAATAAAGAAGTGCATTAAAAATTTTGTGTGACAAGAAAATATCACTCAATTTTAAAGGTAAATTTTTTCGTTTAGCAATTAAGCTGACCATACTTTATGAAACAGAGTGTTGACTTATCAAATAAGTATATAGTCATAAGTTAATGGTGAAGAAAATTATGATGTTCTATTTGTTGTGCATCCTTACTATAAGAAATAAGGCCAAAAATGTAATAGTAAGAGATAAATTAAAGGTAGCTAATATTATTGACAAATTAAGAGAGACAAAATTGAGGTCGTTTGGATATATTAAGAGAAGACACTCAAATACTCCAGTGAGAAGATGCGAAAAGATCGTATTTAGAGACTATAAAAGAAAAAAAAATCTAAAAAGAATTGGAGAAAAGTGATCAAAAGTAATATGACAATGTTGGAACTTACCGATAATATGACCCACAATAGAAAAATCTAACGTATTAGGATTCATATAAAGGATCCATCTTGGTGATTCCCACAAGTCTTTTAACTTTTTTCTCTTGTAGTTAGTCTATAATTATAAATAGGTAGTACTTACTTTTTAAGGTTTTAACCTTTTTTTTTTACCTAGCTTATTTTAGTAGTTTTTCTTCTTCTTCTTGAAACTATCTTCAATTTTTTAATTATAGCATAAATTTTAAAAAGTAATAATAAAATGTTCAAATTTTTAATTCTAGCTTGACATTAGTTTCATCTTTATCTTAGCTGACACGAGAATGACACATGTCAAGGGACTTTTATTAATTAAACACGTCAGCGTAATGAACATAAATGAGTCTGATTATTAAAATGAAATCGTTTTATGATAAAACTGAAGCGACATCATTTTAACAAGAAAAAATCACTTCTCAATTTGTAACCTAAATCTTTAAGTTGTTGAAGAGATATTAAGCAAATTGAGAAAATCAAGTAGTAGATTCTCTAGCCTGGCCAAGGATTTTGTTTGAATGGATTCACATATGGAGAAACTAACTTCATTCTTATATGTTGGGAGGAAGGACGATGTATGAATTGTTGGGATCTTGGGAATGGGAGGAATTGGGAAGACAACTATTACTAGAATTGCCTTTGAAAAACTCTTGCCTATTCGATAATGAAAAACATGGACCTGTTCATTCACAGGAAAAGCTTCTTCATCAAACCTTATTGGACAAGAACTTGAGAATATGGGATATCTATGAAGGAATGGATGAGATCAGACACAAACTATGCTCAAGAAGGCTCTTAGTTGTTCTTGATGATATAGATCAACTTGAATAATTAAGAACAAATGAATGGTTTGGCAGTGGAAGTAGGATAATCATAACAGCTAAAGATAAGCATTTATTGATATGCCATGGAGTTGAAAAAATATACAAGGCTGAGATATTAGATGATGAAGAAGCAATCCAGCTTTTGCGCTCAAAAGCTTTTAAGAACTATTGCCCCACAGAAGAACATTCGGAGGCGGAGCTGTGCCAAGATGTCATGAAATATGTCAACAGTCTTCCATTAGCTCTTGATATTCTTGGTTGTTTTTTACGTGAAAGATCTATAGATGAATGGAAGATTGAGAACGATAGATTTAGGTTATAGATTGAGGGATGTGGCTTCTCTTATTGAAACGATGTCGTTTCAGTCTTATTATGAAATGATGCTGTTTCAATGATCAGATTTGAACGAAGGTCTCTTAACACGTGACAGTATCACGTTAGTAAAGATAACGGTTAGATTAATGTTAGGTAAAAATTGAAAAAAAATAAAATTTTAAATATTTTATTACTATTTTTTAAAATTAGGATTATAATAAAAAATAACAGAAGTTTGATGTTTTTTTATAATAAAAAATTGTAATTGCTGTTTTTAATATATATTGAATAAGTTATTTAGTGATTAGATCACGGGATTTGATCTTTATTTGACAAATGGTAGCATTGTGGAGAAGAACTTACTTGATTTAGTCATTTCGTCAATCCGGACACGCAATAAAGACAAAACGACGATTCGCTCCACCGCCCTTCGATCTTCTCTTTCAAATCACAACAAAAAGTAAGCCTTTTCGTGTAATTTTCATATTAATTTGATCTGAACAAAACCGCGTTAGCACATGTAGATTACAAGGAAACATGCGTGCAAGCGTGGATCAAAGGCACGTGCATTGCAGATCATAAAATTTAATCAACAACCCACTGCCACTCGGTTTCGGTGGGAACAAGCAAATGGGCCAAAAGTCTACTTCAGTTACTAATGCTAAACAAGAACATTTATGATTCTTCTGGGCCAATTCTTAGCCTGGATAAAAAATTAGTTAATTATAATTTTTCTAAATTTTTTATTCTTTGAAATTTTAATTTTTTAATTTGTAATTCTAAAAAATTATTTTTCTTATATTTCGTTTAAAAGATAATAACAAAATATGCACCTTATGATTATGAGATATACACTATAAGAAAAGTCACTTTCTCCGAGAATGAATTTTCCGTCGGCAAGAATAATTATAACGAACACGCATTTACATAAGAAAATAATTACCGACGAAACAAGACCGTCGGTGTATTGTCAACAAAAACCGACGGGAAATTATCCGTTGTTGTTATTTTGCGACGGACATTAATTAAAAATTTCGTCAGTGGAATTCATATATCACCAACGGAATATGTCCGTAGGTATGAATTAGGGACGGAACCACCGTCGCAACGTGTCGGAAGTAAGTAATAACCTTAACGACGGAAATAAAATCCGTCGGACAATTTGCCGACGGAATTATGTTTTCCGTCGGTGAAGGTTATTAAATATACCGACGGAATTCTGTATTCTGTCGGTGTTATTAAATTGGTATAAAACATTAGGTTGTACATAATTGGACATCAACACAAAGACCAGCACATCAAAGGTTTAAATAATGTCAATTGTTATACAATTGGATGTACATAATTGGACATCCACACATCAACCAGTACATCAAATGTATAATTAATGTCAATTGTTATACAATTGGATATAAACACAGCAAAGAATCCATTAATTGTTATGTTTGTACCTTAAAATAATGAGTTCGACTATCTATTGTTGTGGTGATCGTGGGTGGTCCTCTGTAGAACTTCCCTTCGACTATTCGAACGGTGGTCGCAACTGAGCTATATGCATAATCTCTTCTCTCATCTTCATCATCTGCTCTCTCATTTGTAGCTCCATCTGCTCCCTGAGGGAAAGCTCCATCTGCTCCTTGATTCATTGCTCCATCTGCTCCTTGATTCGTTGCTCCTGCTCCCTCATCCGTTGTTCCTCCCGCTCCGTCTGCCCCTCTTTCAAATGAGTTATCTTGTCCATTAATGTTTGTACTGTGGTCCGAAGCTCGATGACTTCATTGTTGTTCGATGGCCTTGTGGACGTTGTTGTACTGGACATGGAAGATTGGGAATAACATGAGTTCCCAAACGAACCTAGACCAAAAATCTTGCCACGACGATCCCTACCACCGACGGCCTCAAAATACATCTGAGACACGTCTACAGGTGCTATTCCTCCTGCGACTATAGCTCAAGGGTTTGTTGTAATTGGTCCTATAAGGTATGTGAAGTTAACATTAAGAAGAAGGACGGGAGCAGTATTTAGAAATGTATAAAATGCAATAATTGGACATACATTCAGCTCTCGACAGCGGTTGTTGATGAAGGTTAAACCGTCATGCTTCTTCGTGTGAGTGTGCACAAATAACTGAAGGGGGTAGGCTTGGTAGGGATGGCAACGGGGCGGGTATGCCATCCCCCGTACCCTCCCCATGAACCCTCCCCCACCCCCATCCCCGTCGGGGATTTTTTTGACACCTCCATACCATGCCGTTGGGGTTTGACCCCATCGGTACCCATTTACCAAACCTTTTTTAAAAAGATAAGCTTATTTAATATGAATGGACTATTTGTTTTCTTTTAAATTTTCATGCTACATTCATACATACATACCTGAATTTAACATAAAAGAAACGAGTAAATGAGATTATAATGGGTAAACTGTATGGGGGTGGTATCCCATACACGCCCGACACCGACGGATATTTTGTTAACCCTCCATACCCGCCCCTCGGGTAAAAATTTGCTCCCCATATCCGCCCTCGTTCGGGTAATTTTATCGGGTACAATTGCCATCCCTAAGGCTTGGTGCCCAATAACTTCTCCTACATGAGAAAGACTAAAATGTCATATGTGAACTAGAAATCATTTAAACGTCGGCAGAGGTTCGAAAAGTTGTATGATTTTCGCCTCCTGCTAGACAAAGAAAATAACTCAACATAGCCATAAGTGGCACCACACATTTAGACCATTATCATTATCCATAATACAACGAAGCTAACTATCGACAAAAATAGTGTAAAGTGTAGATACTTACAAGTTTGTTTGCATGCTCTTGGTGAGTTATTGAGCCTCCCGTATGTACGGGAAGACTCTGTAGACCTGGGCCTCCACGTCTGTTGGCCGAGTTACGTCCTGAGATGAACATTGCTGCAGGTGATGACCAATACGCCAGCCAACGACTCCAAATATCCTCCGAAATAAAGCAGGGTCGTGTACCAGCCTTGTTTATCGCGTTAATGAAGTCGTGATAACGTGTACGAGCCCGCCTCTCATAGAATTTGTATATGCTCCCGTCCAACGTAGCGTCCCAGAAAAATGCTTTCTAATAAAAGAAAAAAAATATTTTAGTTAATGTAAAACTATATATATATATATATATATATATATATATATATATGCTGACACAATATATATATATATATATATAAATAATTATTGTACCTCGAACTCATGAAAGTAGAATTGTTTTGTAGCTGCAGTGATATTCTTCCACGTATATCCATCGGGTTCAATCATTTCATTAAAAGTGGAGGTCATATGCCTTGAAACCATTCCAGATAGTACGAACCTAAAACAAGAAGTTATTGTAGTGTACAAATGGACCGAATAGCCTAAGGCTTAATCCACTAGAAACAGTGCTTAATCCTATAGCCATACATACTAGTCATTGATGACAGTGATATACTTTCACCCATCATCTCCTACAGATCCAGGATGGCGGGCATGTCCTCCATCCCCTATTGTGGAATTGGATGATATATGAGTTAGCGTAGGGGATGGTGTGGCATTAGTAGCAGCAGGTGAAGGCACATCTGGAACGGGAGGATGTGTAGGAGCAGGTGAGTCAGTGCGAGTCGCAGACTGTGAAGATCCACCTTCACATGGCTGCCCGCCGAACATCCCTCTAATCCTTGGCCGCATAACCTCACGTGGTCGCTTAGGTCCCATATTAATGAATGAAATATAATATTTATCAAATTATGTACAAATATAATAATCTTAAGAGCAATTGTTTACATAAGTTATTAACATATAAGCCAATGACATTGAAAATTTGCACTTAAGTTAACAATAACAAATCAACGTCAACAATTATATAATTATGACTTTGTTTACCAAATTCAAACAGATACAACAACAAACATCTTTTAAGCTTTGTCGAACTATATAACGCATGAGGAAATTATTCCGTCGGATTCCATGTGACACGAGAGTCAGTAAAAGTAAATGAGCCCCCGACATCTAGATTTCTGAGAAGCATCCTGGCGCGTTCAAATGAAGCTCGGGAAATCGTCAGACTTCCCCCACCCGGTGAAGGGCTTTGGACACCTTCTCTCAATAACCTTTTGGCTATAGCCATACTTGATGCGGAAATTGTAAATGTGTCGCCGCTCTTGGTGTGGAAGACGAGTTGTCCAGATGAACTACTACAAGGGGGAACAGTTACACCTAAAACAGGGAAGAACATATATTCACATTTGATTTCGTGCGATTAGACCACCATCACACAAAGAGAAACTGGATATGGTAACATACGTGATTGTCCAGACCCACTATGAGCAATTGACGAATCTTTGACAATAACTGATTTGTCATATCGTTCATATGTCGTCGTGTCATGGCTTTGGCCAGCTCTGGCACTCATTTCTTCGTTGAGAATACAGGAAGCTTAGAGCAACATGAAGTGCAAACCATCAAATGACTATTATGTCATGGGCACTTCAACTAAGGAAATGAAATGTACAGAATTTAAACAGAGATGTAATAATCATAGGAAACACCTTCAAGTAGAAGATCGGTCATGGATGGCAAACGAATCTGAGTGTTTTTCGCAACACTGTTCCCTGCATTGGTGATTCCCTGGGACAGGACAAATTTGTCACATTCCTCCCAACGGTAAGAATTATTACCGTCAGGAACCATTCGCCACATCGACATCCCTTGAATCTGAATTGCAATGATTAAAAGCAATATTATTTTACCGCAGAAAATAGACTATTACAAACATAAATCAATTGCTATCAGAACTTAAATGTAAATTACAATCATCCTTCTCGTCGGAAGAATAAGAATCAAAGTTTCATCTTGTTCAGACCCATTGTTACCCTTGTCAGACTCTGCATCTGAAATATCAACATAAGCGTTAGAAGGAACGTGCAAAGGTTCCGTCTCGTCACACGTTGTTGTTTCATTGATAGAAGCCACGTCTTCTTGAAACGCTTCACTGTCATTTCTCTGCTCTTCGTTTCTATGAGATTCAAACACTCCCCTAGGTTTAACTTTGCACACCGCCAACCAATCCTGTTTATCACGTCGTAAGCTTGAAAAAGGGACATAACAGACCTGTCTTGCTTGCATAGCCAAGATGAAAGGTTCAAATTGTCTCAATCGTCTGTGGACGTTGATTTCAACCACATTGTATCAGCTATACACTTTTGTTCCAACGTTTGGTATCGGGTCATACCACTCACATTTAAATATCACATATCGCTTAATTGGCAACGCAGGTACTCAACTTCAAGTATTTCAATTATTTTTCCATAATAGTCCATCAATTCTCCCTGTATCGAAACACCATTGTCCATACTTGCCATGCTATGTCCATGCGACTCTGTATGGTATTTATATCCATTCACGAAATAAACCGGATATGAGTAAACAGTTCGCAGAGGTCCCTTCGCAAGATCAGAAATGAACTTGTTCTGTATTAGATTTTCGGCCGCCTATGTAATAGGAAGTAGCAAAGGAAAGAGTACAATGTCATCGGAACATTTCAACATGGTAGGTAACAATATGAATAGTTTAAAGTGAGAACTTACATATCGCGCAAACCATCGATGAAATTGTTGTCCAACTTCGTTATTCATGTCATTCTGTGTCATACTAGGCATTATCTCGTGCAACAATACCTCGTATACGCTGCATATGACATGACACCAATCAGTAACGTTCAACATAATAATACCTGCAATTGAGCATATCAGTTGTAACTCAACTCATTTGCGAATGGAAGAACCTCCGACAGATTCAATAAAATGTACCCATGCAAAGCATCAATTTTCTCGTCTGTTAGCATTCGTCTTGTTGCACGTCCAGAGGTTTGTCCTGGATATGTAAAAATTGACAAGTTCCCATCCGCACCACTTGTCCCTCCCCCATCGTCGTTACGAGGAACTTGTCTCGCTCTTGTATGCACATGAGGCTCAAAATAATGTCCACAAAACGTACTAGCTTCCTCAACTAAATAAGCATTACATATGGAGCCCTCAACTCTAGCTTTGTTTTTCACATTTTTTTCAAATGATGTAAATACCTATAATAAAGCAACTGGTTATTACAATGTTCGGTTGACACAGCATGTACAAATGGGTAAGGATATGATAGTACTGGAGTTACCTCTCAAATGGATACATCTATCGATATTGGACTGGACCGGCTAATTTTGCTTCGTGTGGTAAATGCACCGGTAGATGCTCCATGCAGTCAAATAAGCTAGGAGGAAAAATCCCTTCTAATTTGCACAAAATAACTGGAATTTCATTCTCTAGTTTTTGCAATTCATGAAAATTGATTTCAGATGATGTTAAGCTTTTGAAAAACAAGCTCAACTCCGTTAATGGTTCCCATACTTTAAAAGGTAGCAACTCGCGAAAGGCAATTGGAATTAGCCTTTACATAAAAACATGACAATCATGACTTTTCATCCCAAATAATTTGTACTTTCTCATATCTACACACCTAGACAGGTTTGAAACATAACCATTAGGAAACTTTAGTCCTTTCAACCATTCACACAAACGCTCCTTTTGTTGCTTGCCCAAAGTGTAACATGCTTTCGGATATTTACCGGTACGAACATCTTTATGTAACTCATGTCTTCTACAGAGCAGGTTGCAAATCGACCTGGATTTGGCATTGTCTTTGTCCTCCTTCAATGTTCATAATGGTATTGAACAAGTTGTCAAACATGTTTTTCTCAATATGCATCACGTCTAGATTATGTCGTACCATATTTGTTTTCCAATATGGTAAATCCCAAAATATGCTTCGTTTTTGCAACCAAAGTTGTGACTGATGCTTCTATTTACTTCATCGGCATCAAATTCAGTTACTTTAAGCAAGCCCAATGCCTCAATCTCTTGCAAAATCTCAACACCACATTTTAGAGGTGGAGGTGATTGTTTCACAATCCTATTTTTAATGAACTTATATTTGTTGCGCCTAAACGGATGATCCGGAGGAAAGAATTTTCTGTGATTGTCAAACCAACTAATTTTGCCACCGGTTGGAAGATAAAACGCATCTGAATCATTGTCGCAATGAGGGCACGCCAACTTCCCAACTGTACTCCAACCAGATAACATGGCCAAAGCCGGGAAGTCACTAATTGTCCACATTAAACCTGCTCTCATAACAAAATTCTGTTTCAGAGATACATCATATGTTTGCACACCAATTTCCCAAAGATGTTGCAATTCCAATATTAGCGGTTGTAAGTAAACATCTATTTTTTGCTTGGGATTTGTTGGTCCTGGGATAATAACTGTAAGGAACATGTAAGCCTCTTTCATACACATCCACGGAGGCAAATTATAAGGAGTAATTATCACCGGCCAAGATGAATATTGCTGCCCGGATTGACCGAAAGGCTGTAATCCATCAGTCGACAATCCCAACCGTACATTCCGACTTTCAACTGCAAAGTGAACATGGGTGTCATTGAAATGCTTCCATGCTAGTGCATCGATGGATGACGATAACTCCATCTTCCGATCGTGAACAAGATGCCATCTCATGTGACATGCAATACATCGATGCATAAAGTCTTCGGAGTTAGCGGAAATAATACATCCGCTTTCATGGAACTAATTTCGTTTCATTGCAGACGCTTTCTTGCTTAAACCTCGATTGATCACAAAATTTGCAATCATCTAAGTTCACATCATCTCCCCAGTACAACATACACCTCAACCGACAAAGAATCAATTTTTTCCACTGGCAAACCAAGACCCCGAATCAGTTTCTTCATATTATAAAAACTGACAACCATTGAATGATCGGTGGTAGTGATTCAGTATACCACTCCAGAATGTTATCAAAACTACGATCCGATATGTGTCCTTCACTCTTTACGTTCAAAATTCGCGCAATTGAAGACAATTGCGTCATTTTTTGGCAACCGGGCCACAATTCTTGGTCAGTAGACTGGAGTAAGTGAAAAAAAATTCGTGCTTCTGCGTTTGGTTATTCTTCAACATTTACCCTATTTGTCCCAAAGGTACAACCGACCCCATTAAAGACCATTTGCCTGTACGAGTTTTCAGTTCCATGAACAAAATTTCCGCACGTCCCAAACTCCCCTTCATACTCATTTACGTTGTCATACATTTGTGGTTCATTCCCCCTTGAGCTGCTACAAATTAACGATTCGCCATGTCGTGTCCACTCAAAATAATTGGGCACAAACCCTTTTCTCAGCAAATGCAACTTAACTTCATCAAGAGTGAGGAAACATTTGTGCTTGCACTTTCTACATAGACATCTGATCTTTTGTCCATCCATATATGCAGGTTGGGATCGTGCATAATGAATAAAACTGTCAACTCCATGCACGAATTCAGGATTAATGAAGCCATCAGCGGTTAATCGTCTATATATCCAAGCTCTATCCCCGAAGCTCATAGCTGGGATACTGTTAATTTCAACTCGTCAATCCATTATTAGTATCATTCATGTATTCCACATATAACAAGGTAGGTCAGTATCATTAATTGTTATACGGGGATCCTGCTAAAAATTCGGCAGCATTTCCCCTATCACATAATCATCCCCCTCTTACACATAAGAGAGCCCCCTGTATGTGAAAATACACTTCTATATTCGACAAGTAAAGTCAACTCACAACTGATTTCTAAACTACATGTCCATACATTGCATTGTAAACAACTCATGTTACGTATTAAGAATTAAACATTAAACTCAAATCAATTCACAACCATACACAATTTTCTTATTACGTCAAATTATATTACCAATTATGCTTAAAGTTACCACAATTGAAGTTAAAGTATAGTTGTCATTTCAATACCTGCGTAGGCTTCTGTTCACGTTCCTCGAAAGTATAAATACTGGGGAGAATAAAGTTCCTACAACCAACAAAATCAAATTGTGTCTTATCATATTGAGGGGTCCTAGCATTTGTCACAAAAGTTCATACGATTGATTCAAATGAAGGAGGAATAAGGCAATTATAAAATAAGTAGTAGTGATTTTGCTCTACTCGATGACTAAAGACATAATTGGTTATCATAATCTATTCTTTATTTTGAATATTTCTTTAAAACCTACAGATAGAGTAAAGCTGGCTCTTGACATATTATTTCTTGAATTAGATCAAAGTATGTCAACATACTTGTGGGATGATTTCTTAGAATATAATAAAAACAATAATTGGCAAAAGTTTTAGAGGGCTATATAATTAAATTATTAGTTACTCTTAAGTGTAATCTGAATTGTAAAGAGATTAATTGCTTTTGATGGAAAATAATACACTAAAAGAAGTTGGACATATTTCTTTATTTTCGGTCAAGCTCTCGCCCTCGCCCTCGCCCTCGCGAGCCTGACGTCCGATTCTTTTTTCATTTTTTACATAATATAGTTTTATTATTATTATTTTGAAATTATATATGGACATTATTATTATTATTATTATTATTATTATTATTATTATTATTATTATTATCATCCTTTGGTATGATAATAATAATATAAACTTGTATATAAAATGTCAAAATAAATTATTTTAATTAATTAAATTTATTTTAATCTCTTATATAATATTCATTAATAGATTATTAATTAAATAAAATAAAACATTTTAAAATTAACTTTTATCTAAAACTTAATATTTCATTAAATTATTTTTAATAAAATTAATTTCATAACTATAATTTAAATTTATATAATTTGAAGATAATTTAATAATATATATTTTGTTAATATAATCACTAATAATGTATATTATATAAACTTAAAATAAATTATTTTAATTTATTTAATTTATTATAATCTCTTATATAATATTTATTAATAAATTATTAATTAAATAAAATAAACTTTTTATCTAAAACTTAAAATTTTATTTTATCTATTAATAAATATTTATTAATAAATTGTTATTAATAAATAAAATTTTATTTTATCTAAAACCATCCAATAAGTGCGTGAGCGAAAGCATCAGGATGGTTTGTAATTGAATTCACACAATTTCAGCGTGAATTCAACTTACAAAGAGGCAATGAATTGAACTCATACGGGAATTCAAACCATAGAATTGAATAACAATACTGTTTTTAAAATATTTCCGCCGCTATTTAACGATTTCCTTGTAGTGTTTGTTCAATTCTTATTATATAATAATCCAATATCGTTAAATCTTTAGATCTTTAAATCTCTAATCTCATCGATTTAATTTATGTCCGCTTTTAAAATATTATCCAATATTACCATTCCCTATTTAATCAATTCCTACAAATCAAGATCGATTCTCATTCGAAATCTTTGTTACTTATTACCAAACAAAGCTTTACTCTTCAGGACTCCTTTTGGTAAATAATAATTAAAGAATCATAATAAAAAGGAATAGAAATTAAAATAAGAATTAGAATATGAATGAAATTATTGATTATTCCTATTTAGTATATAATCATTAAGAATGAGATTAATTAAGTTAAAAATCATGCTAGTATTTGATATCAAATATTAGGAACAATAATGAGAAACTTTTACTCATATTTAGTTATTATATGATCTATATTATAAATAATTTTATCAACATATTTTATATTTATAAGTAATTAATCCAAATAATTTTCAATGATTTATAAAATTATTAATTTTAAATAATTATAAATATATTTTATTATAAGCAACAAATTAAAAACCTTGCGGGCATTAAGCTTATTCATCCAAACAGGCATTGCTTATTCATCCTTCATGCATTTCATCAAACACCCTATGGAAAACCAACTCAACCCTATCTACACACAAATCCTTTAATTCTAGCCAACATAAACATCCAAAACTTTCACACAAGATCAATCAAACATCAGTTCCCAAACGAAATGCCAAAAATCACTCCAGAAACACATCCAAATAAACCCAACTCACGACTTTCTTACCTTCGGATCCAGCAGAGGAGAGGCGCCCGTCGATGTCGTCGGAGAAGACGCACGTTCTCGTCGCCGGAGTAGCAGCAGATGGTCGGACGTGGGTTGAAGACGAGCCCGCCGGAGGAAAGGAGAGAAAGATAAGAGATAAGCAGCGTCGGGGAGAGAAGAGAGGGAGGGCGGCCGCAGGTGGATTTAATTTAATTTTGTCGACGGAATGATCCGTCGGTATAATTAAAAAAACCGGCGCAAAATTAAGCATTCTAACCTAGTTTCCCGACGACGTTTTCCAATATAGCGACGACTTTGTTCCGTCGGTGAAACATTTCTAGTCGACAAGTTTGCCAACCGAAATTTTAATGTCGTCCCTATTTACGGACAAAACGGTTTCCATCGGCATACTTCCGTCGTCGAGAAATTTTCCTTCCAACCTTGGCAACGGATTTCTTGACCGTCGGAAATGTTCTTGCTTTAATATAGCGACGGCTTTGTTATCGTCGGTGAACCATTTCTAGCCGACAAGTTTACCGATCGAAAATTTATTTCCGTCCCTATTTACAGACGGAACGGTTTCCATCGACATATTTTCGTCGCTAAAAATTCTAGCGAAAATTTCCCTCCCACTTTGGCAACGGATTTCTTGACTGTCGGAAATCCTCTTCCTTTAACCGACGGATTAGTGTGTCCCGTCGCAATTAACAGACGCTATATGGTCTGTCGGTATATTTCCGTCGCTATTTGACGATTTCCTTGTAGTGATAAACGAATAAAATATGTATATAACAATTTAACTCAATTCTTAAATTTGATTTATAATATTTAAATTCAACTCAAATTAATAATATAATTAATCAATATCAAATTTAAGAACTGAGTTAGATTATCATACCAATAATATCCTATTAGTTTATATCTAATATACATATAAAATTTCTTTTATTAGTGTTTTAATCGAAGTTTAACAAGAGGAGGTTTTATATGAGTATAATTAGAAAGAGTTGTTTTAAGAATTTTAAGAATTAAAATTTTATTTTTAAATTACATACAAATTTAGGTCTTTTATTGTGAATGAAGTAACAACAACTTCCGGTCATTTGTATTGGAAAATCATGACGAGATCCGATCCTAACTACAGTAGAATAATTACGAAACTTTTTTAATATTTTGATTTCTCGAAAATTAAGATCACTTTAATTATATGAAATGATCAACATATAAATTATAACAAAACTTGAATCTTAATTCGTACCTTATTTTGAAACTTAATTATAATTTTTTGTATCCCTTTGATCATTTTCAAAATCAATTCATCTTAACCACTATAGCTGCATAAGTATTTGACCTTTAAGGGTATCCACAGAACATGTGAGAGAACTTTGTAACTCTTACAGAGAGAGTTAAGTAAGAAGTGTTAGCTTTATTAGAACTTAAGCCTATTTATAATAAATTTTAGATATTTTAGTAATTTAATTGAAATAAAATTATAATTTCAATTAAACTTTAATTAGGTTTATTTATAATTCTAATTAAATATCAATTATGGCCAAATAAGATCCAATATCTCATATTAGTCTTTATTTATTAAATATCTAGTATTTAATCATAAAGTTTTCAAACTTTACAATCAAGTCTAACTTGATTAAAATAAAATATCTTTGCTTTCTTCAATTCATTCTTTATGTGAGACTCATTAGGTTTCCAAATATGTCGACAATGATTATAAAATCTAATTCTAATTTTAATTCATAAATATAATTAAATAAATTAAAACTCATTTTAATTTATCTTTAATTCTTCAATTAAATAATTTATAATCACAGATCAAGATTGACGTCTATTAACGTATCATGATCACCCAAATATTTAAGAATGTCAAAATAAATTTTATATGATTTAATTATTTCATCATACAATGTTCCAATTAGACACTTAGGATTGAACTAACGTCAACTTTATTATGATTCCAATCATATTAGTTTTCAGTCATTAGATACTGATCCAATTAATAATATTTATAAAATATTTATAAAACATCATTCTATTTTGATCAAGGATTTCTCGAATCAATACTAATTGAGAGCAACAAAACACTCTTCCTAATTACTTTAGGATGATGACTCATATCCTAATCACGACTCATGTTACATCAAATGACTTCGATCAACTCAACTGGAATCGAACTAGGTGTGACTTAATAATTATGCAATAATTATATTTAATTATATAATATTAAAAATTCAAAAAATTCAAAAAATAAAATAAAAATAAAAAATAAAAAAATAAAAATTATCGAGCAGGTCCAACCGATTGATCGACCGATCAAAACGGTCAAATTGACCGGTTTGACCGGCTCACACCGCCCAATTAAGGACCGGTTTTAGGGTATGAACCGACCGACCAACCGGACCGATCATCGGTCGGACCGGCCGTCGTCGGTCCGGTTTCAAAACCCGAACGATTGACGACCCGATTAATTAGGCTATACGTAGTATCGAAACATAACAATCTCTATACAAGATAACTTTGGAGATTTTAAGTCAAACGATCATTTATACAATCATCGTAATGAAAATTTCCTTAGATATACAAGTAATATTCTAAATGAATTTCTTATATCAAGTCAGATCAGTAAACTTGTTTCTAACAAGCACCCATATGTTTGTTTAAGTATCTTCATACTTTAGCTCATGAGATTAACAACTTCCATCATAAGGCAAAACATAACATGTGTTAATCTTTTTACGTTTTATCAATATTCAATCTTAATAGAACAATTTAGGGATAATATATAAATGCAAAAGAATATCATAATTATAATCTCATTATAATTTTATTTGCAATATATAATTATCCTTGACTTTATTATATACATCTAAACATGTACAAGATAAATAATGTCTCTAAATAATTGTCACTAAACTACAACAAAACCAATTGGTTGCAGAGAATAAAATAATAATCTCTCACTTGTACTAAACCAATAGTTTAAGTATCATATACCATATCATCATATGACGATCATGATACTGTTGGAACAATGACTTAATCAGAGAATCTACAAGATTTTCTACAGTGAACACTTGTTTAAATCTTATAACTTCTATCTTAATTGTCATCATAATTAAGAGAAAAAAACTAAATACATACTTAGATATTTGATGAGATCTTAGCTCCTTTTGTATGCCTAATAGCTCTAACGTTCTACAGTACATTACTATCTTAAACAATGCAAGAAACTGTATCAAGTTCATTAAAGAACTTATTGATCCAATTAATCATTTCCACTAAATGAAAATATATTAGCTTAATTAACAACCATTGCTACATTAGAACATTTTCAATCTTAAAATGATATTGTTCTAAGTAAAATAAACCTTAATTAGGATTTACGTCTAAAGTAAATATCCATATAACCGTAAACTCAAATATCAACTAAAATATAGAATAATGTATACATTAATACTTCATAAGTATCGGATATCTTAACTATTAAACACCTTTAAGACATTATCTATATACTTAGAGTTAAAATAGGTAAACAATTTCCAATCTATCTCTATAAATCTAATTCATAAAATTAAGTTGTTATACATTTTCATATCTAACAAGAGTTGTTCTTTGACGATCATATTTGCATCAATTGAAAATTATAATTTTGTTCTCTATAAGCAATATATCTCTACATACTCCCACAAAAGAGGACAAATATACACCCAATAGCCTTTTTGTCGATATGATAAATTCACAATCATCTCGATAAGTGCATATTTGTTTAGTATTTATGTCTTAATTATTCCTTTTTACTCCTCTTATTGATGAAATTGTTGGAACTTAATTTGGTTTAATATTTCTTTTGTAGGGAATTATAAATTGTGCATGATATGGGAAATTAAGAAGGAAATCAGCAATTAAAAATCAACTCAAATGAAGAATGCAACGCACGCATAAGACGCAATAAATGGAGGCGTCATTTTGAGGACTGAATCACTAAAGGAGCAGACGTGGACTAGCCTTTTAATTAGTAAAACACGCGAGCAATGGAACACCCGGAGAATAGCAAGCCAACACGATGTCGCTTTACATGGAGCAAATAGTAAGCGAAGCATACACGTGTAGAAGAATAGGAGAGCCAACGCAGAGACAAAACAAGGCGTAAGGTACAAGCAGACAACGTGGAAGCAAAAGCCCAACAAAGTGGATATAAAAGAATTCAACAATTAAAACCAAGTGATCACGTAGAAGGGCACGCACGATGACCAAGGAGAATTTTGGGTGGGTGAAAAATAAAGAAACGCACGGCACCAACAGGGAGAGGAGTAGAGGAAATTTAAAGCTTTTGGTTAATTGGAAATGGGTCCACGTGGAATAGGAAAAAGATAGAGTTACAACCAAGGTGGAAGCAACAAGGAAAATTAGAGAGGAGGCTTCAGTGGTGCAATGTTGAAAACAAAGGTCGAAAGTTTGGGCCCACGAATTGAAAATAAAGAAGACAAAACCTAAGTCGAGATAAAAGTGACGATACCACCGCTACCGCGAGGGAGCAACATCCAGGATCAATTTCCAGATTTCTGCTTTATTATTTTTTAATTTTCTTTCCTTTGTTATGGAGACTATGTTAATTAAGAATTCGTTAGGTTTATTTAATTTCCGTATGAGTAGCTAATCTGCTTTAGTCGGGAATTCCAATTATTATGCTTTGACTCGTGAGACTATTGTTCGATTATTTGGTTATAATATTCGATCTTTTTTTCGATTTATCGTCATTGTTTATTAATTGATTCTGCGATTGAGGCCGATTGTAGAGTTAGTTGATTTACATATAGCCAACCGATTTACTTGGTGGAGTCTAATCTGGGTGATTGGTGTCTCGTGGCAATTGGCACTGGGCATAATGATTATCTCGATTTTGTGTGGAGGAACTGCGATCTAACTAGATGAAGCATGAGTCGTCACGTAGTCGATTAGGGTTAGTGTTTCTTTAGAATTTAATGTGTTAATTAATTGAATCTCTGAGAGAGTCTCGAAGGGTTATTAGTTAATTGGGAATAGTCAAAGGAGTTTCATGACTATTCTAAAATTAAGAAAAACGAGGGAGCCAGAGGTAGTTGGTAACCATAGCTAACCTATTATTAAACCAAAGAAAATATTTGAGTCGATGATCGTGGTCTAAGCATAATTAGGAATTTCGCTAAGTCGTTTATTGAGTTTATCAATTTTATTTACGTTTTTGTTGGTTATTGTTTTATTAATTTGCGTTAATCTTTTATCGTTGTTATTCAAAACCCTTTTTTATTTAATTTCATTCGTTTTTGGCATTTGAATAAAATCAATTGTTCCATTCTCGTGGATCGAATTCCATTTACCCTTCGTATGTAATTTATTTTCGTTTGGTGTTTGGGATTTATTTTTGGTGGATTCGACAACCATCAATCTCAAAATAAACTATTTGAATTCTTCAAAAAAGAAAATCTTTCAATGTCTTGTAACCTTTCAACTATGCATCAAATGTATCAACAAAGACATCAGTTCCAATTTGATATACTGTCATGAGATTTGAATTTTTTCAAATTTCATCTTACTCATATTATCTTAAGAATTATTTTCCTATAAGTTTGCATTTAAATGAAAATTTTGTTCAACAGGTCTGTAAGATTATATCCAACCTTTTGGATATCTCTTAGCCTTTTATTATTCAATTTTGTTCCAAAGTTAATGGATAACGTATGCTTCAACCAATTATCACATCCTTAAGTCATTAACTCTGACTCTTTCAAAGACTTCATTTTTCATATCTAATTTGAAATCTTGCTAATTGGTTCACTTGTAACTATTGAAGGTAAGTCATTGTATGAGGTGTAGCTATAAAAGAAATAATATTGCATAATACAATATCTCATATTGTATTTTTCTCCTTACATAAATTCATACTCTTATGAAATTTTTTTGAAGGAATTCACCAAAGAATCTTATTCCTTATAGATAACCGAAAATTTAAAACTTACTTCAACAATCTCATCAAAGTGTTTTAGCATTCTCAATGTTAAATTTTTACTTAGATTTAAACAAATTAAAATATTCAAACTTTAAAATATTATTTTATTATTATTCTATCCAATACATTAATTATATTTATAAGATTTAACAATTCATTACCATCGTCATCCTTTCACCAAAGGTTGATTTAGTTATTTTTAAACTTGATAAGTTTCATAAGTTTTATATGATTCATAATAAAAAGATACACATATCCTTGTATATAACTTTATGGTTCTCATTATATTGATTTAACTAACATGACATAAAAGGATAATCTCAGTTATCCAACTTTTATTCATACCACTTATGTTAAGTATAAGTCTCATTTGATCCAACACATATAAATTATTTGTATAAAATTGGATCAACTATTTTTACTTAACAATTTGTGTATGTTTATGTTTCAAAAAACAATTTATACTGAGTTTTGACTGAACGATGTAGCACGTCACCCTCACAGGACACGGACTCGGATATCACCATCGATGTCGGGTTCGGATCATGCGAGAGTGGGGTGTTACACTATGAACATTATAATAATGCTGAATCTGAATTCAATATCAAATATTTATAAGCATAAACTAGAAATACATAAGATATCTATCATATGTCATACAAGCAAGAAAAGTCATGCAATATTTTCCTTCTAATGATAACCGTTATCATTCTATAGCAACTATCTTTAATTGTAGCCCACAATTATGTTTTTAGTAAGTTAAATTAAATGAAACAATTCCATCAAGGTACTATACCTTTCAACTCTTCTCTATACAATCACTTGTATCTTGCTACCATGGTGTTGGAATGCTTCTTACATGTTGTCATGAAAGTTTACGAGACATTAGTCTAAAAGATATTAGTCAACTCTAAATGTTATTATATTTTGTCATCTACATGATTTTATATCTCAAAAAATTTATCACTAAATCCTCAATAGAAATTATAGCAAAATAACATAATGGGCATGCAATTTTTTAATCTAAATTTTGAGAACCTTCCCAAACAAAAACTATATCCAAGAAATTAGTTTCACTTAGTATAAACTATACTAAACAAGGTAAATTCTACTTAAAATAGAATATAAATGTAAGAAAAACAAGTAATTAATTATATGTTATGACTACCAAATAAAATTAAGACTTGAATTATATATTTGGCTACTTCTACTATTTCACTCAAAATAATTGCACGCACAATTATTTGAAAAGATTATTCTAATATTTGTTATTGGTCTAAGATTTCATTTAAATTTAGTTGATCTTGAGTCTGCTCAACAAATCAACTAAATTTAAATTAGGTAGATAGTAAATTCAATCACATCTCATATAACTTCTAAATAATCGCTACTAAATTACATTTAAACGGATGGTTGGAAACATACAACAATGGTTGAGTGAATTACAAAGTTCAACGAACCAACACCTATAGAAGCAGCCTCCCTCGTTGACTTCGTATTGAACATGCTTGGGATTTTCACATGTAGAGGCTCCGACCACGTCATGACGACCAAATTTGAGAACCTTTCCTTGGCCTAGCGAAGAGAACTAGCTTCTCCTTTTTCTAGTATATACATGAAAGCTGGATTCAAGAACAAGGACAAAATGACACTTGAGTCCATTTGATTAAGCCATGCCCATGTCGTGCTTGTTTTTCCTTCCTCCTATTTTATTTGAACGTTTCTGTTTGCTTCTTGACATTTCAATGATTACTATTATCATTTCCAGAATTTGTCACTTATTTGTGGACCCATTGTACAAAATTCATAAATTATACACTGCTGAATTGATAATTTGCTTCAATAAAAATTCAAAATCAAACATATACTTTTAATTTTGATTTTTTTTTACTTCAACTTGATAATTTTTATTCTACCTCATTATTGTTATTATTATCATTTCGTATGATCGTTGAAAATACTCTCTAAGTATTGATATTTTATTTTTGTATACTTTATTCATAGAATATCTATTCATTTTCTTAACTTTTATTCCCTACAAAACCAACTAGCCTAGTAAACATACGTATGAAGATTCTGTTGGAGTCAGAATGAAATTACGTATCTAATTTCATAAGCTTTTCATGTAACCTCGCAATAGATAGATAAAGGCATGATAACAATATTCGGTAAAAATTTTGCTGACACTCGAAATACGAAAAAGTATAAAATTATTGAAATAGTAGATATATTCAAAGAACAATAATGATTAATATCGAGTCACTTAGAAATCATAGATTTTATTCAGCTATAACAGAATTAGGAGTAAGTATAAGTAGCTGAATCCAAAAATCAAGACCCCAAAACTACTGGTTAAGAGTTTCATCTAGAGTGGATACTTGCATGATCCGATTCTGATTATAGTTTATTGAGTCAACGTATACTTAAAGAGGCCTTTTGAGTATTGAAGCACGCTTTGCAAACGAGTGATGATAAAATAATTTGGCCCATATATTTTAAAGGCATATCTTTTAGGATACGAAAGCTCAATTAAATACAAGAATTAGCGCATCAAAATTAAATAATTATGTTAACATTTAATTATTAACACACATAACATTTTGACATAATTATTTAATTTTAAATCGAAATTTTTAAATTATAATGTTCCGATTTATTATCCTTAAATAAAATGGTATATAAATACTTAATTCACTTTATATTATTATTTATTAAGAAATATTTTATCACTTTGAAGCTAATTGCATTGCATGTCTTCTACTCTTTCTAATTAATGCCAAGCCACTCTTTCTCTAAACCATTTTTAACATACACTAGCATTAAACTATACGTTATTACCAATCATAGGAAGTAACGAGAGGCCAATAATGGGAAGGCAGTAAGATTAAAAACTAATAATGCTAAAGCAATAAGATTAACAACTAATAGTGCCAAGGCAATAAGATTAATAACTCAAATAGTGCTAATGCACGCATAGTTTGGGCCAGGATATTTAGCAGCCTGTCCCTCTGACTCGGCCCCGGCTTCTGAGGAGAGAAAGTGATAGGGCGATGGAAGAGATACCATGAGAAACCAAAATCCACCCACAAAGTTTTCCATTTCGCTGGATGCCCTTCTGATTCCTTTCTGTTCTACTTGTCATGAAGTAGGATTTGCTTCTTTTATATATAGGTGTGAATCTGTCTGTTAAAACAATAAGACAGCAAGAGCTGTTGTATTTCCATCCCCATGTCATCATCACCAAAAGAAATGAAGTTTTCAACAAAAATGGTGAGTTCCTTGTTGAATTTTCGACGGTCTTTTAAAGATATTTCCATCTTTGTTGTTTGTTCATCCCTGCAGGAACAGATGATGAAAGACTCTTTTCCCATCTTCTTTGACCTTCTCGTGCATGTTTCACAATGTATAAATTTATATAGTCAGAGGTGATCACATGCATCTGTTAGCTGATAAAGCTTATATCTTTTCACTGACCAGGAGATCGAGAAGAAAGATGTTAAAACAGGATCCGTTGAAGGAAGGAGGCGTGGAGGAACTAGAGCTACGTTTTTTGTTTATGGTAATTATTCAGTTTCAAGTGCTCTTAAGAGCTTGTAGGTTTTTGAAATGTTTTTTTTTTCTGTTAATCTTTCTGTGTTCATGATCCTGTGCTGATAAGTGTTGAGTATTGTTGACGCAGTTATGACGGGGCTGGAGAACATGGCCTTCGTCTCCAATGCCGTGAGCCTCGTAACTTATTTCTATGATTACATGAACTTCAGCTTGACAAAGTCGGCCACTACTCTTACCAACTTAATGGGGACTGCATTTTTACTCTCAATGTTTGGAGGGTTCATCTCAGACACCTACTTGTCTAGATTCAAGACTTGCGTCATCTTTGGCAGCATAGAGTTGTTGGTATTCTTTTTAGCCTTTTATAATCACCATTCATCAGAATCAATACCAACATATACATATATATAATTTAATATTTCGTAATTTGACTAATTAATCTTTCGACACTCATTAAGGAACTATTGATTGATAGTATGACATTTCACCTTTTCCGGTGCATGTGCGAATAATCGAAATCATGCATGGAGGCATTACATCGTTGACTTTGGAAAACTTATTTAAGTATTAATTTGCTGATTACTTATTCTCGATCACAATAATGAACGAACATGTAGTCGTTGTATGTCCTAATTTATTGCAACATATGTTGCCCTCCAAGTGTCAAATGTTGGATCGGTACAAACATTTGGTTAACTGATCAGAATTTAGGTGATGATGATAATTCTACAGAGAAGAAATTCCCTGTTCTTGAGTTTTCATTTTTATATGATTTTTAGTTGAGTCTATTATGGTGAGATAAGATTTGATTCCAACATTTCCAGGGATATGCGCTCCTGGCAATTCAAGCATATTTCAAACAACTAAGACCAATACCATGCAAAGGTGTTCAACCAGATCACAGGTATCAATGTGAGGCTGCAAATGAAACCCAAGTTGCAGTTCTTTTCACAGGTCTCTACCTCATGGCACTAGGCACCGGTGGGCTTAAAGCTGCTATGCCCTCTTTGGGAGCTGACCAATTCAATGAAAAGGACCCAAAGGAGGCTTTTAAACTTTCCAGATATTTCAACTGGTTGCTGTTTAGTATCACAGCTGGTGCTATTATTGGAGTCACAGTCGTTGTTTGGATAAGCGCCAATCAAGGCTGGCAATGGGCGTTCGGTCTTTCCGTCGTTGCTGTCTTACTTGGCATTATCTTCCTCTGCATGGGGAATTCTGTTTACCAACACAATGTGCCCAGGGGAAGCCCCTTCCTTCGCTTTGCACAGGTATAATTACTACACTTACAAGTTGTTACGTACACTTCTCAGAGTGGATGCATCAAGGAAATTGGAGTTCATAGTAAATCGACAATTGCATTTGCAGGTTTTTGTTGCAGCTTTTCTAAATAGGAGACTTCCAATCCCAGATTCAGCTGAAGGATTGTATGAAGTTTATGACAAAGAATCAGGGGCACAAGATGAAATTCTTCAGAGAACTGACCAGTTCAGGTATTATAGAATTCCAGTGATTGCTGCAGCCAAGTGACTTTTTTAAGCCTTGTATGAAACATGAATTCACTGTTCGACTGTTGCAACTCCCAGATTCTTGGACAGAGCAGCGATCGTGAATACTAATGGTGACTCTACACCTTGGAGGGTATGTACAGTTTCGCAGGTTGAAGAAACAAAAATCCTGATCCGGATGCTACCAATTATACTTAGCACAGTCTTCATGAACACGTGTCTAGCTCAACTCCAGACTTTCTCAATCCAACAAGCCGCCACCCTGGACCCTCGTATTCTTGGCTTTAAGGTGCCAGGACCATCGCTTACTGTTATTCCCCTACTTTTCATGGCAGTGCTAATCCCCTTGTACGACCAAGTCTTTGTTCCAATTGCTCGAAAATTCACTGGAATTCCCTCCGGAATCCGACACCTTCAGCGTGTTGGAGTGGGTCTAGTCCTCTCAGCTATCTCAATGGCAATTGCTGGTGTCGTGGAAACTCGCCGCAAACGTATTGCTATCGAGCACGACATGGTTGACTCCGTGAAGCCTTTGCCTATGAGTGTGTTTTGGCTGGGTTTCCAGTACTGTGTCTTTGGAGCTGCTGATATGTTCACTCTTGTTGGACTGCTAGAATTTTTCTACTCAGAGAGCTCTGCAGGAATGAAGTCCTTGAGCACGGCAATCTCCTGGTGCTCAGTGGCACTTGGGTACTTCTTGAGCTCGGTTGCGGTGGAGGTGGTCAACAAAGTTAGCGGCGGTTGGTTGGCCAGCAACAACTTGAATAGGGACAAACTGAATTACTTCTACTGGTTGCTAGCAGGAATAAGCTTAGTAAACTTCGGATTATACTTGGTGTGTGCATCGTGGTACAGGTACAAGAAGGTGGATACGACTGAAGAAGAACATGAAGCTGAGTCCAAGAGTGGAGTTAAGAATTCAGAGATTCTTTAGGTGTTAATAGTTGTTTTTGCAATTGTCATGCATTAACTTACACGTACGTTCACATTGATGCTGGCTAAAAAGTGCTTTGTGTGAGTGTAAAATTATATATTTGTTGACATATAATTATTATCATGTATGTAAATTATATTTTAAAGTGTCGAAAAGACAATATTAATAATTCATCGACTTCAGTGAGTAAGAGCATGTGATAGAGATCAGGTATTCTCCATCAACCACAACACAGAAACAAGAAAAATGAAGAATTTGTGAAAAATCGAAGGAGAATGTCTGAAGCTTGAAGAGGGAAGAGAGACATGCTCTTGAAGCTTCTCACTGTCAGAAACCGAAAAGACTTAAAACTAAGACTTATTCAGGTGACAACAAACACAGAAATCATCTGTTGGAAGTCAATACGAAGTCGTTCTCATTATGGTTCAGAAGCACAAGACGATGCCGTGTTACTTACATTACAGGTGAAGCAAATTAACTTACAGCCAGCACATACAAAACGCAGAGGATCACTTATACATGGTCACGTGAGGAGCAGCTGCAGATATTCTGAAGTTCTATCTCAGAAAGCACCTACATGCATGAGACTCATTTAAAAAGACAGAACACATGCATCAGTAGTAGATAGACGTTGTGTTTTCTTCATTCACAATATTCAACATCTGAGAGTAAGATAAAAGAGTGAAAAGAAAAGAGTTTTGGGAGTGTGGTAGAGTACTTATAGTGAGTACTAGGAGAGTTGGAGACTCTTTGCAAATGATTCAAAAATATTACTCAAACTCTGGAAAATCTTTCTTTCACTTCCTTCTTTATTAGTGAATTTTTCATCACTAATAAGTGAGAACTTTGAATATAGATAATTTTATACTATTGAACTGAGTAAAAGTTTTAAATTGTTTACTTTTCTGCATTTACTTACCTGTAAAGTTTACAATTTTATCAATTTTCAATATAAGAAGATAAAATAATAGCAGTAAAGTATTCATGTTCCAACAGAGCATACAGAATATTCTAACTTAAAATTTAAAGATGATAATAGTTTTATTTTTTTATATAGTAATTTACCAATTTATGCTTATGTTTACTTTTTCTTATTAATGTTTTATATTATTTATTGCAATTGTGATTTCAAATAAAAATTGAACAGAAACCTGAAAACAAGATATAAGCGCCTTCTTAATAAAATTGAACCCTGAAATGTTTGAAAATATAAGTTTTATTTAGTCATTCTCAGAGGTTGTTAACTATTACGAGGATTTGTTCATTTTAATTTTAAATAATCGATTTACGAATAAATCATGAAATATAATTTTTGAGCATTAACCAATGATAAGATTAGAATTATTGAATTTTGTCATTGATTGTCGGTCCTCTTACCCTAACAAAATTTGCTTGAATTTGAATTAATAATGATCAATATTTTAAAAATCAGACTAAAAATTAAATTGATAAGATAAGAAGTTTAAGATTTAAAAGGTCCAATAAATATTAAACAATGATAAAATTAACTAATGATTAAATAAAATTAAAAACATTTAATATTTGATTGAAAGATGTTATTTTACTTATTAAAATTTTAAAGTTTAATTAAAATATAATTAAATAAAATTAATGGATTTATTTTACTTTATATGAATTTTATTAATTAAATTTAACTGATTAATTAATAAAATTTTTAATTTTTTACAATAAAAATTATTAAATTCTACCTACAGTACTACGAAAGGCCCTTCAGGGTCGTGTCTAAAAATTGATAAATAGTATTTGTTTTAAGGATGCAAAGGTCACGTCACGTCGCTACTGTTCGCTTGTTGTTCCGGTCAACGTTAGCTGAGCCAGGTCGATTCCGTCATCTTCTATGTAGCCTACTCTGGATGCCGGTTGGAAGATTTTAGCAGCAAAGGAAAACAATTGTCATACATGTTATGAATATGGGTTCTGTGTGTCAAAAGGACGAAACTTGGAATTGGGTCTTTGTGCTATCCTTACAGCGAGATGACAGAGCTTGCGACACGCTCATGCCGTTCATTTTTATCCTACTTTTTCCTGTTACCAGGTTTCGTACTTCTTTAGACAGCCTCGGGTTTCTGATACAGTGTTATAAAAAGCACCTCCTACCTGGCTGGTGGGTAGAATGAAGGTTACATGACAGAGCTTGCGACGCGCTCATGACGTTCATTTTTATTTTACTTTTTCATGTTACCAGGTTTCGTACTTCTTTAGATGGCCTCGGGTTTCTGATACAGTGATGTAAAAAGCTCCTCCTAACTTGCTGGTGGGTAGAACGAAGGTTATATTTCTTTCGGAGGGCACAGATTATGGCTGTGTTTGGTTATCATCTTCGGACGTGAGGACGGATGACAAGGACATAAATTTTCTGTCCGAATAGGTGTTTCCTTACCGCCTATAAAAAATTTGGATGATCTTGATGGACAAGGACAAAATTTTATGTCCAATCCTAAACTATAGATGCAGAAGAAATTGTTCGTTGGACAGGAAGATAAAATGGCCAAAATGCCCGATTTTTTCCTCAAGCCGAACCCCTCTCCTTCGGAGTGAGTAGAAAGCGATACCATAACCATAATAATAATAATAATAATAATAATAATAATAACAAAAATTATTAATAATAATACTTATAATAATCATTAAATTATTACCATACCAATGATAATGATGATGACATAATTTTACTTAATATTAATATTCATATTAATTTTATAATTTTGGTGATTACCAAATTATAATAATAACATAATAATTATTATTAGAGTTGCAAATAAACTTAAAATAAATATTCTTACACTTATAAAAAGACCAATGAATTATACTAACAACAATTACAAAATTTAATATTAAATTGTATCAATAATTAATTTTATAAAAATATATAATTAATAAGATAATTAATGTTAGTACAGTTGCAAATACGTTTAATATAACTATTGTGTCAATAGTTATGAAATAACCATTGAAATACATCTTTCCAATACATTATACTGTAGGGGTATTGTTGACATTTAACACTATTTTTTGTTCTGTCCACTGCAACCAAACACATTTCTGTCCGCAGGACGAAGACAATTTCTCTCGTCGCGTCAAAACGCAACCAAACATCTCATGCTTTGATTTTGTCTCCGCCATCCTATCCTATCATGTCTTATTCATCCCTATCTCATGCAGACCAGAATCAAACAGAGTGTCTAATTTATTTTGTCCAATCTTGTTCAATGACCCATACGACATCTTTTCTTCTTTAAGAATTCAAACCACACACGCATGCTTTCCAAGCCAGAAGAGATGAAGCGTTGAAATTAATAAAGCCAAGCTCCTACCAGCGTACAGGACAATTATTTATGAAACGTTCATTGATCTTCATATACATATACATGTTTTATGAATTTTGTACTTAAATCTTATTTATACGTAATTTTATCTTATTATTGTAATAATAATAATTGTTATTATTATTATTATTCCTTATTATAATTATAAGGATTATTATTATTATCTTTTCTATTTTATTATTATTATAATCTTATTAATTCTATTATTATAATCTTTTTTATATTATTATTATTATTATTAATGTTATTATTATTATTATTATTATGTTATTATTTCTATTATTATTATCTTTTCTTTTCTTTTATTATTAATATTTTATCTTATTGTTGTTTTATTATTATTATTATTATTATTATTATTATTATTATTATTATTATTATTATTATTATCTTATTATTTCTATTATTATTATCTTTATTATTATTATTATTATTATCTTATTATTTCTATTATTATTATCTTATTATTATTATTATTATTATTATTATTATTATTATTATTATTATTATTATTATTATTATTATTATTATCTTTTATTTCTATTTTATTATTAATATTTTATCTTATTGTTATTATTATCATCTAATTATGATTATTATTAATAATTTTATTATTGTAATTATTATTATTATCATTATCATCTTATTAATTTTATCTTTATGATTATTATTAATAATTTTATTATTGTAATTATTATTATTATCATTATCATCTTATTAATTTTATCTTTATGATTATTATCTAATTATTGTTATTATTAATATTAATTTTCTTATTATTCAAATGCTTCATTATTATTATTGAAATATAGTTAATAAATGAATTCAATTTTAATTAATTATATTGTAATTAATTAATAAATGATAATACTTTAATTAATTATATGTAATTAATTATATTTTAATTAATGAATGAATTATATTTTAATTAATTAATTGTATTTAATTAATTAGTATTAAAATATTTTTAAACAAGAGCCATTACAAAGGATTGAATTTCATTCTTCTACTAAATGAACGGTATAGAGGATTCCCCAAAAGTGGAATATCAAATTATTATCTCTATAATGATAATCAACAACCAAGCACTCACTTTTCATTCCTTACTTATTAATCACTTCCCAAACCCATCAACCAAGCACCCCTTTGTAACATCCCCACACTTTGGAAGGGTAAAATAGAAATGGGTCATTGGATGAGACTAATAGGGATGTGAGTAGTGTCCGAGTATCTTAATGCTGTGATTAGTGAATTTGTGCACACGAACTGTTTGGTCATGCATTCATGACATTCCGATAATTAGGCCTAACGGCATTTTATTGTGATAAATGTGGTTAGGGATTTGAAAATTATTCGAAAGTCGCCATTGAGCGTTTTACATTTTTGGGATTTATAGAATTTTCTGGAATTTTCGGAGAAAATTTCGGATAAACAAAATCATGATGGCGGCCTAAACTTGTTTTGGGGTAGAAAAGGTGATTTTCGTGATTGAAAATTATTTGGAGTGCACTTGTTACTGTTTTATAATTTTAGGAATTTCATTAATTCTCGGAAAAATAATTGAAATTTTGGACGGATAAATCGCCAATTAATGAACGATTCGATTCTCGGTAGCAAAAATCGCTACCCAATGGTACTGTAATATGGGGGATATTATTTTGGGACTGAAAGTAGGGTCATTAGAGTTAAATGGAGTAAAATTTTGGACTGGATTAAATAAGTCATATTTTGACTTTTCAACTAAAAAGAAACCAATGGGAATTTGCCACCTTGAAACCAATGGGAATTTGCCACTTTTAAAGTCACATTTAATGCTCCTCCTCATGCTCTTACGGATAGGTATTGTTCTTAAAAGGAAAGATGAATTTTGTGTCTTGTTTATGCTCCATCCCAAACATCCACTACCAAAACCATCAAGTTTAGCTCTTCTTTTCTCCATTTTCTCCCTAACTTCAAGCTATTATCTCTTACTCTCATCAAAGCTAGAAGATGAGTTTGGTGTGTGCTTGGGAAGGAAAGGTGGTTGGTACCTTGGTATAGGAGTTAGAAGTTGGTTATAGAAGCTTTGAAGGAGATTTGGTGTTAGGTAAGTTTTCATTTAAGGGTTGAGTTTTTAAATGAGGTTTGCATATGGAATTTAATGCTGCCAATTTTCAGTGTTAGCCCTAATATATGTATGATGGTATTACTATTTAATTTGTATTTATCTTGATGTTTAGTGATGTGAAAAGATATTGGAAGTGTTTGAACTAAGGTTAACATTGAATCTGGAAAATGAGATTTGTAATAGATGTTACTGTTTTATTCATAACTTATTGTGTAGAGATGCAAATGAGGTAAGGTTAGTGGCCACTGAAACTTTGGGATGTTGGCTTTAATTTAGTGTGAAATAGGTGTTGTTGAATTTCAATGATAGAAGGGTGAAATTTTGCATGGAAAGTTACTGTTCCATTGCCTGTGAACAGTAACCGCAACCATGACATCTGAGTTTTGTTGATTTTATGAATTAATTGAGATGGAATTAGGAGAATGGTCTTCATGGAAGTTGTAGTATATTTGATTATCTTTCCATTGCTACTGATCTTGCTATTTTTGGAATTGTGTGTTGGGAGATATGAATTGATTACTAATGGCTGGTTTTGAGCATTTTGGATAAAACCTAGTTTAAGTGTGATTTTGTGAGTGTACTGATTGGAGGCAATTTTAACATTTTAAGTGGACTGAATTGGTGTGAGTGAACTTCTGAAAAGTTGTAGAGGAAAAGATTACCTTGAAAATGATATATGGTTTGTAATTTTTAGAAGTCAGAATTGGGAGATATGATTTTTCAAAAATTGATCCTACATTAGGTGATGAATGGCTGATGACAACAGAGACTTCCATAACAGTTTTCAAATTGTTAGAGATCGAATTGGATGTTGAGTGCTTCATGAAAATTGAATTTTGAGATGTTATCTTTTCAGGGATATAAAGTTCTGAATTTACTGACTTGTGTACAGAGAGTTATGCTTGTTGAAATATTACTGCTCATATTGGATGATTTCAGGGACAGCATCATTGATTGAATTATTTGACCAAGTTAACAATGGAATTGGATTTTTTAGTTGTTCATGAAAGTTGGATATAACATTGTGACCTTGATGAACATAGTTATTGTGCAATTTTTGACTGAACAGAATGAGAGTTATTAAATTTGAAATGTACTGTTTTGTTTTAATGGGATTGGAGTAGGCAGAAGGTTTGATGGGATATTTGACACCCTTAGGGTTAGAATTGATTTTTATGGTCTTCTTGAGAATTGTAGAGCTTTTCATAAGCTTTCCAATGAGGTATAGTGGGTATTTTTCTGAATTGTGTGCTAAAAGTTAGAGTGGATGGAAATTAAGTTATAAATCTGGAAAAATAAGCAGCGAAGGAGCGAGTCTCATGAGGCGAGTTTAGCCTCATGGCGAGATATCGGCCGATCATGGGCGCACGCCTCGATGAAACGAGGTGATTCACCTCGCGAGGCGACGTTGCGCCTCGGGCGAGATTTAAAGAGGCTGGTCGCGAGGCGACGCCTCGCCCTCGCGATGAGGTGAGGTGAAATCGCCTCGAGGGCGTCTCGCCCCATGAGGCGCAGCATGAAAATGTTTATTTATTTATTTTTTTAAAATTTTATTTGGTATTAAATGGTACAATTGTTCTTTTGTCAATTTCTTTCCGTCAGACGTCCGATTGACTGATTCTAGAGGCATCGGATTCGTTGAATATTTAATTTCATATTATGAAAAATGGGAATTTTTAGGCGGAATTTGGCGTAGCCCTATTAATGGAACTTGTAAACACTGTTTTATTTAATTGGGGACCTATAGAGGTCCGAATTGCATGCCGTCGGCTTTATGGATTTCTAATTTTCATAGAATTTTATTATGGGAAAATATTGAATTAGGACCGGAATTCATGAACATGCATATTTCATCAACATGAGCACAAATTTCATATTTAGTGACTCGTATTTTTTCGATTCATATAGAGGCCCAATTGGGCGTCGATTGACCGGCGTCCGAGGCTTTCCGGCATTAGCTCGAGTAATAGGTGAGTAACCTAGTTGGTTCCTCAACCTTTATGTGTTTAAGATTTTGCTATTATGCCATGTGGAGATAATGGAGGGTTTATGTATTTGACTTTGATTGATTTGGACCATAGGTATACAAATATGGGGAATGAGATAACGAAGTGCTATTTGTGTGCTTGTTTGTGAATGGGAGATCTCGGACCAAAGGTTCGAGGAATGGGAAATTGATCTGAAGTGTTACTTATCCGTTTGATACATTGAATGTGACTTTTAAATGCGATATGGTATGATAAATTGGAAGAATATATGATTGAAATCTGGGATCGAAGGTCCGAAGAAATAAAATGGCATTGAATGTAAGTGATAGCAATAATCGTAAATGGAAATTGGAACATATGCATTCATACATAAGGACATGATCGAGATAAAGGCGATTGTGGCCGGAGAAATGACCGGATCGGGGCATATCACGCCTAACGTATGTGAGAGCTTTACCAGCGCACAGGACCTCAGGTCCAGCGTATTGAGCCTCAGCTCGATGTATCGTGGCTTCAAGCCCGATGTTTTGAGCCATTGGCTCAACGCAATGTGCCGTTCTTTGGGGACGGTTTAACGCGCAGTCACAATAACATAATGAAAATGGAAAGAGTCACACATGCATTGCATTTGCACAAATAGTGATACATGACATATCCGCTTCATAATGGTATGAATTATCGTGAATGGTTTTACATTCTTGAACATTGTTATTGGCCATTTATTGGTAATTGATGATTTCTGATCGTATCTTTGTACGCCGTATGGGCGTAATGCATGATTTGAGTGAACCATCGATGATGGTTTCTCCTTTGAGTTCATAAAACTCACCCCAAATTTGTATCTATTTTTCAGGTCTGAAGAATACTCCGGTTGACACGGAGTATGTCTCATGAGACGAGTAAAGGTTAGAGGTCGGGATCGGTTAGGTATCGCATTAGTGTTTTAGTAAATTGTATTCGCAATCAATGTATAACAAGGCATTGTATATTTTCTTGCATTGGTGATTATAATTATTCTTGGATAATTGTAATAATCGAAACTGGTTTTTATTGAACACGGATTTTCATTACTTACTGTGTTTGCTGTGTGAACGTGGAGTTAAGGGCTCCAAAGAAAAAAAAATGTATCTTGAATTTTAAATCGATCGATGTAATACGCCACTCTCGTGGGACACGGACTCGGATATCACCAACGATATCGGGTTGGTCTTACGGGTGTGGGGTGTTACATTTAGGTGGTATCGAGCCCGATGATACGTAATGTATCCAGGCACGATTTGGAACATAGGTTTCATGCATTTGAGTCGCGTCGTTGCAGGCCAGTAGTAGCGATCCTAATCGAGTCACCGAGGATAAATCCTAAGGGTGCATAAGTGTCAGTGATTAAGTGAGAAAAGAGTGATCTTGGATTAGAGTGAAAATCCTAAAGGGGATAATTAATTAGGAAAGGATAAAGGAAAAATGGATAAGAAGATTGAAATTGTCTTGGGTTAGAAACCTTATAAGTGATAATAGAATGATTGTGTTGGCTTAGGCGATTAAAATTTCGAATTAAATTGACAATATTATGGTGATGAAAAATGCAAATATTGAGAAGCTGGAGAGGTCCATTAGAGATAGGGGAAGCTTATTGGTTATAGTAGATCTAGCGAAATTAAAAGCCGGGATAGTTAGGTAATTACGATTACATTTGGATATGACATGAAAGGGGGAAATATTGGAATTGAGTAAAATGTAGATGGTCCAATCGGGCATATTTTGATGCACTAGATTCAAGTTAGAGATTAGTAGAGTTTATAGGCAGATGATAATAGCGAAATGGAAAGAAGCTCAATAAAATCTTATAACGGTTTATTGAGAACCGAAAGAATCGAAAAGGAAAGATGTTCGATGCCTATGAGAGTGAGATAAAAGTGTGAGATAGAGAAATGAATTGGAAATGGTTATGAACTAGACCGCATAAGTTTGAGACCGAAATTGTTAGGTGATTATGGTGCTTGAGGTTGGAAATTAAATGCGATAAAATCATAAAGGAAAAAAAGATGATGATGATTTCTCCGATGGTGTATCGGAAAGTCTAAATTAGGTGTATATGGACACGAAGATGGTAAATGGATAGGTATATAGATAGAGATAAAATGGAGTTATATCAACGATTTTGTCGGGTATTGGGGACTGTGACCACCCGATCATAGATTGTTTGAGGAAAATAGTAGATAAGTGGTAGAAAACAGTAAAATAATAATGATCATAAGCTGATAAGCCAAATTGATATGACCTTACAAGGTCAAGTTGCACGTAATGGATAGGGGATTGAGACATACAGTTTAATGATATGGTGAGAATGAAATAAAGATCTTGAAAAGAATGAAACCACAATAGTGGTGTATGAAAAGAGTTATTGTCTTTAAGTCAATTTACTGTTGGGGATATCTATTAGACGATAATGTTGATTGTGACTAATGAAATGTATGTGATGATATATGGAAATCATAGAGAAATGAGAGGTAAATGTTTAGAGTGATTATAAGTGTGAAGTTCTTAAGAGGTTAAAGTAAGATAAAGGTGGTGAGTGTACACTGTATGAGAGGAAGGCGAAAAGTGATTCGATATAGATTCTTGAATAAGTGGTAAAGAAAGTGTTTAAGGATCGCCACGAGGAACCTTGCGAAAGGAATGTTACGATCGTTAAATGATGACATAAAAGTGTCTTGGTTGAGATTATGCGATATAGTGAAGAAGGATTGAAACACAATTAGGAATAATCATTGGTTGATGAGACTTTGTGGACAAAATTAAAAGTGAAATTGGGTCATAGCTCATATTGTGAGGTTATACGCATGATATGTACGAAATGTAAGGTATCCAACATAAGTGAAATTCTAATTGGAGGTAATCTAATTGCAATGTGACGTGAATCGATCTCCGTTATGATGTAAAGCTGTTGAGGAATCTAGATTTGAAACGAAAAAAAAAGAGTCCGTCTTGAGAGAGATACTAAAATAAAATGGAAAATTTTGGAGGTTTAAATATGGATGACAAGATATCAACATATGTTGATATGAAAGATATGAAAACGATTGAGAAGAAAATGAAAAAGAAAGCGAATAGAGACAAGAGGGTCAACAAGGGAAACCGATAAGGAGGTGATGTAGTGACACCTTCATAAAGAAATTGCAGATACACTGATTGTGGACTCAATGAAAAGGGTAAAAGATATACGGTAACGTCAATAAGACCCTAATAGGGAATTATGCAAGGTAAACAATGGTAGTAAGCTGTGATTAGAGACAGAATGTGTTGAGAAGTGTTGAGCGATTGAAAAGTGAAAAGAGCGATAAGATTAATTGAGGAATCGTCATCGATGATATACATACTTTGGGAAAAGTGGGCGTGAGTATTGAGCTGCGACAATATGTTGAACAAGTATGAAATAAATTGAATCGAGCGTGATAAATGGTATTAGTGCCATTCTCATTATTGAAAGCCTTGAAGACCGAAATTCCATAAGCATACACTGTGTTAATTTGAGGAAAGAGACGGGTATAAATACGACAATGCTTTAATGAACAGATCCATTACAGATATTAGGGTTTTCAATTAATGTCAAGCAGATTATGGGTAATAGTGAAGTGTTTTTGGAAAAATAGAAGTTGTAAAAATAGTGTTAAGAAAGGTTAAGAGTGCAGAAAGTAAATGGGGAGAAATCTTATGAAGAGTTTGAATATACAAATGGAATTGGAAAACTATAGTGAACAAAAGTCGAAGGAGAAGTAAGTGTACCCGATAAAAAGGTATTAGAACAAGAATGTGAACCGTCAAAGTTAGACATTCTAGTCAGCATATTTGAAAAGTGAAATTGAGTAATTGTAGGTATAGAATGAAGTGATTCTTGACTCAAGTGTTTATAGGTTGAATGTCTAATAAGAAAAAGGTTTGATTATGTTCTTGTTATAGAGTTTTGATTCACTGGAGAATATATCTTTGTTACCTGCGCAGTGGCCTCTGAGAGTTAAAGACCATAATGGAATTGTGAGAAAAAGGAAAGTGACTTAGGAAGACTGCATGGTTAGCTAAAGTGGAAATTGAATCGGACAAATGAGATAGAGTAAACTGTATATCCGGATAAAGTGTGTGAACATTATAGAAAAGTGATTTGTCTTACGAGAATCGATTTTAAATATAAAGTGACTGGCATATAATAAATGACTGCATTAGGTACATTGTTACTGATAGTGAATTGGAATTAAGGGAGGTACCAAAGAAATGGAAACGTACTCAATGGAACAGAAATTGGACTATATGGCATTAGGGAAAAAGGTATTAGAAGGATAAAATGTGATCAATGAATAGATTCGAAAATACTGAACTGAGTCACTATCGGAACCAAAGGTAGTACCTATTCTAGAAATGGCAAGTGAGATAGCTAAGAACATGAGATCGCTTGACTAATAGTGCAGTCAAATCTATTTCTTGTCTGAGTTAGCCCAATCAATAAGCTGAACCACGGTGAGAGTGGTTATAGTGATCACTCGATCAGTGAATTATTAAGTGGAAAAGTGTATAGGATATATAGACTCATATGATTATGGTCATAGTGAACCGTTGACTGGGAATTTCGAGGACGAAATTCTTATAAGGAGGGGAGAATTGTAACATCCACCCCACTTTGGAAGGGTAAAATAGGAAATGGGTCATTGGATGAGACTAATAGGGATGTGTGAGTAGTGTCCGGTATCTTGATACTGTGATTAGTGAATTTGTGCACACGAACTGTTTGGTCATGCATTCATGACATTCCGGTAATTGGGCCTAATGGCATTTATTGTGATAAATGTGGTTAGGGATTTGAAAAATTATTCGAAAGTGCGCCATTGAGCGTTTTACATTTTTTGGGATTTATAGGAATTTTTCGGAATTTTCCGGAGAAAATTTCGGACCGCAAATCGCGAGAATCGCCTAAACTTGTTTTGGGGTAGAAAAGGTGATTTTCGTGATTGAAAATTATTTGGAGTGCTTGTTACCTGTTTTATAATTTTAGGAATTTCATTAATTCTCGGAAAAATAATTGAAATTTTGGATAGGATAAATCGCCAATTAGCGAACAAGTCGATTCTCGATAGCAAAAATCGCTACCAATGGTACTGTAATATGGGGGATATTATTTTGGGACTGAAAGTAGGGTCATTAGAGTTAAATGGAGTAAAATTTTGGACTGGATTAAATAAGTCATATTTTGACTTTTCAACTAAAAAGAAACCAATGGGAATTTGCCACCTTGAAACCAATGGGAATTTGCCACTTTTAAAGTCACATTTAATGCTCCTCCTCATGCTCTTACGGATAGGTATTGTTCTTAAAGGAAAGATGAATTTTGTGTCTTGTTTATGCTCCATCCGAAACATCCACTACCAAAACCATCGAAGTTTAGCTCTTCTTTTCTCCATTTTCTCCCTAACTTCAAGCTATTATCTCTTACTCTCATCAAAGCTAGAAGATGAGTTTGGTGTGTGCTTGGGAAGGAAAGGTGGTTGGTACCTTGGTATAGGAGTTAGAAGTTGGTTATAGAAGCTTTGAAGGAGATTTGGTGTTAGGTAAGTTTTCATTTAAGGGTTGAGTTTTTAAATGAGGTTTGCATATGGAATTTAATGCTGCCAATTTTTCAGTGTTAGCCCTAATATATGTATGATGGTATTACTATTTAATTTGTATTTATCTTGATGTTTAGTGATGTGAAAAAGATATTGGAAGTGTTTGAACTAAGGTTAACATTGAATCTGGAAAATGAGATTTGTAATAGATGTTACTGTTTTATTCATAACTTATTGTGTAGAGATGCAAATGAGGTAAGGTTAGTGGCCACTGAAACTTTGGGATGTTGGCTTTAATTTAGTGTGAAATAGGTGTTGTTGAATTTCAATGATAGAAGGGTGAAATTTTGCATGGAAAGTTACTGTTCCATTGCCTGTGAACAGTAACCGCAACCATGACATCTGAGTTTTGTTGATTTTATGAATTAATTGAGATGGAATTAGGAGAATGGTCTTCATGGAAGTTGTAGTATATTTGATTATCTTTCCATTGCTACTGATCTTGCTATTTTGGAATTGTGTGTTGGGAGATATGAATTGATTACTAATGGCTGGTTTTGAGCATTTTGGATAAAACCTAGTTTAAGTGTGATTTTGTGAGTGTACTGATTGGAGCAATTTTAACATTTTAAGTGGACTGAATTGGTGTGAGTGAACTTCTGAAAAGTTGTAGAGGAAAGATTACCTTGAAAATGATATATGGTTTGTAATTTTAGAAGTCAGAATTGGGAGATATGATTTTTCAAAATTGATCCTACATTAGGTGATGAATGGCTGATGACAACAGAGACTTCCATAACAGTTTTCAAATTGTTAGAGATCGAATTGGATGTTGAGTGCTTCATGAAAATTGAATTTTGAGATGTTATCTTTTCAGGGATATAAAGTTCTGAATTTACTGACTTGTGTACAGAGAGTTATGCTTGTTGAAATATTACTGCTCATATTGGATGATTTCAGGACAGCATCATTGATTGAATTATTTGACCAAGTTAACAATGGAATTGGATTTTTAGTTGTTCATGAAAGTTGGATATAACATTGTGACCTTGATGAACATAGTTATTGTGCAATTTTGACTGAACAGAATGAGAGTTATTAAATTTGAAATGTCTTGTTTTGTTTTAATGGGATTGGAGTAGGCAGAAGGTTTGATGGGATATTTGACACCCTTAGGGTTAGAATTGATTTTATGGTCTTCTTGAGAATTGTAGAGCTTTTCATAAGCTTTCCAATGAGGTATAGTGGGTATTTTCTGAATTGTGTGCTAAAAGTTAGAGTGGATGGAAATTAAGTTATAAATCTGGAAAAAATAGGCAGCGAAGGCCTAGTCTCGCGAGGGCGAGTTTCGCCTCATGGCGAGATATCGAGCCGGTCATGAGGCGACGCCGCCTCGCCCTCATGAAAGCAGGTGATTCAGCCTCGCGAGGCGACGTTGCGCCTCGCGGCGAGATTTAAAGAGGTGGTCGCGAGGCGACGCCTCGCTGACGCAGTGAGGTGAAATCGCCTCGCGAGGGCGGCGTCTCGCCCCCGCGAGGCAGACGCATGAAAATGTTTATTTATTTATTTTTTAAAATTTTATTTGGTATTAAATGGTACAATTGTTCTTTTGTCAATTTCTTTCCCGTCCGACGTCCGATTGACCTGATTCTAGAGGCATCGGATTCGTTGAATATTTAATTTCATATTATGAAAAAATGGGAATTTTAGGCGGAATTTGGCGTAGCCCTATCGATGAACTTGTAAACTTGTTTTATTTAATTGGGGACCTATAGAGGTCTCAATGCATGCCGTCGGCTTATGGATTTCTAATTTTTCATAGAATTTTATTATGGGAAAATATTGAATTAGGACCGGGAATTCATGAACATGCATATTTCATCAACATGAGCACAAATTTCATATTTAGTGACTCGTATTTTTTCTGATTCATATAGAGGCCCAATTGGGCGTCGATTGACCGACGTCACAGAGGCTTTCGGCATTAGCTCGGAGTAATAGGTGAGTAACCTAGTTGGTTCCTCAACCTTTATGTGTTTAAGATTTTGCTATTATGCCATGTGGAGATAATGGAGGTTTATGTATTTGACTTTGATTGATTTGGACCATAGGTGTACGAAATATGGGAATGAGATAACGAAGTGCTATTTGTGTGTAAATGTTTGTGAATGGGAGATCTCGGACCAAAGGTTCGAGGAATGGGAAATTGATATCTTGAAGTGTTACTTATCTGTTTGATACATTGAATGTGACTTTTAAATGCGATATGGTATGATAAATTGGAAGAATATATGATTGAAATACGGATAGAAGGTCCAAGAAATAGGAAATGGCATTGAATGTAAGTGATAGCAATAAGCGTAAATGGAAATTGGAACATATGCATTCATACATAAGGACATGATCGAGATAAAGGCGATTGTGGGAGCAAAGCGACCGGATCGGGGCATATCACGCCTAACGTATGAGAGCTTTATTTCAACGCTTGCAGGACCTCAGTCCAACGTATTGAGCCTCGGGCTCGATGTATCGAGGCTTCAAGCCCAATGTTTGAAGCCATCGGCTCAACGCAATATGCCGATTCTTGGGGCGATTTCAAGCGCGATCCCACATAACATAATGAAAATGGAAAGAGTCACACATGCATTGCATTTGCACAAATATTTGTTACATGACATATCTTGCTTTCATAATGGTATGAATTCCGTGAATGGTTTTCATTATTGAACATTGTTATTGGCCATTTATTGGTAATTGATGATTTACGGGTATCTTTAGACGCCATGGGCGTAATCATGATTTGAGTGAACCATCGATGATGGTTTCTCACCGAGTTCGCAAAACTCACCCCAAATTTGTATCTATTTTTCAGGTCTGAAGAATACTCCGGTTGACACGGAGTATGTCTCGTAAGCAGTAAAGGTTAGAGGTCGGGATCGGGTTAGGTATCGCATTAGTGTTTTAGTAAATTGTATTCATAATCTTTGTATAACAAGGCATTGTATATTTTTCTGCATTGTTGATTATAATTATTCTTGGATAATTGTAATAATGGCTGGTTTTTATTGAACACGGATTTTCATTACTTATTGTGTTTGCTGTGTGAGCGTGGAGTTAAGGCTCGAAGAAAAAAATGTATCTTGAATTTTAAATCGATGATGTAAGACGCCACTCTCGTGGGACACGGACTCGGATATCACCAACGATATCGGGTTCGGGTCTTACGGGTGTGGGGTGTTACACCCTTAGTATATGTCAATTTCATCTTTTCTTCATAATATTAGAGTGTGTTTAACAGATTAAATTACTTTGACATTTTAGAGATGGTTTGCAATTGATATTGTTTTTATATTAACATTTAAATTATTGTAATTGCACAACATAATTGTAGCTAGCATAGGGAAGTATGGGTCGATCTCACGAAGACAGTAATTACCTATTTCTATGATCTAGCCTATGAATTAGATTTTGGTTTTAACTTACAATTAAAATAACAATTAAACAAAATTAAGATTAAATAATTCTAAACTCGGACGAGTAGAATACAAAAAATTCAATATCAAATAGTAGTCTTTAGGTGAGGAAACCTCTAAGAATCATTAGATATTAATCATTTATCATGTAATTATATTATCGATTATTGGACCATGAAAATTCCTATCTCATGTTAATAACACACCTGCTCTAACTTTTTCTTATTGTTACTAAACCAACACACCCGCTTCAATAAGATAAAATATTAATAATAAAATAGAAATAAAAGATAATAATAATAAAAAAGATAATAATAATAATAAAATAATAATAATAATAATAATAATAAGATAATAATAATAGAAATAATAAGATAATAATAATAATAATAACAATAATAAAATAATAACAATAATAACAATAAGATAAAATATTAATAATCAAAATAAAAATAAAAAGATAATAATAATAATAATAATAATAATAATAATAATAATAATAATAATAATAATAAATGGATAATAATAATAATAATAATAATAATAATAGTAATAATAACATTAATAGTCCTGTATGCTGGTAGGGGCTTGGCTTTATTAATTTCAACGCTTCATCTCCTCTGGCTTGGAAAGCATGCGTGTGTTGTTTGAATTCTTAAAGAAGAAGTGATGTCATATAGGTCATTGGACAGGGTTGGACAGGATAAATTAGACAGGTGATCTGTGCCCTGAAAATGACCTTCACAGTATCAATTGCATATTTTCCTTAATAAAAGGCAAAGGTTTTCTTGATGAATTTTTAGAGGTAAATAAATATTTTTTATCGTAAAAGTTTTTTTAACAAAATATTTAATTATAAAATAATTTTTTAATAGACATAAATTTTTTGGCAGCCAAAATATAATTTTTTAAAAGTTCAAATTTGGAACTTCTAAAAAGAACTTTTAAAATAGATTTTTATATCAATTAATAAATCTATTTTCAATTCCTCTTGCATGTTTTATATATAATTTTACAATATCTATAAACTCAACTTCACGTTTATTTTGAGATTTATGTAATATTATTTGATTTTGACATATTTTAATATTTATTTTAATTTTAATTTTACTTATGTTTTAATTCATATAAAAATTTGGTTATATATATTTTCATTTATGTTTCATATGGTTTAAAATTATATAATAATTAATATATTATATTTTATATATTATTTAATATACTCTAAATAATATTTATATTTATATGCATAAATAATTTTTATTACAAAATAAAATATATTTAAAATTAATAAAATACTATTTATTTTTATATTAAACAGTCCTTTGTATGAAACTCTTTTAAAATGTTGTTTTTAATTAACAGCTAAATGATCAATTAACTTCTTAAAAAATTCCTCTAATGCAAGCTGTACTAATAAAAATTTTATTAATATAAGTTTATCCAAACAAATAGTTAACAACAAACGGTCAAGACTTGTTTGAAATTTTCATTCAAACCTTGTTTCACCATCAGTTCTAGAAACAATGCAAGTTTGACATCTCAGATTTCCTCGTCATGTAAAACTTACATCACTATCAATGCTATTAAACTAATGTAAAGACTATATTTTTTGTTGTAAAACTCTTTATTTTAATTTATATCACTGTCAATGCTATTAAAGTAATGTGAAGACTCTTTGTTTTTGTCGTTAGGCGTAAAATGTTCTTCTGGCGATGGTTTTGCTGCACTCCAGACCCATGAATCTCTTATTATTACATATCAAATTTGAAATTAACATTTTAATTAAAATCTTAAATTAAATTTAAGTATAAAAATAATTTTTAAAATTAGTAAATAACAAACACGTGATTAAAAAAAAAGAAATTCATAACAATTTGTCGTTTTATTAAATACTAAAACCTGATTGGATTTTAGGTCATCTTGAGCTAAAAATAGGCTTAGACTGGGTGCTTAAGAGGCCCAACACAATTTTCTTCTTAATTAAAACATAATAAGTAGGATTGATAATTAAATATAAATGGACTTGATCCGACCCGATTCAACTCGATCAAAGTCAATAATTTTAGATTAATTTGATTAGATTTTAAGCTAATCTCGGACTTTTCTTTTTTAAAATTGTAAACTTTGTGTTGAACTTAGACTCTAACTATTAATCTTATAACTTAAAAGTTTAAAAAAAATTAATAATTTTTAAATAACATGACGTTATTTTTAAAATTTTAAAAAGTATTAGACCGTAAACCTCAAGTCCAATTGAGTTTTGGGCTAGGTCTAAGCTCAATGTCATCCCCCAATGTCATACAAAGCCCCACAATATAATGATACAAAGCGATGTTTAATTTTTACATTGGTTCTTTAATACAAAGAAGATGATTCATCAACGACATCGACCCTAAGTCGATTCGACCGTTTAAAGTTATGAAAAAGGATTTCATATCCTCAAGTTCTATAGATGAGCTGTTGGATGTGGCCGAGGCATTTTGCAGAAAACACGACACAAGTACTTTATCATCGACTTTGGACTTAAAAGGTGAAACGTCCACTCTAAGCGTCGCCACACTCTGACCCGACATTACGTTATCATCAACTTATGGGCGACATATATAAACCAGGAAACGAATTCAACTTTCGGCTACTGAAATCCTATCTCAGATATGCTCCATTTCGCTCCTAAGTTTGCTTCACCGAATAAGGTTTCATTATGATCCATTTGCCAAAACTTGATTTCTTTCTCCACAGAGACAAGCGTAATAATCGAAAATGATGAAGACGGTTATCCATGCCCAGCATGGCCTGCTGTTTGGTGTTTAATCAGTGGCTTTGTCGTAACACTAACGGTTCAACTTTGGTCAATCATCGCACGCGAGAGGTTTTTGCACGTGGTTGTGTCGGGTAAACCTGACATTTTAACCTCTTCCGTATGTTCCCATCTCTTTGAAAGTTACTGCCACACTCATCCATGCCCTCGTGGGACCTTTCCAAAGATTTTATACAACACCCTACCCGAAGCGCGTCTTACTCACTCTCATCTTCTAGCATGTTTGATTACTAATGTCAAATATTCAATATTTTATTTTATTGAATAAACAGTAAATTAATTTATTGAACCTATTTCTATTTATTCGACATGTAAACAATATTTCATGTACTAGTAGCCAAAACCCACTTTTTAGATATTCTTGAATAAATAAAAGAGGAGCCTTTCGGCTTTAATGAGCTTAAACTTCATCCACGCGCTGATCATTGAACCAATGACTCGAAAGCTTCAAATCCACTTTCAGACAGCCGGAAATTCCGGAACCAGAGCGCGGACCCCACTCGAAAAAATTAATATTAATAATTGAAAATGAAATGATTGACGGACTCTTTGACCTACCACGTCACGATAACCATCCGCCCCACTCAAACCCCACAGTCACACCATCTCGCACACACACGACACACATGTACTATAACCATCAATCAATATCATATCCCAAAAAGTATCGTCCAGCCTGATTTTGGGTTCTCAGAAGGCACACATCACCACCATTCACACTCACAATCCCATTGTGGCCCCCCCTGTTAAAGTGAAATCAACGGTCGTGATCGTAATGTGCAAACTTTCATGCTTACTGCTTAAACCACTAACATTGTCCACATTCCTCTTCAGCTCTCCCACTGGTCATTAAAGACCCATCCCCTCCGTTTCACTGTCAATTGTCGAAAAGCAACAAACCAGGAAGGAAAAAAAAAAAAACAACACAAAGTCCTCTCATTTCATTCCATTATTTAGCTTCAGCATACTCGGAGAGTGACAAGGAAAGAGAGGTTAGAGCAATGGAGGAGAGGCCAGAGACGGAGCTCATATCCATTCCAGCATCCCCACGTGCTTCGACGCCGGAGGTACTAACACCTTCTGGCCAAAGATCGCCGAGACCGGCTTCGAAGGAGGCGAAGTCGTCGACGGCTTGGACGCCAACTTCGTTCATATCGCCGAGGTTTTTGAGCCCCATTGGGACACCAATGAAGAGGGTATTGATAAACATGAAGGGTTACTTAGAGGAAGTTGGCCATCTCACTAAGCTCAACCCACAAGATGCTTGGCTTCCCATCACCGAGTCTCGCAATGGCAATGCTCACTACGCTGCGTTTCACAACCTCAACGCTGGTATCGGGTTCCAAGCTCTCGTTTTACCTGTTGCCTTCGCATTCCTTGGCTGGTAAGTGGTAACCATTTGCTATACTTCATTTAATGTCTGTTCCTTTTCTACTTCATTCAAATGCATTTTGTTTGATATTTGAGCCTCTGATTTAGTCAAATACATCATTATAAAACAAAATATGATGAGCTAATAAATTCTTACATGTTCATATTCATGTTCATAGATTATCAAATTTAACTATCATATTCTAGACTCAGAAACCATCATAGTTTCTCTTCTTTTTTTTAATCTCCAAGTACCCTAGCTTCTAAAGTTGTATCGCATCTTCTAACATGATGACATAGGGATTTTGTTGTCTGTTCCATTTGCTTCGAATTCCTATGTAATGTATTTATGGACCCTTTTACTGTGCCATGCAAAAGAATATATATGTTCGGCTCTTTTTAAACATGCGAAGCAATATTGAATTTTGAGCCCAGCACCAAAAACCCATCGCACTTCTCTTGTTCAAAGCAATTCATAGATACTAATTTCACCACAACAGAAAATGACGTCTTTGTGCTAAAAAGAAAAGAAGAGTTTTGACTGGGAGTGAAGCTTTAGGGAATGTAGGGTCTATCCAATGACCTTTCCCATCAACTCAAAACAAGGATTATCTTAAATTTGCTTAGAAATAGAAGAAGAAGAAGCATGCTTTGCACTAGCTGTTACATCTTTTTCCTTTATTATCCAAAAGGTCAATTATATGTACCAAAGAGGATACTCCTTTAGTTGGGGCCCTTTGTTTTTCTGCTTTCACTTTATATAGAGGGCTGCCTTGTAATTGACTAAATGCTTTAGTGTTGCCTTTTTCCTCGTTGGGGATAGATTCATGGACATCTTCATGACTTTAGCTGGCAACTCAGAATCACACTTTTGCCAGTTTTTTGTTTCTTCTTCTACAGCTTTTGAAATGCATGAACATGAATTCGTATTCCCGACCGCAATCCATGTACCGATTGATGTATGAGCAATCAAACGATTGAAGTGCCAGATTTGTCTAAATCTTTTTGTTCTGACATGAAGCTGGACATGCCATGTGATATGTTTTGACTCTGACCATATGACTTCCTAAAAATGTCTCAGAAGTTTGGGGTATGATAATTTTCTACGGTAGTTGTGATGGTACTCTCGTGAAGCCTTTGTTTATTCTCATTGGAACTCGCAATAGTTGACAAATTGGGCCACGGATTTTCTTGGAAAGCAAAAATTTTTTTGGTGAATCTCTGTCACAGACCTCAATCCTCTGTTTTTCCTTTTCCCTTCTCTTTATCATGGTTTGGTCTTCCCTAGGATAGGAAGACACAAAAGAAGAAAAAGAGAGGAAAGTGATAACCATCAAAAGGTCCATTAACGTCAGGATGTCATGAACTATTAGACCCCTTCTTAATGTATAAGAGGGATGTTTCCATTGCTGTGGAAGAAAACTTAAGAATGAAGAATGGAAAACAATGAAGAATGGAAAACAATACCTGTTCTGTTGGATTAAGATATTGTAAATTCTTTTAAAACTCAGCAAATGGTAAACACAACACCCAAATTCTGTGGTTTTTGCAGGAGTTGGGGCATCCTGTCTTTGACCATTGCTTACTGCTGGCAACTTTATACGTTGTGGGTTTTGGTTCAGCTGCATGAAGCGGTTCCTGGAAAGCGGTACAACAGATATGTGGAGCTTGCACAGGCTGCATTTGGTGAGAATACATCCCAAACACTGAGTAATTCATTCAAAGGAATTGGACCTCTATTATGTCTTCCTTTCCTGTGATTTGACACTTCAAAGTGTTGGTATGATCCCTACTCTTTTACAGGAGAAAAATTAGGACTTTGGCTGGCTCTCTTCCCAACTGTTTATCTCTCTGCTGGAACAGCAACTGCCTTGATTTTAATAGGAGGGGAGACCATGAAACTATTCTTCCAAATAGTTTGTGGACCTCTGTGTTCATCGAATCCCCTGACAACAGTAGAGTGGTACCTTGTGTTCACTTCCCTATGCATTGTTCTATCTCAGCTCCCAAACCTTAACTCAATAGCAGGACTGTCACTTATCGGTGCCATAACAGCTATCACCTACTCCACCATGGTATGGGTGCTCTCTGTTAGCCAACAAAGACCACCTTCAATCTCATATGAACCCATGTCTTTGCCATCCTCTACTGCTACTGTCTTCTCAGTATTGAACGCACTTGGAATCGTAGCTTTTGCTTTCAGGGGCCACAATCTAGCTCTGGAGATTCAGGTGTGAACTTTGGAACATCTTGCATTACTATCTATTCACACTTGAATGTGTTTCTTTCAGTGTTGCTTAATGCAAAGGTTTTTATTTGTGCACTTTAGGCAACTATGCCATCTACCTTTAAGCACCCAGCTCATGTGCCCATGTGGAAAGGAGCCAAAATTGCCTACTTTTTTCATTGCATTGTGCTTGTTCCCGGTTGCTATAGGAGGCTACTGGGCATACGGAAACCTTGTAAGTTCTTGAAATACCTCTACAATCACTATTGCAACAAATTTTTAATTTTATTACTATATCAAGTCTGCTAAGTTGTCATAATTTAGTTACAAATAAGAGGGTTTACTAACTTTGTAATAACTTTACCATTAGTCTACTTGAAGATGATAGGAAAAAGTTAGGTACAACTGTCTGTTATTGCCTATAACATGGTTAGAAGATGTTGAACATTGATTGGTAAAGGATTAAGCTTTTCTCATTCTTTTTGATTTACTTGTTGTTGTAGATGCCTTCAGGAGGTATTCTTGGTGCCTTGTATGGGTTCCACAGTCACGATATTCCGCGAGGACTTCTTGCATTAACTTTTCTCCTAGTTGTGTTCAACTGCCTGAGCAGCTTCCAAATATATTCCATGCCTGTATTTGACAGCTTTGAAGCCAGCTACACAACCAGAACCAACCGGCCATGCTCGATATGGGTTCGGTCTGGTTTTCGGGTTTTCTACGGGTTTATCTCTTTCTTCATAGGAATTGCCCTCCCTTTCCTGTCCAGTCTTGCAGGGCTCTTAGGAGGACTCACTCTTCCAGTCACATTTGCTTACCCTTGCTTTATGTGGGTACTTATAAAGAAACCCAGTAAGTACAGCTTCAACTGGTACTTCAACTGGACCCTGGGGTGGCTTGGCGTTGCATTTAGCTTGGCCTTTTCTATCGGAGGCATATGGAGTATGGTGAACAGTGGACTAAAGTTGAAATTTTTCAAGCCCAATTAAGATCAGCTAAAACCTAGCCTAAAGTGGCCTGTTCAATACATGCATGTAGATTTGAGTTATTCTGTCTGTTTGTGTACTACTACATAAGTAAAACAATATTTGGTATTGAATGGATGAGTTTATACCCTTAATTATCCAGCTTCTGGAGCTTATCTTATTCCAATGCTATATATAGTGTTAAAGAAATGAAGAAGAAGATCCATCAAGACATGGTTGAATTATGTTGTAATGAAACATAGAGCTGATGATCCGTTCCTATGTTTTTGTAGATTGTAGTACCCATGGATGTATCAATCTTGTTGAAGTGAATACTATATGTTGAAGAGGAAAGGTTCCACGAGTCTATCAGTACAATGAGATTAACAGATAAGTATGCTTATAAAAAGGATTATCATTAACTAATTTTAAATATGTAATTGAATAAATTATATAACAATTTATTAATTTAGGCAAACATAGTATATCATATTTATAAACGGTACCAAAAGCTACAAAATTTAAAGATAGTCCTTAAGAAGTATTGAAACTCTTAACAAATTATTAAATTAAGTGTAAGGGATCAAATTTTAAAAAGTAAATTTTAAAATGCCTAATAATTTATTAAATTAAGATATAAATTTTAAAGATAATCTTTAATTAATAATTCAAAATCACATCACAAATTTGGTATCAAAAAGTGGTTGGAAAGGAAGTCAAATTTTAAAAAGTGCAGAACGAGGATTAGTTTGATAATGGATAGCTTAAAAACGCCTTCTTACAGTTAGGACCTACCTAAAACTCCTTGTGGTTTAAAAAAAAATTATTAACTCTTTATTTATTCTTTAAAATATTTATTTTAATTATTAAAAATGACTATGCAATATTATAAATTTTAAATATATAGTAATCGAGTCTGTATTAATATAACTAAACGCTAGAAAATGTAATTGTTAAATTTTTATCATAATTTGAAATAATTAGAAAACAATAAGTACTTTGGATAATGCAGAAGGAAAGTTCACATTTTACCCTTAAAATATATTTAGGGACATAAATATGAATTTTTTACTAATAATTTTAGATAGTATAAATTGGTTATAATAATATTATCTAGTGAAGATAAGGTCTTTAAGTACACTAATTCCACATTATTTAGTACGTAGGCTAAAATTAATATTTTAAAACTGAAAATTAAAATAATTATTTTAAATCTGTCTGATATTTAAAATTTTAAAGTTTAATTAAAATGATATCATTGAATAAAAATAATTTAATTATTTATTGATTAATTAATATATTATTAAAATAAATCAAACGGAAAAAAAAATTAAAAATTAACTAAAATATAGCGAATCAAAATTTTTATAATTAAACTTCATCAGATTCTTTAATCATCGACTGAAACTAATTAAAATTCAAATTTGATCATAAACCACAGTTATGTTCCAAATTCAAGTATCACAAAACATTGCCAAAATTTCTGAAAATACGAGCATCGAGCCTATTCAAGATCAATCAAGATCTGACCATCTAGTCAACACCGGAAAGGAGACATCTAAACTAAAAACCTGACTTTCCATGTAATGAAATACCGACAAACCAACCATAATTGGAGCCAAAACTGAAGTTTTGTGTTCACATGAATCCTCGACAAGCGAGTTCAGTACAGTCCAGACTCCGGAAATTCTTCGAAAAGCGCAACTTGGTTTCTTCAGTGATTGGATTTTTCCTGCTCACTATTTCCCAGAATCATACCAACAAACAAACATTTCATCGGTAACGCGTCTCAAACGCCACAACCTCCTAAAATATAAAACACCTTTCTTTCTCTTGTACAGTTTGTTTTGTATAATCCTTCTCCGATTACATGAAGTACCCGTAACACCAAAAGCTTTACATTGCAGCCACCAGAACAGGACTCTACTCAAAAATCTGAAACCCTAAGAGGTGAAACCAAATTCGATGTTTCCCTCTCATCTTTTGTTTCTTAAACTATGACTATGCTATATACTAGAAGTAAAAGACGACTGAAACTAAAAACAAAGCGACCGGTAATTATATAGGTGACTATGAGAACAACCAAGACTAAGACAAGCTGAAGACTAATCACGAATTCAAAGTTTTTCAAGGAGGTGAAATTGTAATTCCGGGCCAACCAAAACAATCCATACGAACATTATCTAACGGATAATCACCACCAATTTGCTCAACATTACCAAGCTGCTGCCATGTGTTGTTGTAACCTGGAGAACCAACAAGCCAAGCTTCACCATTACCGCCACCAGCCAAACTCATACCCTGGTACGGCCAAACTCCTCTCCCACCATAACCCAACCCCATATCGCAAAACCCGAACCCGAACCCAGGAGGCATGTATCCCCCCAACCCCATGGACTCGTCAAGGCTTCCACTTTCTGTTGGACCGGGAAGGTTCTCGTTCAGGAAGAATTCTTTCAAAACATGGGTCGTAGTCTTCACAGTTGTTGAACATGAATCAAGGTTATTAGCAGACAAGGTTACTGGTATCGACACAGAAGTTGACAAGGGCGAGGAGGAGGAATTAGTAGTGGAGGCGATGGAGGAAGAGGACGAGCGAGCTCTCCTTGATTTCTTGCGAGTCGTACCACCAACGGGGACGTTCCGGAGGGCCCCACCTTTTGTCCAGTATCGGCGACAGCCTTTGCAGTAGTAGCGAGGCTGAGATAGGCTGTAGTTATTGTAGTAACAGAACTTGGTGTTGTTTGACTCACACCTCGGACATCGAAGATGTGGGTGGCCGGAGCTCGGCCTCAGTTGTCCTATTGTCACAGACTCAATAGTCAATAGTGTTATGGACTCGGATTGCGCGCTTATCGCTGGGATCGGAGGGCATTTTGAGGTTGGTTTGTACTGTTACTTGTGGGGTTAAGGAGCCAAGCGCAAGATTTACATAGGAAGGGACGAAGTCGAGGCTTGGGTTTGGTATTAAAGAGGGAAGAGAGAGTGTGTCAGTGCAGGGTTTTAGAAAGCACGTATGTAGAGAAGTACAGGCGGTGTGTTCGCGCCCTGTTCGATGCTAATGACGGCTTACAATGCGTGGCTTAACTTGAGTCTCTTGTTTGTGTTTACCTTTGAAGTCTTGGTAGTGGGATTGGGATTGGGATTGGGATTGGGATTTTGGTGTTCGCTTCGATGCATGATTGCTGACGTGGCGAAATTAGGGTTGTACTGTCGGGTGGTGGGTTGTGTCTTTTCTGTGATGGACGAATCCGATTGATGAGAAATTGGGTTATATAGAAGGGTGGAAATTCGTGATTCGTTTGATGTTCCAAGCAACTACAGCTTAGGATAGGAATGAAAGATGGTGATACTCGATTACTTGAAGTTGAACCAAAACCATTAGGCAAGGCAACGCCAAATCAGGATATATAATAAATCTTATTCTAACTCCTCCTTAGGTGCTAGTCTTTGTTCCTTAAATCTAGTAAGTAGAATAGTTTATTAACACATAAACTAGGAGAAGATGGATTGAAGTCGGCTTGGTTATTTTTAGTATAAAAAAGAGCCGACAAACAGCATGATGTTCGGTAGCGTGGGAGGCAATAATTGCCGTCCATTTTGCCTTAGTTTAGTCCAGACTGCAAAACATGCACATCGAAAGGATTCTTCTTTGGATTTTACTTCCCTGACTTGCTTAGTTCCTTTCTGTTGCTCTGTTTCTCGGTAACCGTGACCCTTGTGCTATTGCCATAGCGTCTTCCTACTTCGCTAGGCTTTGTTCTCCCATGTGCACCACGCCAATCCATGAAACTCGTCAGTACATCCTACCATATAGGACTCAGGAGGGTGGTCATGTCCTTTCCCGTTAAGTAGTGTACTTGGAATTAGGTAATTTGTACGCTAATGTTATATAGTTTGTTTAATCATCTGAAATGGACCCATATCGGAGTGACCATCTATCGTAGCACTAGTGGTTATGCCAGATTTTGGCTGAACTGTACGCTATCGTTCTATTCCATGAGTCTGCTATTTTCTGTGATGAATCCGACGTGAAGATACCTACAAAACAAGGAAGACACGTCGGGGGTTGTGTTCCGACTAGCCCCTCCGACGCTCGAGTAAGTCTTTTTGTGAAGGTGAGGTTGATCAATGCAGAGAAAACAACTATGTTATGATTCCGTACCTCAATTATGGGAGAATTATACCTTATATATGATTTTGCAGTTAGGTTTAGGTCTTTACGTGTTTGCATTGGAGACTTCCTTCTACGAATAGGCCAAGGAGGGCATGGGCCTAGGCATAAAACTAATCTTCTGAAGAGTGGACCGATCGGCCCACGGGTCGTTTCGACTGGATCCGGGCCCGACACGGCCGACCCGACCATAAGTCCCCCTACTCCTCGAGCCTGAGCGTAGAGAAGGATCGGAGGAGTATGTAGAGGTTTCATAGCTCATACATAGAACGACTTGTGATTGGGGCGATCGGTTGAGCATTGAGATATAGCTCGTCTGTAGGTCAGCTAAATGGAGTAGTCGATCGTTCGGACACTGTTGTTGTAGCCCGATCATGGGACAGCTCGGGTAGTTTCAATCGGTCGGGTGCTGACTAGTTAAGGGTGACCGCTTCGTCTTGGGGTCGGTCATTGAGTGCCCTAATGGTCGACCCGGCACTTATTATCGTGTGATTACCGCCTAAAGCAGGTCGGGTGGTCATCATTAACGAGTGCGTGGAGGTACTTGAAGTATTTATTATTTGATGGCGTGTGCTATCGTGACTTTTCGAATCAAACGTATTGTCTTTATGTAGATTCTTGTGTATCCGACGTCCTTTTAACTGTTCGCGCCCTTCCGATTTTCGATTAACCCTAATTTGTCTCCGCTCAGATCGTGCCGCGTGTCCAGGAGTAGCTCGGAATTTCTCCACGCGTCGAGTTTTGGCTGAATCGCAATTCGAACATTTTCCCTATAAATGTTCAGGGTCGACAGACGGTTTGATTTTCTTCACGCTCATTTCATTCTTGCTTTCCTCTTGCTTTCCTATGCTCTTTCTTATTCTCAGTTCCCAGAAGTTGTCTTCGGTGTTGCTCAAATTTCCGATCTCTTACCACTAAATAGATACGTCCCTCTCCCTCATTTTCCTCTTCTAAATTTCCTCTTAGAGAGCATGTCGTCTACCGGTTCTCGGAGTGGGGTTTCTCGAGGATTGTGTTGTAGAGGTCGTCGGAAGTTATGGTTGAGGTGACGGCGATGTCAAGGTTGGGGGATGTTGAAGAGATTACGACAAGGGAGCGGAGAGATGGGCTGGTAGTAAAGGAATTGCCCAAAGGCAAATCGAAGATGTCTGCGGTGGAGTTGAGTAGATCGATTGGTAGGAACGGTATCCCTCGGTCCTGGGAGCCTAGGCTGGCCTCAGGGGATGAAAGGATCGACAGCAGCACAAGTGGGTGGATTGTCGTCTCTGAGTATTTCTTTTCGGTCGGGGGCTTGAGACTTCCGTACGTGCCGATCGTGGATGAAGTGTGCGCTGACTATCAATTAAGGCCGAGTCAGATTCCTCCGAATGGGTGGAGGTTCATTAATGGACTTCTGCTGCTGTGCCACCAATTCGGTTGTCCGCCCCCGGTTAATATCTTGCGCCACTTCTTAAGAATGAGCCAGAGTTCGAGCTCTGGGGTTGGGATCCCTTCCCTAATGTATAAGGATACCCGGTATCGCCCATCCAGGACGTCTAGCAAAATTACCGACTGGCGGACGAAATATTTCTTCGTGAAGCCTCCGGGTTCTTCCTACGAGTCCCAGCCGTGGAGGTATCCCCTAGTCGAGCGATGGAATGACTCGTCAAGTCTATTCCTTTCTAGGGAGGAGCGGGAGGTGGTCAGCCGTATAAAGGAGCTCGGCCAGTATAACTTCACTCGGCTTATTTCGGGATACGGCGGGGGCCTCGGCCAACTCTCTTCTGATTAACCCCCCGCCGCAAGTTGGCGGGCTAGGAGAGGGAACTGCCTCGCCTGGTTAACCCCTCATGGTTGATTTATTTCCCTTACTTGTAGGTTTTGGTTCGATTTCTAACCTGTTTTCTTTGTTCGTGCAGCCATGGTCAAGGTTAATGCTTTCCCCGACCCTCCCAAGTCTGCCAGGGGTAAGCGCCAGGTTGCGGGGTATTCGGGAGTCAGAGGTCAGGGAGATAGAGGGGAGGCCAGTTCGATTGTTGTTCGGCCAATTGCTTCAGGGCAGCGGTGTGTTCCTCCCACCATCTCCGAGCTGCCCGTGGCACCTGTTGTGGTCGTCCTGCCTGGTGAGTACCTGGTTGTGATCGAGGAGGAGGAGAAGGAGGTTGAACGACCTCTGAAGAGGAGAAGGGGGCTCAGGTAGTCGACTGACCTCCTCAAGTAGTCGACCGACCTCTTTGCCCCTTGGACCGAAGCATGGGGAAAGAGAAAGTGGGAGATCGTGCTGCCCCGTCTGCCCAGGGTAAAGGGATGAAGCCGGCGGGAATTGCTGACAAGTGGGAGCCGAAGATTAGCCTCGAGAAGACTGCCTCGATCGCCGATGCCGAAGTGGCTCTTCATCTCGCTGAGAAGGTTATTCCTCCTTCAGACGAGAAGCGCTTTGACGCGTTAAGTCTTGAGGAGCTGATGAGCCGCGCCATCCGCAATTCCATGAGGGATGTGGCTCTCACTTTGTTCACGCATCAGCGAATCGAGCTGTTGAATCGGGAGGTCAATTCCCTTCTGGAGCAGGTAGACTGTTTGAAGACTGAGCTCTCGAAAGTCAGAGAGGAATGAGACTTCTCCCGGGCTCAACTCTCTTCCTTGGAGGAGGACAAGAAACTCTGGGAGGAGGAGCACGACGTCCTGAGAGCCCAGCTCGCTTCGGGAGAGGAGGAGAGGAGCTCCTTAAAGGCTCGGCTCACCGGGGAGAAGGTTGAAAGGGTAAGGGCAATGGCAGCTAGGAACAAGCTGTCCGAGAAGTATGCGGCATTGCTAGGGCGGTTTGAGTCGGAGAGAGTGTTTAAAGAGAAATCCCTCGGGACCATGCCCAAACTGAGGATATGTTGAGGAGGGTGCGAGCCTCCGTAAAGGAACAAAGGATCGAGGCGATCATGCGGTGGCAGAGGCGGTTCTTACAGGAGGAGTGCTTGGAGTTCTCCTGTGACATGACCCTCATGATCTTGAAGAATTGCTATAACACCTGCGTTCCTCGAGGGTGGACGGTCATTCGTTTGAGAGGTTTGTCGAGCCGTTGCTTCATACCGCCCTTGGCCTTTCTTTGGAGGAAGTAACGGAGAGAGCCATGGATGACCAGGGGCCAGTCCCGATTGAGGAGCTGAACCTTAGCTCTGCTGAGGAGGACGAGCTTCCTCGTGAGGGTACTCCTCCGGCCGCTCTCTTGGATCCTGCTCCCGCTTCGACTTTTCCACCTGCTTCCGAGGGTTCCCCTGGGCATCCGGCCACTTCCCCTTCTGTAGACTTTTATCGAGCTTGTGACCAGGGCAAATTTATATTAATGAAACTTTACTTTTGCTTCGTTTTTTCTGATATCTTTTTTTTCGTATTTATGCTTTTTACTTTCGATTTATGTTAAGTTTTGATGAAGTTGCTCATAGTCGACCGGCTTCGAGGTCGTCTTATAGAAGAGTCTGAACCGAGGTCCCAAGGATCTCATCTTGGCGATCGATCGACCGCAGTCGATGCCGAGAGAGGGTCCCAGGAGCCTTGTTTTGGCGACCTGACCGACCGTAGTTGGTCAATGGAGATGCCGAGCGATGGCGAGTGAGGTCCCAAGGATCTTGTCTTGGCGACCCGACCGACCGTAGTCGGTCTATGGAGATGTCGAGCGATGGCGACCGAGTCCCAAGGATCTTGTCTTGGCAACCCGACCGACCGTAGTCGGTCTATGGAGATTTCGAGCGAGGTCCCAAGGATCTTGTCTTGGCGACCCGACCGACCGTAGTCGATCTATGAAGATTTCGAGCAAGGTCCCAAGGATCTTGTCTTGGCGACCCGACCGACCGTAATCGATCTATGGAGATACCGAGCGATGGCGAATGAGGTCCCAAGGATCTTGTCTTGATGACCCGACCGACCGTAGTCGGTCTATGGAGATGTCGGACGATGGTTGATTTGATTTTTTACTCTTTGGCGCATACAATAGAGCTTTTTATTGCCAAGAAATCTGAAAACTCCTTTATTGATTATAATGAGGGTATGGGCCGTTAAAAAACCTGTCTGGCAGGGACAGAAAAAAGGTTCACACATGTATACAAAAACAGTAATAAGTAAAGATTAACTTAAGTAGAACTTATCTATTTGTAAAACGCCTTTAAATTCCGAGAGTTCCAAGGTCTTGGTAGAACCTTCCCTTTCGCATCGCGTAGGACGTAAGAACCATGCCCAACTTGCTTAATCACCCTGTAGGATCCTTCCCACGTCTGTCCGAGCTTTCCAGGATGCTTCCCGGCCGCCTCGGCCTTTCGCAGGACGTACCTGCATATCTTTATACCGCTCGGCTTTACCCTTCTGTTGTAGAATTTGGTCGCTTTTTGCCTGATCGCTTCCGATCGAGCGGCTGCTCTTTCCCTGTCCTCACTGAGGAGAACGAATTCCGCTCTGCGGGCTTCATCATTTCGCTCTTCTTCATAGCCCGACACCCTTTGATTATGCAATGCCGCTTCTCTGGAACGGGGCTTCGCTTGAAGGTCATTCGAGCAGTATTTCCCTGTGGCTCGTTCGGCGTGATTCTGTATGCCCACAACACTTCGTCTAGTTCTTCCACCCAGATCTTTCAGCCATCTAGGCGCTTCTTGAGAGCATTCATTATCTTTTTATTGGTGTTCTCCGCGAGACCGTTGCTTTGGGGATGGGCTACCGAAGTCAGCTGTAGCTTGATCTTTAGTCGGTCGCAGAAATCTCTGAACTTGTCGTTGTCGAACTGCCGACCGTTATCCGTAACCAACACCATGGGCATCCCGAAGCGGGTAAGTATATTCTTCGTCACAAATTTCTACCTTCGCTTTCGAAATTGTAGCGACCGCTTCCGCTTCTGCCCATTTGGTGAAGTATTCCACCGCCATTATAAAGAACTTCTTCTGCCCGGGACCGAGAGGGAAGGGCCTCAGTATATCCATTCTCCATTGAGCGAATGGGATAGGATGACTCACAATTTTCATCCTCTCGGTCGGTTGGTGAGACAGGCTGCTGTTTCTCTGGCAGGCCTCACATCGGTCGGCTTTCTCCTGGCAATCTCTTCTCATTGTCGGCCAGTAGTACCTCTGTCTGATCAGTCTGTGAGCCAACATTCTGCCTCCTACATGGTTTCCACACATCCCTTCATGGACTTCAGCTATTGCCTGCTCGGCTTCTTCTTCATTCAAGCATCGAAGCAGTGGCCAGTCGTAAGATCGCTTGTATAGAGTGTCGTTAACGACCAGTGTACTCGGTTGCCTTTATTCTAAGTTTCTTGGCATCCGACGCGTCTTCCTGTTGTTTTCCCTCCAAAAGGTATTGTGTGATCGATTCCATCCAACTCGATCGAGTGGTACTTACGCCGAGATCTTCTTTGGCTTTTTGAATGCTAGGCCGGTCTAGTCGTTCGACCAGAACATTGTTCATAGCATCGCGGTCGGAAGCTATTTTGGAGAGCGCATCCGTTTTAGCATTTTGAGCTCGTTCTATTCTGTTGATCGAGTACTGTTCGAAATTGCTCAACTCACCTTTACCGACTCAGTACTTGATCATGTTGTTCCCCTTGGCCTCATACTGCCCGGTGACTTGGCCGACTACCACTTGGCTATCACTATATATCTTTAGATGCCTTATCTCCATTTCCTTAGCCAGTTGGAGACCGGTTATTAGGGCCTCGTATTCTGCTTCGTTATTGGAGGCTTTGAACTCAAGTCGAAGGGCATATTCCACCTTTTCTTCATTGCGCGGGTTGATCAGCACTACTCCCGCTCCACATCCCTCGGCATTGGACGACCCGTCAACAAACAAGTTCCAGGCAGGGAACTGCTCGTCCTTCGAGTTATGTTGGCTCATCTCCGCGATGAAGTCTGCCAACACCTGAGCTTTAAAGGTCGTGCGAGGTGCATCTTGTATGTCAAACTCTCCCGCTCTCTCGCCCACTTTATTAGCGGACACTGAAGTTTGGACTTTTGAAGGCCTTTGCTGAGGGTTGGTCGGTCCATACCTCAATTGTATGACTTTGGAAGTAGGGCCTTAGCTTTCGAGTAGCCATTATCAGGGAGAGGGCTAGTTTCTCTATAGGCGTGTATCGCGTTTCTGGTCCGGTCAATACTTTGCTGACGTAATAGACAGGGTATTGTTCGTTTCCCTCCGATCGAATAAGTACCGCACTGATCGACCCCTCCGTAACCGCCAAGTACAAAATCAGGTTCTCTCCTTCTACCGGGCTTTGCAGGATAAGCGGGCTGGACAAGTATTGCTTTAAGTGTTGAAAAGCTTTCTCGCATTCGTCCGGCCATTGGAATTGTGTTACGTTCGCCTTCTTCAAGATTTTGAAAAATGGGAGGCACTTGTCTCCCAATCTGGAGATGAATCTGCTTAGAAAGACTATCCGACCGGTCAATACCTGCACTTCTTTTAAGCATTGAGGCGAGGGCATTTGGATGATGGCTTCGATCTTCTCTGGATTAGCCTCAATCCCCCGTTGAGTGATGATAAACCCTAGGAATTTTCCGGATGCCACCTCAAAAACGCATTTTTCCGGTTTCAGCTTCATCTGAAATTTATTCAGGGTCTGGAAGACCTCCTTGAGATCTTCCACATGCTCGATGGTCGTCTTACTTTTTACCACCAAATCATCCACATAAGCTTCCACCGACCGCCGATCTACTTCTTAAAGACTTCGGGACAGTGTTGATAGGTCGCCTCAGCGTTCTTCAAGCCAAAAGGCATTACTTGATAGCAATATGTGCCTTGATCGGTTATAAAGCGGTCTTTTCTTCGTCTTCCGGACTCATTTGAATCTGGTGATAGCGAGAAAGCGTCCGGAAGTCGAGGAGTTCATGCCACGAGGTAGAGTATACTAATTTGGTCGATCTTGGGCAAGGGAAGCGTCCTTTGGACATGCTTTGTTCAAATCGAGAAATCTATGCACATTCTTCACTTCCGTTCTTCTTTTCACTAAAACCCATTGGCGAGCCATTCGAGTACTTGACTTCTCGGATGAACCCGACCTCGAGTAACTTTTCTACTTCTTTCTCGATCACCCCCGTCGCTCCTTGCTATGCCATCGCTTCTTACATCGATCGACTTGTAGTCATCTAGAATCTGAGGAGTGCGGCATTGAACCGATCGGAAAATTCGGGCATGTCGCTCGGTACCCAGCGAAGACCGATCTATTTTCACCAAGCGATCGGTGACTTCTTTAACCAGTCGTCTGTAGCTCGAACTGGGTATGTGAATTTAGAAGAATTCGGCCGTCGATCCGACCATTGTGTTTCTTTCCTTTGGATTCATCCTAACCATCTCTTCGTCGGCTCTCACATCAAGAGAGCTCGTCAGGACTACTGCCCCGTCTATTGTCTTCGTTTCCGCTAAGTAACATTCCCTGGCAATTCTCTGCTGACCCCTGACAACGCCAACTCCGTGGGGTCAGCCAAAATCTGGCAGAACCAATTGGCGCCCACCGTGGGGCCCGATTTCTGGGCACCACGTGCAGAAACACACTAGATCAGTCAGGCGATGGCGATGAACCCTGATATAGCCGTTGTTGTGGCTCTGGCGATGCAACGCATGGGTTTGCAGTTACCTGCAACTCTGCGGCCTGCACCACATGTTTCCCGCACGGAATCCTCAGATCCTAACTATCAACCACAACCTCTGGATTTGGAACAAGAAGAACAGAGTGTCGCTTTAGAGGATAACGCTGCACTCAATATGCACCCGAATTTTCGGCACCGATCGGATGCAGATCATCTTCCGCCTGTGCACACCTCCCTCACCAGGAAACAGATTGAGGAAGCGGTTGATCTATTGATCCGCCAGATTTTGCAATCTCAACAAAGATAATGGCGACCATCTGCGCAAGCCGCCATGACCGACCAACGATGATGACCGTCGCCACCGGACCGAAAACCTAGAAAAATCGTGGACAATCAGTTAAGCGCGGCTATGAGCTTCCGTCCGGATCGCCTTGACATCACTGTCTGACTCTCCCTTCACTCCGGAAATTTTGGATAGCCTCCATTTTCGGAACCAAAATACCAGCGCTGAAAAATACTGCTGGCAAGGCCGACCCCTGGATTAGTTACAACACTTTCAGTCGATGATGAATCTGCACTGTGTGCCAGATGCCATCCAATGTAAGGCTTTCTGCACGGCTTTTCAAGAGGGAGCTCGACGATGATTCAATAGTCTATCTCCGGGCTGTATCACCTGCTTTGAGGATTTCATGCTACTTTTTCTCAACCAGTTCGCCACCAGTAAACAGCCACAGAAGATAGCTTTGGAGGTGATGCAACTTACCCAAGGAAGGAATGAAAGTCTGCGAGAGTTCATCACTCGGTTCAATAACGAAGCGGTCGAGGTCCCCGACCTCACTTGCTCGTCTATCTTTGGCAGCTTATGAGCAATCTGAGGACGAGGAGTTTAAGAAGTCATTAGCCCTCGATCAGCTCTGATCTATTCAGGAGATCAGACACCGGGCAAACAAGTACATTCAGCTCGAAGAAGTATTAAAGAATACAAAACGTCAGGCAGATGATCTCGGGCCGAGTGGTAGGCGGATGAGTCTCACAAATGACGAGAGGATCGGTCGACAAGAAAGCCGATCTGTCGACGATGGCATCAACAAGACTTCACCCCGCTTAACAAGCGATATCTGGAATCTTGGTGGCCATGAGGCGGATGAGAAACTATCGAGAACCCAATAAAATGAAGACCCCTTACAAGGATAGGAACCGGATCTATATTGCCGTTTTCACAAAGAGGTCGGTCATGATACGGAAGATTCTTGGCGATTGAAAAAGAAATCGAATCCCTCATCAAAGGGAAGGTTAGGCGGTTAAGTGAAACCTGAGCAAGCGCCGATCTGGACAATCGGCAGAGACGGTCGATCGGACAATAGCGATCGCATACGGAGGTGAAATAGCAGGAATGACGGAGGGAGGCGAATCTGAATACCGATAATCGGCGAGAAGAGAGAGGCGATCGAGGGAAAAAGCAGCGGAAACACTAAGCAACAAGGAGCAATCAAGCGATGGGGTTATTAACATGATTTTGGTGAAAATGCGTGAAGGGTCTACCACCAAAAGGAGAAAAGATATGCCAAAGCAGTCGATAGAGACTCATCCACCAAAAAGCCGAGGAGAACAGCGGGATGATATCATTCGATGAATTCGACCTCGATGGAGTAAGTTGCCCTCGTGATGGCCTTTTCGTGGTAAATCCGAACATGGATGGTTCGAGGTGAAGCGGGTGATGATTGATCTGAGGCGATTCGATTGACTTGTTGTATTCGAGGCCTTGGCGAGATGAGATGAAGGTACCTGAAGATCGACTACTACCAACGAACGGCCCCATTAAAGGAGTAATCGGGGCGTCAGCCTACTCGTTCGCCCGGGTGAATTTGAAAGTGAAGTTCAAACAGAAGCCGTGTCAGATAGAAAGGGACGTTGAGTTCTTAGTCGTAAAGTTTCAAGGGGCGTACAACGCAATAATCAAGCGGGTTACTCAAAATGCCCTCAGATCGGTGGTCTCCACCTACTACCAAGTTATGAAGTTCCCGACAACCCACGGTGGGCGCCAATTGGTTCTGCCGGATTTTGGCTGAACTGTACGTTGCTGTTCTGCTCCATGAGTCCGACGTGAAAATACCTACAAAACAAGGAAGGCACCTCGGGGGTTGTGTCCCGATTAGCCGCTCCGACGCTCGAGTAAGTCTTTTTGTGAAGGTGAGGTTGATTAATGCAGAGAAAACAACTAGGTTATCATTTCGTACCTCAATTATGAGAGAATTATACCTTATATATGGTTTTGCAGTTAGGTTTAGGTCTTTACGTGTTTGCATGAGAGACTTAGCCTACGGAGGGCCATGGAGGCGTGAGCAAGCGTAAAAGCGATCTTGAAGAGTGGGCCGATCGATGCGGATCGTTTATTGAATCTGGCGCAACGCATCAATTCAACCAACTAAATTCTACTTGGAGACTAAGAAACCGTGCATGGCCTCTCTGGTTTAGGTTCCATACTTGTGCTCGGAATTTCTTCGAACAGAGGGAGAGAATCACCTTGGATTACGTGTCATTCTTTGACAGGTTGTTGGCTGTATACTCACTAGCATGGATCAGATCATCAATTTTAACTACACAATTATGTAAGCTATATATAAATATATCGATAAATTTTAAATGATTTCTTTCTATAATTAAGACTTTCTTCAAATATCTTGTGGGTAATCGATTGGCCTATATTTTTGAGTTACCAAATTTCAACTCTTCTTGTTGTAAAACTTCTCCAACGTCACATCTCAGGAACGGGAACCTCGTTCTTTGACTATACGGGTGTGTTCTCTATTTAATGCACATGCTTTGTTATACAAATTAGAGACTTAGCACAGAGACATCAGTCTCATGGTGGAATTGGATTCCTCGTCGTCGTCGACAGTCGCGTGGGTCCAGAATGAAAGCGGAAGATGGGCATGTGTTTCTTTAGAGTTGGGTTTGCACCTTGAAAATGTAAAGTATGAGTACGGCTTGTTGTCTATGGCGGTTAATGAGCCTGTTACATTGATTTGCGAGAAGAAATATGGCTGGAACGCGTTGGGCGGTTTGCCTAAAGACCATTTTGTCGCTTGCCTCTCCACGCGGTGGTAGCGGTTCCGGCCCTTGCGGGCTGCGGTTACGCCATGTCCTTATAAAGCCGACGCGTTGCAGGAGAGTTCCCTTTCGGGAACATAACGCGACAGGGTCGTGACAGTGACGTCATGCCTGAAATCTACTTAATACTACAATTAAACATAAACATTCTATTCATTTCATGCAGGACACGGATTATTGTACGAGATTCTTCTTGTAATTTCATTTCAATTTATTATATTTAAATTTCGGTGGAAATTTTTTATTTAATTCGATTTTTTTAAAATAAAATGAATTAATCTAAAACTTATTTAATGAAAATTCAGAATTTATGGCATAATTTATTTTATCTACTACTATTTTTAAAAAGTATTTAAACTGAATTTCGAATCAATCTAAACCTGAATTGATCCATAGACCGATCAGTATCAAGCTCTTAATTTTAATGAAGTAAAAGTTGTGACAAAAGATTCAAACTCCAAAATTTAAAGAGATGAAAGTTCTTTTAGAAGTAATTCACACTTATTGTCTAAATTATTGTTAATAAATATTATTTAATTAAATTCAAATGTACGAAGAAAATAAAAATTTGGTTTTAAAATAAAAATTAATTTGAGATATAAAATATGTAATATTTAGTACAAATCCTAATACGTAATTAAGATCATACATAAAAGGGTAAAAATGAAGAAAATGTGAAATACTTGATTTCAGTTTCATTCTGAGTTTTGAAGTAGTTTTTATGTCGACACGAGTTTTGATTTGTTCGGGACAGTTGAAGAAGATGCTCACTAATACTCGATTTAGACCTTTCTACAGTTTTTTCAATACACAAGCTCTCTTAATAGATTAGAGAACCGTATGCTTACGATTGATATAAGCAACTATATAAGACCTTAACTTTTATATAATTTCTATATCAGGGTTTCTCATCACATGATTGATATAGACCAAGTCCACACTAAAAATGATCTATTTTTTACCTGAATTTTGACTCATTAATCTATATCATTTATTGGATCACTTTATTACCATTATTTGGATCAAATTACGTAACTTAACCGATAATTTATTAAAAATTAAAACAACAATTAATAATTACTCGCTTAATAAAAAGACAAAATTGTCCTTAAGAATAAAAATGTCTAACACAATAATTTTCATATAATTTAGAATTGCAACAAGAACCTACGCACGGCCACAAATGCCGGCGTGATCTTGTGTTTGTAACATACAAGCATGGACATAATTTAAAATAAGTATTGAATTATATAATAATTTATTAAATTAGGCTAATTATCTTTGACATAATAAAATTTTATATTATATAATAATTTATTAAATTAGGAGTTTGATATCTCATAAAATAAATATTTAAGTTATGCGATCTAATATTTTTAAAAATAATTATTTTTGATATTTTCGTGAAATAAATTATAATTTATAATATAATCTTATTTGTAGAAGTTATTATTAAAAAATTTAAAGAAGTATTCAAACTCTCAAATTTTTTAAAAAAGAAAGATGTTTTTTGGTAAAAAATGTGAGTTAAACTCACAAAACAAAAACTATCGTAAATACATAACACCAACTAAATCATGATGAAGCCAAGAATTCATTCCAGAAGGAATGCTCGGAAGAGAACGAAATCCAAGAGCATGATCATGAGCCAAATGAGATAAGAAGTCTATCGCAAAATTAGCTTCTTTATGAATGTGAGCAAAAGAGAGAGCTGCAAACTCCCTGGCAACAGAACGGATCATCTTAATTAAAGAGTGCAGCAAGAATTGACAGCACAATTTTCAACGATCATATCTACCGCCACCTTGTTATCACACTCCACGATAAGGTTAGAGAACCCCAAAGCTTTAGCCTGTTGAAGACCATAAAGAACTCCCCAAATTTCAGCCATCAAAATGGGGCAAAGACCGATATTAGCAACATATCCGCCGCACCACCTACCTAAATGATCTCTAAAAACTTCCCCACAAGCTGCTGCCGAATTAGAATACAAAACTGAGGCATTAGAATTTAATTTAATGAAGTTACTAGAAGGACAAAACCAAGAAACTTGATTATGTCTTTCTTGGAAAAAATTAGACCCACAAGTGCCCAGGATATTGGAACAAGAAGACCCATGAGAGATAGCTTCATTAATGATCGATATTGCAGATTTGTGTTTATTCTTGAAGACAAAATCATTCCGGCTCTTCCAAAGAATCCAACAGCAGGACACAAACAACTCAGGCCAGCTAACTTCATGAACAACAAGATTCCTTAGATTTAAATTGAAGTTTAACCAAGAACGAAGATCAGTACAGCTCATAAAATCTTGATAATAAGCATGAGGTAAAATTAAACACCAGACTTGAGTTGCTAGAAGACACCCACGCAACACATGAAGACCATCTTCTAACTCATCGCTGCAGAAAGGACAAACAGCCGAAGAACACAAATGGCGTCTTCTTCTTTCCGCATTAGTCATGATGCCATTATTTAGAACAAGGCAAATAAAAGTTTTAATATGTTGCTGCACCTTCAACTTCCAAATAAGCTTCCAGAAGTTATCATTGTCACTGGCAGTAGCTTTTGTAAGGTAATGAAAAGTCGATTTAATAGAAAAGTTACCCGAGGAAGAAAGTTTCCAATAAACAACATCCTCCTCAGTCTGCAAAGAAGGAGGATGAATTGCTGTAATGCGCCTCAAAGTGTATTCCGAAAAGAAACCAGTGAACAGATCCCAATTCCATTCTCCATCATCTTTGACAAAAGAACTTAAGAATTTATCAATCAACTTCTCTGGGATAGGCCTCAAGGCCATATGAAACAAAGACCCAACAATACCAGGTACTCAATGATCAAATCAAAAATTGATCGAAGATCCGTTACCAATTGACCACGAGGCAATGCAAGAAACTTTCCCAAATAAGCACAAATACCTTTCCAAAGACCAGAGCAATTACAGGGAACCGGACAAAAAGCATACTTTAGGAGTCATTCCCGCCTACTGAACCATTGTAAAAAGTACACTTTAGTCACATTCTTAGTAGTTTGGCGCCTATGTTTATTGTCTTTAATGAAATTAATAGATCTAAACACTGCGAATATTCATAAAAAAATCTATATATTGTCTTTAATGAAATTAGTAGATAGTTTAGCACCTACGTTTATTATTAATTTAATACACATATATGTTTTAATTTTACTTTTAAAGTGAATACCATACTTAAATTGGATTTTTTGTAATAATTAATTTTAAAATAAATTTGTTAATAATATAAAATTAAATAATAAATTTAATTTTTAATAGATATTTAAAACCTTTGACTTAGAAGTATGAAACACTACTACTTGAAGTTTTTTTAAAAATTCACATAAACTTAAGATCATCTTAATGTTTGCAGATTTTTATAAAATCCTTTTAGTTACTTGCAGTTTTTGTCTGTGATCTGCCTTCTTCAATTTTCGAACGAGTAATCAAATATTTGCAAAACACTAATATTCGACTATGTATTTGATTTACCAAATTTAAACTCTTTCGAAGTGTATAACTTAAGTAATATTGTAATTTATAACCAATGTTTTAATAATAAAATCAGTTCGATCGGTTTAACGGTGAAAATCTTGATCAATTTAATAATTGATTGATTAGTTTTAGCAAGCTAATCAATTTTAGATTAATTTTATTTAATAATCTACTTTTAATTAAACTTTAAATTTTTCAATAAGTAAGGATATTCTTGTTAATAAATTTTCAAATTCTTTAATTTTATTAAATTTTATTCGGTTTATGATAGTTTTATATCGATTGAACATTTTTAACTTTAAATTTCTTGTCTTATCGATTTAAATTTCATTCAATTTTAAAAGATTAATACTAAGAGATATATAGCGAACACTTATAGTGATTAAACACTTACATTTGGATTCGGTCATATTGGGCTGAACTCAATTACCAATGATGCATGGGTCGATCGGTCCATTCGTCAAAGATCGACTTTATGACTAAATCAAGTCCAGGGCCCGTGTAACGATTTCTCAGACCCATTAGTAGGAGAGAGTCTCCCATGCAAACACGTAAAGATCTAAACCTAGTTCTTGCTTCATATATAGTGCGATTTTACCACAACAAAGGTATACGATTACAACCCTAATTCTCTCTAATTACAATGGACTCTCCTTCGCCAAAAACTTGACTTGGCGTTGGAGGGCTAATCGACAGACCTGACCGACGTGCCTTTCTTGTTTTGCGGTGTTTGACGTTGAAGTTGACCTGGGCGAGTTGATCATATGGAGTATAACAACATCCGATCCGGCCGAATCCTATTTGAACCAACTTCAATTTTGATTATAACACCTTAATTATGATCATTTTTTGGTATAGTTAATTTTTAATATCAATTCAAAATAAATCATTTAATAATTAAAATAAAGATATTAATGAATATTTAAAATGCATTCTCGTCAAGCGATAATATATTTTGTAAAAAAGATAACAAGAATATTAATGATTAGTTCTACTATTAATTTATTATTAATAAATCTATAAGATTTACAATTAAAAGACCTAAAGTTATGTTTAGTCGCGATTATTAATAGAATGAAATGTCATGTAATGCTATTATTTGTTTAGGAGAAATATTTATAATAAAATAGAATTAAATGGAATATGATAGAATAGAAGAAAAGTTTCACATTATATTTTATTCTATTTTAAACATTACAAATAAGTTACTTCGATTTGGGAGATTTAAGAAAGAATATAAAATGATAAACAATATTTTACTATATTATATTATGAATCATTCTTTCAAGCAACATTTTACTATATTACATTATGAATCTTTTCATCCATTTGGATAAGAATTTTCTAATAGTACATCAATTTATATTTCATTCTATTATAAACCATTATATTATATTAAAATACTTACGACCAATCAAACATAACTTTGAGATTTTTAAGAGTGTATGATATAGTTTTTAGTTTTTAGTCCCGGGTAAAGCAAATATCTTATTATACGGTTCCTATGATCTTGAACTTCAACATTTTGAACATTTAAGGTAAGTTTAAATTTAAATTTATTTGTTTTAAAATTAGGTAATAAATTTTATTTATTTGAAAATTATAAAATTAGTTCAATTTTTAATCTTTATTTTAATACTTTTATTATTAATTAAATTAATAATATTCAATTATTTAATATTAATTACTAATAGGAATTTTAATCAAAGTAACTTAATAGTTCAATTTAATCTAGATTAATTTACATTAAAAATAAAATATTATATTATTTGAAATTTAGAAAATAATAAATGAATAATTTACAAAATTTTAAATAGTCGTTTATAAAATTAGAATATTTTATAATAAAGTATTTAATTCTAAATAATAAAATCAAATTTAAAATAGACTATATTTTAGTATATATAAGATTAGGTTAACATAAAAATTTAGAAGTTCCGTAGTTGTTCACTCTTTCAAGTGTATAACTTAAGTAATATTGTAATTTATAACCAATGTTTTAATAATAAAATCAGTTAAATTCGGTTTAACGGTGAAAATCTTGATCAATTTAATAATTGATTGATTAGTTTTAACAAGCTAATCAATTTTAGATTAATTTTATTTAATAATCTACTTTTAATTAAACTTTAAATTTTTCAATAAGTAAGGATATTCTTGTTAATAAATTTTCAAATTCTTTAATTTTATTAAATTTTATTCAGTTTTATGATAGTTTTATATCGATTAAACATTTTAACTTTAAATTTCTTGTCTTATCGATTTAAATTTCGATTCAATTTTAAAAGATTAATACTAAGAGATATATTAGCGAACACTTATAGTGATTAAACACTTCGGTTGGGTCGGTCATATTGGGCCCGAACCCGATTACCAATGATGCATGGGCGATCGGTCCATTCGTCAAAGATCGACCTTATGACTAAATCAAGTCCGAGGCCAGTAACGATTTCTTCGACCCATTAGCAGGAGAGAGTCCCATGCAAACACGTAAAAGATCTAAACCTAATTCTTTGCTTCATATATAAGATACGATTTTACCACAACAAAGGTATGCGATTACAACCTAATTCTCTCTAATTACAGCGGACTCTCCTTCACCAAAAAACTTGACTTGAGCGTTGGAGGGGCTAATCGGGACACAACCCCCGACGTGCCTTTCTTGTTTTGCAGGTGTTTCGACGTTGAAGTTGACACTGGAAGCAGTTGATCATATGGAGTATATGAAGAACATCCAGTCCGGCCGAATCCTTGAACCAACTTCAATTTGATTATAACACCTTAATTATGACCATTTTTTTGGTATAGTTAATTTTTAATATCAATTCAAAATAAATAATTTAATAATTAAAATAAAGATATTAATGAATATTTAAAATGCATTCTCGTCAAACGATAATATATTTTGTAAAAAAGATAACAAGAATATTAATGATTAGTTCTACTATTAATTTATTATTAATAAATCTATAAGATTTACAATTAAAAGACCTAAAGTTATGTTTAGTCGCGATTATTAATAGAATGAAATGTCATGTAATGCTATTATTTGTTTAGGAGAAATATTTATAATAAAATAGAATTAAATGGAATATGATAGAATAGAAGAGAAAAGTTTCACATTATATTTTATTCCATTTTAAACATTACAAATAAGTTACTTCGATTTGAGAGATTTAAGAAAGAATATAAAATGATAAACAATATTTTACTATATTATATTATGAATCATTCTTTCAAGCAACATTTACTATATTACATTATGAATCTTTTCATCAATTTCGAGATAAGAATTTTCTAATAGTACATCAATTTATATTTCATTCTATTATAAACCATTATATTATATTAAAATACTTACGACCAATCAAACATAACTTTGAGATTTTTAAGAGTGTATGATATAGTTTTAGTTTTTAGTCCGGGGTAAAGCAAATATCTTATTATACGAGTTCCTATGATCTTGAACTTCAACATTTTGAACATTTAAGGTAAGTTTAAATTTAAATTTATTTGTTTTAAAATTAGGTAATAAATTTTATTTATTTGAAAATTATAAAATTAGTTCAATTTTTAATCTTTATTTTTAATACTTTTATTATTAATTAAATTAATAATATTCAATTATTTAATATTAATTACTAATAGAATTTTAATCAAAGTAACTTAATAGTTCAATTTAATCTAGATTAATTTACATTAAAAATAAAATATTATATTATTTGAAATTTAGAAAATAATAAATGAATAATTTACAAAATTTTAAATAGTCGTTTATAAAATTAGAATATTTTATAATAAAGTATTTAATTCTAAATAATAAAATCAAATTTAAAAATAGACTATATTTTAGTATATATAAGATTAGGTTAACATAAAATTTAGAAGTTCCGTAGTTGTTCACTCTTTGAAGTGTATAACTTAAGTAATATTGTAATTTATAACCAATGTTTTAATAATAAAATCATTCGCCTTCGGTTTAACAGTGAAAATCTTGATCAATTTAATAATTGATTGATTAGTTTTAACAAGCTAATCAATTTTAGATTAATTTTATTTAATAATCTACTTTTAATTAAACTTTAAATTTTTCAATAAGTAAGGATATTCTTGTTAATAAATTTTCAAATTCTTTAATTTTATTAAATTTTATTCAGTTTTATGATAGTTTTATATCGATTGAACATTTTAACTTTAAATTTCTTGTCTTATTGATTTAAATTTCGATTCAATTTTTAAAAGATTAATACTAAGAGATATATTAGCGAATACTTATAGTGATTAAACACTTACGGTTGGGTCGGTCATATTGGGCTGAACCCGGTACCAATGATGCATGGGCGATCGGTCCATTCGTCAAAGATCGACCTTATGACTAAATCAAGTCCAGGCCAGTAGCGATTTCTCAGACCCATTAGCGGAGAGAGTCTCCCATGCAAACACGTAAAGATCTAAACCTAGTTCCGCTGCCATATATAAAGTGCGATTTTACCACAACAAAGGTATGCGATTACAACCCTAATTCTCTCTAATTACAATGGACTCTCCTTGGCAAAAACTTGACTTGGCGTTGGAGGAGCTAATCGGGACACAACCCCCGACGTGCCTTTCTTGTTTTGTAGGTGTTTCGACGTTGAAGTTGACACTGGAAGCAGTTGATCATATGGAGTATAATAATGACATCCGGTCCAAATGAATCCCGGTGAACCAACTTCAATTTTGATTATAACACCTTAATTATGACCATTTTTTTGGTATAGTTAATTTTTAATATCAATTCAAAATAAATAATTTAATAATTAAAATAAAGATATTAATGAATATTTAAAATGCATTCTCGTCAAACGATAATATATTTTGTAAAAAAAGATAACAAGAATATTAATGATTAGTTCTACTATTAATTTATTATTAATAAATCTATAAGATTTACAATTAAAAAGACCTAAAGTTATGTTTAGTCGCGATTATTAATAGAATGAAATGTCATGTAATGCTATTATTTGTTTAGAGAAATATTTATAATAAAATAGAATTAAATGGAATATGATAGAATAGAAGAAAAGTTTCACATTATATTTTATTCCATTTTAAACATTACAAATAAGTTACTTCGATTTGGGAGATTTAAGAAAGAATATAAAATGATAAACAATATTTTACTATATTATATTATGAATCATTCTTTCAAGCAACATTTTACTATATTACATTATGAATCTTTTCATCCATTTGGATAAGAATTTTCTAATAGTACATCAATTTATATTTCATTCTATTATAAACCATTATATTATATTAAAATACTTACGACCAATCAAACATAACTTTGAGATTTTTAAGAGTGTATGATATAGTTTTTAGTTTTAGTCCGGGTAAAGCAAATATCTTATTATACGAGGTTCTATGATCTTGAACTTCAACATTTTGAACATTTAAGGTAAGTTTAAATTTAAATTTATTTGTTTTTAAAATTAGGTAATAAATTTTATTTATTTGAAAATTATAAAAATTAGTTCAATTTTTAATCTTTATTTTAATACTTTTATTATTAATTAAATTAATAATATTCAATTATTTAATATTAATTACTAATAGGAATTTTAATCAAAGTAACTTAATAGTTCAATTTAATCTAGATTAATTTACATTAAAAATAAAATATTATATTATTTGAAATTTAGAAAATAATAAATGAATAATTTACAAAATTTTAAATAGTCGTTTATAAAATTAGAATATTTTATAATAAAGTATTTAATTCTAAATAATAAAATCAAATTTAAAATAGACTATATTTTAGTATATATAAGATTAGGTTAACATAAAATTTAGAAGTTAGTAGTTGTTCACTCTTTGAAGTGTATAACTTAAGTAATATTGTAATTTATAACCAATGTTTTAATAATAAAATCGATTCGGTCGGTTTAACAGTTGAAAATCTTGATCAATTTAATAATTGATTGATGTTATAAAAGCTGAAACTAAACTTGAAAGAATATTTGGAGAGGAGAATTCTTCTTATGAAAAAATGGTGTATCTTACATCAAGTGAACTCTTATTTATAGTACATTTTAACCACCTAACACACATGTGATCACTACTCCATATATGTTATTGTGTTAGGTAAAACCTAACCAATAACCCATCTACCTCATTCTTGTGTTAGGTAAAACCTAACCAATAACTATCTACCTCATTCTTGTGTTAGGTAAAACCTAACCAATCCATATGTACAATAACTATGAAATGGTTAAATCTACAATTTGTGGTACACCATATTATTTCTATCTTTATAACACTCCCCTTGGTGTGCCACATAATTGTCTCTTTTCGGCCTTTAAACGCATTTGGTGTTGCCTCGTTAAAACCTTATCGGGAAAAACCCGGTGGGATAAAAACCATGATAAGGGAAAAGAGTCTGCTGCGTCGCTCCCCTCATTTAACCTGATGAGCTCTTCCTCATAAATTTCTTAGATGTCGCATTCCAATCTCGTGGACATGCTTCACGAAAGGTATAGTAGGAAGTGCCTTTGTGAAAAGATCCATGACATTGTTGCTTGATTGAATATCTTGGATGTTGATTTCTTTGCTCTTGTCGAGATCTTGGGTGAATTGGAAAAATTTCGGAGGGATATGTTTGGTTCTATCACTTTTGATATAACCCTCCTTTATTTAAGCGATACATGCTTTGCATTGTCTTCAAATATGATTGTTGGTTCTTTGTTGGTCGATAAGCCACAAGTTGTTAAAATGTGGTGCGTCATTGACCTTAACCATACATTCTCGACTTGCTTCATGAAGTCAATGATTTCGGCATGATTTGAAGAAGTAGCAACAAGTGTTTGTTTACGTGAGCATGAGAAATTGCGATTGCCTCCATACGTAAATACATAACGGTTTGGGATGCGGCTTTATGCGGATCGATAAGTAACTGCATCTGCATAACTTGACCAAAACTTGTTTTGCATTTTAGTGTAAAATAATCCCAAATCAATTGTACCTTGAAGATAAGAATAGATGTTTAATTCCATTCCAGTGCCTTTTAAGTAGGAGATGAACTAAATCTTGCTAATAGATTAACGAAGAAAAGCTATATCGGTCTAGTACAATTAGCAAGATACATGAGAGCTCTATCGCACTTAGATATGACGTTTGAATTAAGAACTTCGTTTTTTCTTCACAAGGTGAAATGGATCTTTCTCGACATTAAGCGATCTACCAACCATTGGTGTACTTAATGGAGTTGCTTTATCCATATTAAAACGCCTCAATACCTTTTACATATATGTCGATTGATGCACAAAGATTCCGCTTGGTCTATGTTCAATTTGCAGACCAAGACAATATTTAGTTTTTCAAGATCTTTCATTTCAAATTCCTTCTTTAAGTACACTTCTTTGTTTCTTGGATTTCTTTAGCGATACCAATGATATTCAAATCGTCAACATAGGCAGCGATAATCACATATCCGGATGTTGTTTTCTTTATAAAAATGCAAGGGCAAATAGGACTATTTACATATCCTTTCTTTGATAGATACTCGCTTAAAGCGATTGTACACGTGCGTCCAGTTGCTTTAGTCCATATAAGGATCTTTGCAATTTGATCGAATACATTTCCTTTGGTTGTGATTTTAATCTTGTAGGCATTTGAATCCTTGAGGATTTTCATGTAAATATCACTATCAAGTGATCCGTATGAGTGGCTGTAACAACATCCATAAGGCGCATTTCCGGTTTACGAAGAAGCTGTTAAGGTGATTAAATATCTAAACGTAATTGTATCCATAACAGAGAGTATGTTTGTTCATAGTCAATTCGGGTCTTTGAGAAAAACCTTGTGCAACAAGTCGAGCTTTGTATCTCACAATCTCATTTTCTCATTTCGTTTTCGAACAAAACCCATTTGTAACCTCGGGCTTTACACTTTGGGGTGTAAGGACAATAGGTCCAAACACATTACGCTTGTTAAGAGAATTTAATTAAACTTGATAGCATCTTTCCATTGAACCCAATCATGTCTATTTTGACATTCAATGATAGATCTTGGTTGAGATCTTCATTTTCATTGATGATATCACATGCTATAGCATAAGAAAATATTTCATCAATCTCTTTCATATCATTCGGTTCCATAATTCTTTTGTGTGAATATAATTAATTGCGATTTCTTGATTAATGTCGGTTTGTGTCTCTTACGGGACCTATCCTCATCTTGTGTTTCTAGAGGAACACTTTTATCTATCTTGGGTCATTAATCATATTTGCTCCTTTTCTTTTTCGAGGATTTTATCTTTGGAACCGATTGGTCTACCACGCTTCATGCGTGTTGTAGATTCATGAGTGACCATGTTCTCGATTGTCCTTTTGGGATTTCAATCGAAGCGGGAGCATTTACTGGTGGTATAAATGATTTAGTCACTCTTTTGTATCTGTGAAAGCATCTGGTAATTGATTTGCAATTCTTTGCAAATGCACAATTCTTTGCACTTCATTTCGCATTGTTTTGTCGTTGATCAAGATCTGATAATGATGGTTCACACCATGTAATTTCTTTCATCATTTGTTTATTATCTCCCCAATGTCGGGAAAGTATTTTCATCAAAATGACAATCAGAAAAGCGTCTTTGTAAATATATCACCCGTTTGAGGTTCAAGATATCTAATAATAGATTTACTTTCATAGCCGACATATATCCCCAATCTTCTTTGAGGTCCCATTTTACTACGTTGTGGTGGTGCGATAAGCACATATCTTTGACAAAAATTCTCAAATGGGAGATATTTGGCTCTTGACCAAATGCAAGTTGTAGGGGAGTATGTATGATATGTACTTGGTGGGATGCACGAATTAATGCCTCGGCATGTAAAATTGCATGACCCCATCTGAAATTGGAAGCTTTGTTCTCATCATCAATGGTCTAGCAATAAAGTGAAGGCGTTTAATTAAAGATTCAGCTAAACCATTTTGAGTATGCATGAGCAACAGGATGCTCGACCATAATCTCAGTTGACATACAATAGTCATTGAAAGTTTGGGATGTGAATTCACCGGCATTATCTAGTCGACTTTCTTTATTGTATAGTCGAGGAAATTGTGCTCGTAATTTAATAATTTGTGCAAGAAATCTTGAAAATGCCATATTACGAGTTGATAGTAGACAAGCGTGAGACCATCTGCTGGAGGCATCTATCAATACCATAAAATATCGAAATGGTCCACATGGTGGATGAATGGGTCCATATATCACCTTGAATACGTTCGAGAAAAGTAGGTGATTCAATTTTATTTTAGTGGTGATGGCCTTATGATCGGTTTTCAATAGAACAAGATGTACATGGACTCTTATTTATTTGAGTAATCATTTTGTTACTCAATGGATGTCCATGTGTATTCTCAATTATTTTTCGCATCATTGTTGATCTGGATGACCCGACGATCATGCCAAATAGAGATTATTGAAGGATCAATGTGTTTTGCTTTAACTACCATATTAGATTCCATCACATTTATATATGTATAATGCAATCAAAGAGGGAGCATTGGTAGTTTTCAATATGTTTATCTTTCTGATTGACAGGTTGTAAGATACATATATTTCATATTTCCCTCGATTCTTGGTGAGTATCATATTTATGAGAATATATATCATTAAAACTCAACAAATTTCTTTTAGACTTTGGCTAAATAAGGCATCATGTATTGAGAACTTTGTGCCATTTGGTAATGTGAACTTGGCTTGCCAATTCCTTGATCAAGTCTATAGGACACGATATTGTGTTCACAATTGTTTTGTTGGTTTTAATTACGAAAAGAACCTTTTATCTTCGGGATAGTGTGCGTTGTGCCTTTATCTGGTATGCATAAATTATCATAATTTGCCGCTCCTCTTACTGAGCGATCCATATCAAAACTTAGCATAAAATAAATAATTTAATGAGAAAATTGCAAAATAAAGAGAAAGAGATGTTATGTTAACTTAAAACAATCACGTAATTGAAACTAGTAACATAACAAAACATAACAAGCAATTGAAACCAGGTGATATAATAAGCATAATAATACTTAACGAAACATAAGTACATTATTTTAATTGCTACTCGCCACCAACAATGTCACGATCCACAAAATCATCGGTAAAATCCGAAGCATTCAGATATGTAGAGTCATCGAAGGATTATGACTCTTAATGAAATCAAAATCAAAAGTACCAAAAGTCGGTTGAATCACTAAAGGGTGTTGTTGATAAAATTCACTTCCTTTTCTTTCCTTTTAAGGATGCTTTGTATAAGCGACATAGATGTTCGAGAACTCGACAAACTTTAGCCCAATGTCCTTTTGTACCACATCTAAGGCAAGAATCTCTGAAGTCCTATAAGAACTTCCATGAACATCATTAATATAGTGCTTGTTATTGTGGTGGCTCGTATTTCTTTGAAGAGTTATATGGATAACTTCCTCGTACGTCCACGACCACGACCACGAATGTAATTACGACCATGGCCACGACCACGGCCCACGACCGCGACCACGACTAGGACCATGATGATTTTTCTTTCATTTCAATTGCAATATTTGCTTCGGAAATGCTTTGCCGCGATGAGGCGGGATTGATGATTTTTCATCAAAAGTTCATTATTCTTCTGCTACAAGGAGGCGTGAAATCAGGTTAGAGTATTTTTAAATCCACGCTTTTCGATATTGTTGTTGCAATGTTACATTTGCTGCGTGGAAGGTAGAGTATGTTTTTCTAACATATCTTCCTCGGTGATTGTTTGCCCACAAAATTGTAGTTGTGAGACAATTCTAAACATATTGAGTTATACTCATTGACCTTTTAAAATCTTGGAAGCGTAAAGCGCTCCATTCATCACGAGAAGCGGAGTAAAACTTCCTTTTGATGGTCATATCTTTCTTGTAAATTTTTCCACAAATGACTTGGATCTTTAATTGTGAGGTATTCTCTTTTAATCCTCATCAAGATGTTGACGAATGAAGATCATCGCTTTGGCTTTATCTTGTTTTGATGTTGTATTATTTTCTTTAATGGTATCTAAAGATCCATTGATTCAAGATGCATTTCGACATCAATCATCCACGGCATATAATTATTGCCCGCAACATCAAGAAAAGCGAACTCAATTTTGGCAAGATTGGACATGTTGGCAACTATTATACAATAGAGAGAAATAATTAAGACAGGTTATTCAAATCGATATTACATTAAATAAATCACATGCCTTGCTCAAATGCTATGCGAGAAGCAACATAGGGATCATAATACATGGTATTACTAAGAGAAAATATATCACGAAGTGCATTATCTAGCTCTATATTAAGAGTGAAACAAAATATATAATGATCATAATTATACAAAAAAATGAAATAGCGGACAACATTTGAAAATTTTGTTTTGTAAGAAATTTGAGGTCGAGAGGTAAGAGATAGGGATGAAGTAAATTATGAAGAAGTGATATCTATTTATAGAAAAAAATTATTACTGTTACCTAGCAGATTACTAGCCGTTATAAAGTTACCGTTATGTTTTTTTTTTTTTACCGTTATATATATAGCCGTTATACTTTTTATTTTTTATTTTTATTTTTTGTTAACATTGATGATGTATACTATACAATAAATTACGTATTTAGAGGTGGTAATAACTTTTCATTATTAAAAGAAGGTAAAATAGTGAGTAAATCTATAATTTGTTTAATCATATCATAAGTAGAATTAATGTAGATAAAAGAAGAACTTTATTTTAACAATATCGTAACTAGGATAAATAAGCGGAAGAACTTACGTTTGTTTGATGTATGTAAACCGAAGAACGTTTGTATGATGTAGGTAGAGCGGAAGAACCTTATGATTGCTTGATGTTGATAAGCCGAATTTAGAAACGAGAGCTTCGTGCTGATAACGTGTTATAAAACTGAAACTAAACTTGAAAGAATATTTGGGAGAGGAGAATTCTTCTTATGAAAAAATGGTGTATCTTACATCAAGTGAACTCTTCTATTTATAGTACATTTTAACCACCTAACACACATGTGATCACCTACTCCATATATGTTATTGTGTTAGGTAAAACCTAACCAATAACCCATCTACCTCATTCTTATGTTAGGTAAAACCTAACCAATAACTATCTACCTCATTCTTGTGTTAGGTAAAACCTAACCAATCCATATGTACAATAACTATGAAATGGTGCGTCTACAATTAGTGGTACACCATATTATTTCTATCTTTTATAACAATTGATTAGTTTTAGCAAGCTAATCAATTTTAGATTAATTTTATTTAATAATCTACTTTTAATTAAACTTTAAATTTTTCAATAAGTAAGGATATTCTTGTTAATAAATTTTCAAATTCTTTAATTTTATTAAATTTTATTCAGTTTTATGATAGTTTTATATCGATTGAACATTTTTAACTTTAAATTTCTTGTCTTATCGATTTAAATTTGATTCAATTTTTAAAAGATTAATACTAAGAGATATATTAGCGAACACTTATAGTGATTAAACACTTCTGGTTGGGTTGGTCATATTGGGCCGAACTTCGGTACCAATGATGCATGGGCGATCGGTCCATTCGTCAAAGATCGACCTTATGACTAAATCAAGTCCGAGGCCGAGTAACGATTTCTCAGACCCATTAGCGGAGAGAGTCTCCCATGCAAACACGTAAAAGATCTAAACCTAGTTGTTGCTTCGTATATAAGATGCGATTTTACCTGACAAAGGTATGCGATTACAACCCTAATTCTCTCTAATTACTGATGGACTCTCCTTCACCAAAAACTTGACTTGGCGTTGGAGTGACTAATCGGGACCAACCCCCCGCGTGCCTTTCTTGTTTTGCAGGTGTTTCGACGTTGAAGTTGACCTTTGAAGCGATTGATCATATGGAGTATAATGAAGAACATCCGATCCGGGCGAATCCATTGAACCAACTTCAATTTTGATTATAACACCTTAATTATGACCATTTTTTTGGTATAGTTAATTTTTAATATCAATTCAAAATAAATAATTTAATAATTAAAATAAAGATATTAATGAATATTTAAAATGCATTCTCGTCAAGCGATAATATATTTTGTAAAAAAAGATAACAAGAATATTAATGATTAGTTCTACTATTAATTTATTATTAATAAATCTATAAGATTTACAATTAAAAGACCTAAAGTTATGTTTAGTCGCGATTATTAATAGAATGAAATGTCATGTAATGCTATTATTTGTTTAGGAGAAATATTTATAATAAAATAGAATTAAATGGAATATGATAGAATAGAGAGAAAAGTTTCACATTATATTTTATTCCATTTTAAACATTACAAATAAGTTACTTCGATTTGGGAGATTTAAGAAAGAATATAAAATGATAAACAATATTTTACTATATTATATTATGAATCATTCTTTCAAGCAACATTTACTATATTACATTATGAATCTTTTCATCCATTTCGGATAAGAATTTTCTAATAGTACATCAATTTATATTTCATTCTATTATAAACCATTATATTATATTAAAATACTTACGACCAATCAAACATAACCTTGAGATTTTTAAGAGTGTATGATATAGTTTTAGTTTTAGTCCGGGGTAAAGCAAATATCTTATTATACGAGGTTCCTATGATCTTGAACTTCAACATTTTGAACATTTAAGGTAAGTTTAAATTTAAATTTATTTGTTTTTAAAATTAGGTAATAAATTTTATTTATTTGAAAATTATAAAAATTAGTTCAATTTTTTAATCTTTATTTTTAATACTTTTATTATTAATTAAATTAATAATATTCAATTATTTAATATTAATTACTAATAGGAATTTTAATCAAAGTAACTTAATAGTTCAATTTAATCTAGATTAATTTACATTAAAATAAAATATTATATTATTTGAAATTTAGAAAATAATAAATGAATAATTTACAAAATTTTAAATAGTCGTTTATAAAATTAGAATATTTTATAATAAAGTATTTAATTCTAAATAATAAAATCAAATTTAAAAATAGACTATATTTTAGTATATATAAGATTAGGTTAACATAAAAATTTAGAAGTTAGTAGTTGTTCACTCTTTGAAGTGTATAACTTAAGTAATATTGTAATTTATAACCAATGTTTTAATAATAAAATCAGTTAAATTAGGTTTAACGGTGAAAATCTTGATCAATTTAATAATTGATTGATTAGTTTTAACAAGCTAATCAATTTTAGATTAATTTTATTTAATAATCTACTTTTAATTAAACTTTAAATTTTTCAATAAGTAAGGATATTCTTGTTAATAAATTTTCAAATTCTTTAATTTTATTAAATTTTATTCAGTTTTATGATAGTTTTATATCGATTGAACATTTTAACTTTAAATTTCTTGTCTTATCGATTTAAATTTGATTCAATTTTAAAAGATTAATACTAAGAGATATATTAGCGAACACTTATAGTGATTAAACACTTACGGTTGGAGTCGGTCATATTGGGCTGAACTTCAGTACCAATGATGCATGGGTCGATCGGTCCATTCGTCAAAGATCGACCTTATGACTAAATCAAGTCGAGGCCAGTAACGATTTCTCCGACCCATTAGCGGGAGAGAGTCTCCCATGCAAACACGTAAAAGATCTAAACCTAGTTGTTGCTTCGTATATAAGGTACGATTTTACCACAACAAAGGTATGCGATTACAACCCTAATTCTCTCTAATTACAGCGGACTCTCCTTCACCAAAAAACTTGACTTGAGCGTTGGAGTGGCTAATCGGGACACAACCCCCGACGTGCCTTTCTTGTTTTGCAGGTGTTTCGACGTTGAAGTTGACCTTTGGAAGCGATTGATCATATGGAGTATATGAACATCCGATCCAAAGAATCAAAGTGAACCAACTTCAATTTGATTATAACACCTTAATTATGACCATTTTTTGGTATAGTTAATTTTTAATATAAATTCAAAATAAATAATTTAATAATTAAAATAAAGATATTAATGAATATTTAAAAATGCATTCTCGTCAAGCGATAATATATTTTGTAAAAAAGATAACAAGAATATTAATGATTAGTTCTACTATTAATTTATTATTAATAAATCTATAAGATTTACAATTAAAAAGACCTAAAGTTATGTTTAGTCGCGATTATTAATAGAATGAAATGTCATGTAATGCTATTATTTGTTTAGGAGAAATATTTATAATAAAATAGAATTAAATGGAATATGATAGAATAGAAGAAAAGTTTCACATTATATTTTATTCCATTTTAAACATTACAAATAAGTTACTTCGATTTGGGAGATTTAAGAAAGAATATAAAATGATAAACAATATTTTACTATATTATATTATGAATCATTCTTTCAAGCAACATTTTACTATATTACATTATGAATCTTTTCAACAATTTCAGATAAGAATTTTCTAATAGTACATCAATTTATATTTCATTCTATTATAAACCATTATATTATATTAAAATACTTACGACCAATCAAACATAACCTGAGATTTTTAAGAGTGTATGATATAGTTTTAGTTTTTAGTCCCGGGTAAAGCAAATATCTTATTATCTGAGGTTCCTATGATCTTGAACTTCAACATTTTGAACATTTAAGGTAAGTTTAAATTTAAATTTATTTGTTTTTAAAATTAGGTAATAAATTTTATTTATTTGAAAATTATAAAATTAGTTCAATTTTTAATCTTTATTTTAATACTTTTATTATTAATTAAATTAATAATATTCAATTATTTAATATTAATTACTAATAGGAATTTTAATCAAAGTAACTTAATAGTTCAATTTAATCTAGATTAATTTACATTAAAAATAAAATATTATATTATTTGAAATTTAGAAAATAATAAATGAATAATTTACAAAATTTTAAATAGTCGTTTATAAAATTAGAATATTTTATAATAAAGTATTTAATTCTAAATAATAAAATCAAATTTAAAATAGACTATATTTTAGTATATATAAGATTAGGTTAACATAAAAATTTAGAAGTTCAGTAGTTGTTCACTCTTTGAAGTGTATAACTTAAGTAATATTGTAATTTATAACCAATGTTTTAATAATAAAATCGATTCGATTCGGTTTAACGGTGAAAATCTTGATCAATTTAATAATTGATTGATTAGTTTTAACAAGCTAATCAATTTTAGATTAATTTTATTTAATAATCTACTTTTAATTAAACTTTAAATTTTTCAATAAGTAAGGATATTCTTGTTAATAAATTTTCAAATTCTTTAATTTTATTAAATTTTATTCAGTTTTATGATAGTTTTATATCGATTGAACATTTTTAACTTTAAATTTCTTGTCTTATCGATTTAAATTTCGATTCAATTTTAAAAGATTAATACTAAGAGATATATTAGCGAACACTTATAGTGATTAAACACTTACGGTTGGGTCGATCATATTGGGCTAGAACTCAATTACCAATGATGCATGGGTCGATCGGTCCATTCGTCAAAGATCGACCTTATGACTAAATCAAGTCCAGGCCAGTAACGATTTCTCCGACCCATTAGCAGGAGAGAGTCTCCCATGCAAACACGTAAAGATCTAAACCTAGTTGTTGCTTCGTATATAAGTGCGATTTTACCACAACAAAGGTATGCGATTACAACCTAATTCTCTCTAATTACATGGACTCTCCTTCACCAAAAACTTGACTTGGCGTTGGAGTGGCTAATCGGGACACAACCCCGACGCGTGCCTTTCTTGTTTTCAGTGTGTTTCGACGTTGAAGTTGACACTGAAGCGATTGATCATATGGAGTATATAAAGAACATCGATCCGGCGAATCAAATTGAACCAACTTCAATTTTGATTATAACACCTTAATTATGACCATTTTTTGGTATAGTTAATTTTTAATATAAATTCAAAATAAATAATTTAATAATTAAAATAAAGATATTAATGAATATTTAAAAATGCATTCTCGTCAAACGATAATATATTTTGTAAAAAAGATAACAAGAATATTAATGATTAGTTCTACTATTAATTTATTATTAATAAATCTATAAGATTTACAATTAAAAAGACCTAAAGTTATGTTTAGTCGCGATTATTAATAGAATGAAATGTCATGTAATGCTATTATTTGTTTAGGAGAAATATTTATAATAAAATAGAATTAAATGGAATATGATAGAATAGAAGAAAAGTTTCACATTATATTTTATTCCATTTTAAACATTACAAATAAGTTACTTGATTTGGGAGATTTAAGAAAGAATATAAAATGATAAACAATATTTTACTATATTATATTATGAATCATTCTTTCAAGCAACATTTTACTATATTACATTATGAATCTTTTCAACAATTTCAGATAAGAATTTTCTAATAGTACATCAATTTATATTTCATTCTATTATAAACCATTATATTATATTAAAATACTTACGACCAATCAAACATAACCTGAGATTTTTAAGAGTGTATGATATAGTTTTTAGTTTTAGTCCCGGGTAAAGCAAATATCTTATTATCTGAGGTTCCTATGATCTTGAACTTCAACATTTTGAACATTTAAGGTAAGTTTAAATTTAAATTTATTTGTTTTAAAATTAGGTAATAAATTTTATTTATTTGAAAATTATAAAAATTAGTTCAATTTTTAATCTTTATTTTAATACTTTTATTATTAATTAAATTAATAATATTCAATTATTTAATATTAATTACTAATAGAATTTTAATCAAAGTAACTTAATAGTTCAATTTAATCTAGATTAATTTACATTAAAAATAAAATATTATATTATTTGAAATTTAGAAAATAATAAATGAATAATTTACAAAATTTTAAATAGTCGTTTATAAAATTAGAATATTTTATAATAAAGTATTTAATTCTAAATAATAAAATCAAATTTAAAATAGACTATATTTTAGTATATATAAGATTAGGTTAACATAAAAATTTAGAAGTTAGTAGTTGTTCACTCTTTGAAGTGTATAACTTAAGTAATATTGTAATTTATAACCAATGTTTTAATAATAAAATCAGTTGATTGGTTTAACGGTGAAAATCTTGATCAATTTAATAATTGATTGATTAGTTTTAGCAAGCTAATCAATTTTAGATTAATTTTATTTAATAATCTACTTTTAATTAAACTTTAAATTTTTCAATAAGTAAGGATATTCTTGTTAATAAATTTTCAAATTCTTTAATTTTATTAAATTTTATTCGGTTTTATGATAGTTTTATATCGATTGAACATTTTTAACTTTAAATTTCTTGTCTTATCGATTTAAATTTCGATTCAATTTTTAAAAGATTAATACTAAGAGATATATTAGCGAACACTTATAGTGATTAAACACTTCTGGTTGGGTCGATCATATTGGGCCCGAACTCAGTACCAATGATGCATGGGTCGATCGGTCCATTCGTCAAAGATCAGCCTTATGACTAAATCAAGTCCGGGCCAGTGTAACGATTTCTCCGACCCATTAGCGGAGAGAGTCTCCCATGCAAACACGTAAAAGATCTAAACCTAGTTGTTGCTTCATATATAAGGTACGATTTTACCACAACAAAGGTATGCGATTACAACCCTAATTCTCTCTAATTACAGCGGACTCTCCTTCACCAAAAAACTTGACTTGGCGTTGGGTGGCTAATCGGGACACAACCCCGACGTGCCTTTCTTGTTTTGCGGTGTTTCGACGTTGAAGTTGACTTTGAAGCGATTGATCATATGGAGTATATGAAGAACATCCGGTCCAAATGAATCAAATTGAACCAACTTCAATTTTGATTATAACACCTTAATTATGACCATTTTTTGGTATAGTTAATTTTTAATATAAATTCAAAATAAATAATTTAATAATTAAAATAAAGATATTAATGAATATTTAAAATGCATTCTCGTCAAACGATAATATATTTTGTAAAAAAGATAACAAGAATATTAATGATTAGTTCTACTATTAATTTATTATTAATAAATCTATAAGATTTACAATTAAAAGACCTAAAGTTATGTTTAGTCGCGATTATTAATAGAATGAAATGTCATGTAATGCTATTATTTGTTTAGGAGAAATATTTATAATAAAATAGAATTAAATGGAATATGATAGAATAGAAGAGAAAAGTTTCACATTATATTTTATTCCATTTTAAACATTACAAATAAGTTACTTCGATTTGGGAGATTTAAGAAAGAATATAAAATGATAAACAATATTTTACTATATTATATTATGAATCATTCTTTCAAGCAACATTTTACTATATTACATTATGAATCTTTTCATCAATTTCGGATAAGAATTTTCTAATAGTACATCAATTTATATTTCATTCTATTATAAACCATTATATTATATTAAAATACTTACGACCAATCAAACATAACTTTGAGAATTTTAAGAGTGTATGATATAGTTTTTAGTTTTTAGTCCGGGGTAAAGCAAATATCTTATTATACGAGTTCTATGATCTTGAACTTCAACATTTTGAACATTTAAGGTAAGTTTAAATTTAAATTTATTTGTTTTAAAATTAGGTAATAAATTTTATTTATTTGAAAATTATAAAAATTAGTTCAATTTTTAATCTTTATTTTAATACTTTTATTATTAATTAAATTAATAATATTCAATTATTTAATATTAATTACTAATAGAATTTTAATCAAAGTAACTTAATAGTTCAATTTAATCTAGATTAATTTACATTAAAAATAAAATATTATATTATTTGAAATTTAGAAAATAATAAATGAATAATTTACAAAATTTTAAATAGTCGTTTATAAAATTAGAATATTTTATAATAAAGTATTTAATTCTAAATAATAAAATCAAATTTAAAATAGACTATATTTTAGTATATATAAGATTAGGTTAACATAAAAATTTAGAAGTTCCGTAGTTGTTCACTCTTTCAAGTGTATAACTTAAGTAATATTGTAATTTATAACCAATGTTTTAATAATAAAATCAGTTCGATCGGTTTAACAGTGAAAATCTTGATCAATTTAATAATTGATTGATTAGTTTTAACAAGCTAATCAATTTTAGATTAATTTTATTTAATAATCTACTTTTAATTAAACTTTAAATTTTTCAATAAGTAAGGATATTCTTGTTAATAAATTTTCAAATTCTTTAATTTTATTAAATTTTATTCAGTTTTATGATAGTTTTATATCGATTGAACATTTTTAACTTTAAATTTCTTGTCTTATCGATTTAAATTTCGATTCAATTTTTAAAAGATTAATACTAAGAGATATATTAGCGAACACTTATAGTGATTAAACACTTCTGGTTGGGTCGGTCATATTGGGCCCGAACTCAGTACCAATGATGCATGGGTCGATCGGTCCATTCGTCAAAGATCAGCCTTATGACTAAATCAAGTCCAGGCCCAGGTAACGATTTCTCCGACCCATTAGCAGGAGAGAGTCTCCCATGCAAACACGTAAAAGATCTAAACCTAGTTGTTGCTTCATATATAAGGTACGATTTTACCACAACAAAGGTATGCGATTACAACCCTAATTCTCTCTAATTACAGCGGACTCTCCTTCACCAAAAAACTTGACTTGAGCGTTGGAGTGGCTAATCGGGACACAACCCCCGACGTGCCTTTCTTGTTTTGCAGGTGTTTCGACGTTGAAGTTGACACTGGAAGCAGTTGATCATATGGAGTATAACAGCAACATCCAGTCCAGCCAGAATCCGGCTGAACCAACTTCAATTTTGATTATAACACCTTAATTATGACCATTTTTTTTGGTATAGTTAATTTTTTAATATAAATTCAAAATAAATAATTTAATAATTAAAATAAAGATATTAATGAATATTTAAAAATGCATTCTCGTCAAACGATAATATATTTTGTAAAAAAAAGATAACAAGAATATTAATGATTAGTTCTACTATTAATTTATTATTAATAAATCTATAAGATTTACAATTAAAAGACCTAAAGTTATGTTTAGTCGCGATTATTAATAGAATGAAATGTCATGTAATGCTATTATTTGTTTAGGAGAAATATTTATAATAAAATAGAATTAAATGGAATATGATAGAATAGAAGAGAAAAGTTTCACATTATATTTTATTCCATTTTAAACATTACAAATAAGTTACTTCGATTTGGGAGATTTAAGAAAGAATATAAAATGATAAACAATATTTTACTATATTATATTATGAATCATTCTTTCAAGCAACATTTTACTATATTACATTATGAATCTTTTCATCAATTTGGATAAGAATTTTCTAATAGTACATCAATTTATATTTCATTCTATTATAAACCATTATATTATATTAAAATACTTACGACCAATCAAACATAACTTTGAGATTTTTAAGAGTGTATGATATAGTTTTTAGTTTTTAGTCCCGGGGTAAAGCAAATATCTTATTATACAGGTTCCTATGATCTTGAACTTCAACATTTTGAACATTTAAGGTAAGTTTAAATTTAAATTTATTTGTTTTAAAATTAGGTAATAAATTTTATTTATTTGAAAATTATAAAATTAGTTCAATTTTTAATCTTTATTTTAATACTTTTATTATTAATTAAATTAATAATATTCAATTATTTAATATTAATTACTAATAGGAATTTTAATCAAAGTAACTTAATAGTTCAATTTAATCTAGATTAATTTACATTAAAATAAAATATTATATTATTTGAAATTTAGAAAATAATAAATGAATAATTTACAAAATTTTAAATAGTCGTTTATAAAATTAGAATATTTTATAATAAAGTATTTAATTCTAAATAATAAAATCAAATTTAAAATAGACTATATTTTAGTATATATAAGATTAGGTTAACATAAAATTTAGAAGTTCCGTAGTTGTTCACTCTTTCAAGTGTATAACTTAAGTAATATTGTAATTTATAACCAATGTTTTAATAATAAAATCGGTTCGATTGGTTTAACGGTGAAAATCTTGATCAATTTAATAATTGATTGATTAGTTTTAACAAGCTAATCAATTTTTAGATTAATTTTATTTAATAATCTACTTTTAATTAAACTTTAAATTTTTCAATAAGTAAGGATATTCTTGTTAATAAATTTTCAAATTCTTTAATTTTATTAAATTTTATTCAGTTTATGATAGTTTTATATCGATTGAACATTTTTAACTTTAAATTTCTTGTCTTATCGATTTAAATTTGATTCAATTTTAAAAGATTAATACTAAGAGATATATTAGCGAACACTTATAGTGATTAAACACTTCTGGTTGGGTCGGTCATATTGGGCCCGAACCCAGTACCAATGATGCATGGGCCGATCGGTCCATTCGTCAAAGATCAGCCTTATGACTAAATCAAGTCCAGGCCCAGGTAACGATTTCTCCGACCCATTAGCAGGAGAGAGTCTCCCATGCAAACACGTAAAAGATCTAAACCTAGTTGCTGCTTCATATATAAGGTACGATTTTACCACAACAAAGGTATGCGATTACAACCCTAATTCTCTCTAATTACAGCGGACTCTCCTTCGCCAAAAAACTTGACTTGAGCGTTGGAGGGGCTAATCGGGACACAACCCCCGACGTGCCTTTTTTGTTTTGTAGGTGTTTCGACGTTGAAGTTGACACTGGAAGCAGTTGATCATATGGAGTATAACAGCAACATCCAGTCCAGCCAGAATCCGGCTGAACCAACTTCAATTTTGATTATAACACCTTAATTATGACCATTTTTTTTGGTATAGTTAATTTTTTAATATCAATTCAAAATAAATAATTTAATAATTAAAATAAAGATATTAATGAATATTTAAAATGCATTCTCGTCAAGCGATAATATATTTTGTAAAAAAGATAACAAGAATATTAATGATTAGTTCTACTATTAATTTATTATTAATAAATCTATAAGATTTACAATTAAAAAGACCTAAAGTTATGTTTAGTCGCGATTATTAATAGAATGAAATGTCATGTAATGCTATTATTTGTTTAGGAGAAATATTTATAATAAAATAGAATTAAATGGAATATGATAGAATAGAAGAGAAAAGTTTCACATTATATTTTATTCCATTTTAAACATTACAAATAAGTTACTTCGATTTGGGAGATTTAAGAAAGAATATAAAATGATAAACAATATTTTACTATATTATATTATGAATCATTCTTTCAAGCAACATTTTACTATATTACATTATGAATCTTTTCATCCATTTCGGATAAGAATTTTCTAATAGTACATCAATTTATATTTCATTCTATTATAAACCATTATATTATATTAAAATACTTACGATCAATCAAACATAACTTGAGATTTTTAAGAGTGTATGATATAGTTTTAGTTTTTAGTCCGGGGTAAAGCAAATATCTTATTATCTGAGGTTCCTATGATCTTGAACTTCAACATTTTGAACATTTAAGGTAAGTTTAAATTTAAATTTATTTGTTTTTAAAATTAGGTAATAAATTTTATTTATTTGAAAATTATAAAATTAGTTCAATTTTTAATCTTTATTTTAATACTTTTATTATTAATTAAATTAATAATATTCAATTATTTAATATTAATTACTAATAGAATTTTAATCAAAGTAACTTAATAGTTCAATTTAATCTAGATTAATTTACATTAAAAATAAAATATTATATTATTTGAAATTTAGAAAATAATAAATGAATAATTTACAAAATTTTAAATAGTCGTTTATAAAATTAGAATATTTTATAATAAAGTATTTAATTCTAAATAATAAAATCAAATTTAAAATAGACTATATTTTAGTATATATAAGATTAGGTTAACATAAAAATTTAGAAGTTAGTAGTTGTTCACTCTTTGAAGTGTATAACTTAAGTAATATTGTAATTTATAACCAATGTTTTAATAATAAAATCGTTCGATTCGGTTTAACGGTGAAAATCTTGATCAATTTAATAATTGATTGATTAGTTTTAACAAGCTAATCAATTTTAGATTAATTTTATTTAATAATCTACTTTTAATTAAACTTTAAATTTTTCAATAAGTAAGGATATTCTTGTTAATAAATTTTCAAATTCTTTAATTTTATTAAATTTTATTCAGGTTTATGATAGTTTTATATCGATTGAACATTTTAACTTTAAATTTCTTGTCTTATCGATTTAAATTTCGATTCAATTTTTAAAAGATTAATACTAAGAGATATATTAGCGAACACTTATAGTGATTAAACACTTACGGTTGGGTCGGTCATATTGGGCCGAACCCGGTACCAATGATGCATGGGCGATCGGTCCATTCGTCAAATCGACCTTATGACTAAATCAAGTCCGGGCCAGTGCGATTTCTCCGACCCATTAGCGGAGAGAGTCTCCCATACAAACACGTAAAGATCTAAACCTAGTTCTTTGCTTCGTATATAAAGTGCGATTTTACCACAACAAAGGTATGCGATTACAACCCTAATTCTCTCTAATTACAGTGGACTCTCCTTCGCCAAAAACTTGACTTGGCGTTGGAGGGGCTAATCGGGACCTGACCCCGGCGTGCCTTTTTGTTTTGTAGGTGTTTCGACGTTGAAGTTGACACTGGAAGCAGTTGATCATATGGAGTATAACAGCAACATCCAGTCCAGCCAGAATCCGGCTGAACCAACTTCAATTTTGATTATAACACCTTAATTATGACCATTTTTTTGGTATAGTTAATTTTTTAATATCAATTCAAAATAAATAATTTAATAATTAAAATAAAGATATTAATGAATATTTAAAAATGCATTCTCGTCAAACGATAATATATTTTGTAAAAAAAAGATAACAAGAATATTAATGATTAGTTCTACTATTAATTTATTATTAATAAATCTATAAGATTTACAATTAAAAAGACCTAAAGTTATGTTTAGTCGCGATTATTAATAGAATGAAATGTCATGTAATGCTATTATTTGTTTAGGAGAAATATTTATAATAAAATAGAATTAAATGGAATATGATAGAATAGAAGAAAAGTTTCACATTATATTTTATTCCATTTTAAACATTACAAATAAGTTACTTCGATTTGGGAGATTTAAGAAAGAATATAAAATGATAAACAATATTTTACTATATTATATTATGAATCATTCTTTCAAGCAACATTTTACTATATTACATTATGAATCTTTTCATCCATTTAGGATAAGAATTTTCTAATAGTACATCAATTTATATTTCATTCTATTATAAACCATTATATTATATTAAAATACTTACGATCAATCAAACATAACCTGAGATTTTTAAGAGTGTATGATATAGTTTTAGTTTTTAGTCCGGGGTAAAGCAAATATCTTATTATCTGGTTCCTATGATCTTGAACTTCAACATTTTGAACATTTAAGGTAAGTTTAAATTTAAATTTATTTGTTTTAAAATTAGGTAATAAATTTTATTTATTTGAAAATTATAAAATTAGTTCAATTTTTAATCTTTATTTTAATACTTTTATTATTAATTAAATTAATAATATTCAATTATTTAATATTAATTACTAATAGGAATTTTAATCAAAGTAACTTAATAGTTCAATTTAATCTAGATTAATTTACATTAAAAATAAAATATTATATTATTTGAAATTTAGAAAATAATAAATGAATAATTTACAAAATTTTAAATAGTCGTTTATAAAATTAGAATATTTTATAATAAAGTATTTAATTCTAAATAATAAAATCAAATTTAAAATAGACTATATTTTAGTATATATAAGATTAGGTTAACATAAAAATTTAGAAGTTAGTAGTTGTTCACTCTTTCAAGTGTATAACTTAAGTAATATTGTAATTTATAACCAATGTTTTAATAATAAAATCAGTTCGATCGGTTTAACGGTGAAAATCTTGATCAATTTAATAATTGATTGATTAGTTTTAACAAGCTAATCAATTTTAGATTAATTTTATTTAATAATCTACTTTTAATTAAACTTTAAATTTTCAATAAGTAAGGATATTCTTGTTAATAAATTTTCAAATTCTTTAATTTTATTAAATTTTATTCGCTTTTATGATAGTTTTATATCGATTGAACATTTTAACTTTAAATTTCTTGTCTTATCGATTTAAATTTCGATTCAATTTTTAAAAGATTAATACTAAGAGATATATTAGCGAACACTTATAGTGATTAAACACTTACGGTTGGGTCGGTCATATTGGGCTGAACCAGTACCAATGATGCATGGGTCGATCGGTCCATTAACAAAGAATCATTTATGACTAAATCAAGTCCGAGGCCGGGTAACGATTTCTCAGACCCATTAGCAGGAGAGAGTCTCCCATGCAAACACGTAAAAGATCTAAACCTAGTTGCTGCTTCGTATATAAGGTACGATTTTACCACAACAAAGGTATGCGATTACAACCCTAATTCTCTCTAATTACAGTGGACTCTCCTTCGCCAAAAAACTTGACTTGAGCGTTGGAGGGGCTAATCGGGACACAACCCCCGACGTGCCTTTTTTGTTTTGTAGGTGTTTCGACGTTGAAGTTGACCTTTGGAAGCGATTGATCATATGAGTATAACAAAGAACATCCATCCCAAATGTAATCCGGTGAACCAACTTCAATTTTGATTATAACACCTTAATTATGACCATTTTTTTGGTATAGTTAATTTTTAATATCAATTCAAAATAAATAATTTAATAATTAAAATAAAGATATTAATGAATATTTAAAATGCATTCTCGTCAAACGATAATATATTTTGTAAAAAAAGATAACAAGAATATTAATGATTAGTTCTACTATTAATTTATTATTAATAAATCTATAAGATTTACAATTAAAAGACCTAAAGTTATGTTTAGTCGCGATTATTAATAGAATGAAATGTCATGTAATGCTATTATTTGTTTAGGAGAAATATTTATAATAAAATAGAATTAAATGGAATATGATAGAATAGAAGAGAAAAGTTTCACATTATATTTTATTCCATTTTAAACATTACAAATAAGTTACTTCGATTTGGGAGATTTAAGAAAGAATATAAAATGATAAACAATATTTTACTATATTATATTATGAATCATTCTTTCAAGCAACATTTTACTATATTACATTATGAATCTTTTCATCCATTTTGATAAGAATTTTCTAATAGTACATCAATTTATATTTCATTCTATTATAAACCATTATATTATATTAAAATACTTACGATCAATCAAACATAACTTTGAGATTTTTAAGAGTGTATGATATAGTTTTTAGTTTTAGTCCCGGGTAAAGCAAATATCTTATTATCTGTTCCTATGATCTTGAACTTCAACATTTTGAACATTTAAGGTAAGTTTAAATTTAAATTTATTTGTTTTTAAAATTAGGTAATAAATTTTATTTATTTGAAAATTATAAAAATTAGTTCAATTTTTAATCTTTATTTTAATACTTTTATTATTAATTAAATTAATAATATTCAATTATTTAATATTAATTACTAATAGGAATTTTAATCAAAGTAACTTAATAGTTCAATTTAATCTAGATTAATTTACATTAAAATAAAATATTATATTATTTGAAATTTAGAAAATAATAAATGAATAATTTACAAAATTTTAAATAGTCGTTTATAAAATTAGAATATTTTATAATAAAGTATTTAATTCTAAATAATAAAATCAAATTTAAAAATAGACTATATTTTAGTATATATAAGATTAGGTTAACATAAAAATTTAGAAGTTCCGTAGTTGTTCACTCTTTCAAGTGTATAACTTAAGTAATATTGTAATTTATAACCAATGTTTTAATAATAAAATCAGTTCGGTCAGTTTAACAGTGAAAATCTTGATCAATTTAATAATTGATTGATTAGTTTTAGCAAGCTAATCAATTTTTAGATTAATTTTTATTTAATAATCTACTTTTAATTAAACTTTAAATTTTTCAATAAGTAAGGATATTCTTGTTAATAAATTTTCAAATTCTTTAATTTTATTAAATTTTATTCAGTTTATGATAGTTTTATATCGATTGAACATTTTAACTTTAAATTTCTTGTCTTATCGATTTAAATTTCGATTCAATTTTTAAAAGATTAATACTAAGAGATATATTAGCGAACACTTATAGTGATTAAACACTTCTGGTTGGGTCGGTCATATTGGGCCCGAACCCAGTACCAATGATGCATGGGCCGATCGGTCCATTCGTCAAAGATCAGCCTTATGACTAAATCAAGTCCAGGCCAGTGCTTGATTTCTCCGACCCATTAGCGGAGAGAGTCTCCCATGCAAACACGTAAAAGATCTAAACCTAGTTGCTGCTTCATATATAAGGTACGATTTTACCACAACAAAGGTATGCGATTACAACCCTAATTCTCTCTAATTACAGCGGACTCTCCTTCGCCAAAAAACTTGACTGGCGTTGGAGGGCTAATCGGGACACAACCCCGACGTGCCTTTTTGTTTTGTAGGTGTTTCGACGTTGAAGTTGACATTGGGCAGATTGATCATATGGAGTATAATGAAGAATATCCAGTCAAATGTAATCCGGTGAACCAACTTCAATTTTGATTATAACACCTTAATTATGACCATTTTTTTGGTATAGTTAATTTTTAATATCAATTCAAAATAAATAATTTAATAATTAAAATAAAGATATTAATGAATATTTAAAATGCATTCTCGTCAAACGATAATATATTTTGTAAAAAAAGATAACAAGAATATTAATGATTAGTTCTACTATTAATTTATTATTAATAAATCTATAAGATTTACAATTAAAAAGACCTAAAGTTATGTTTAGTCGCGATTATTAATAGAATGAAATGTCATGTAATGCTATTATTTGTTTAGAGAAATATTTATAATAAAATAGAATTAAATGGAATATGATAGAATAGAAGAAAAGTTTCACATTATATTTTATTCCATTTTAAACATTACAAATAAGTTACTTCGATTTGGGAGATTTAAGAAAGAATATAAAATGATAAACAATATTTTACTATATTATATTATGAATCATTCTTTCAAGCAACATTTTACTATATTACATTATGAATCTTTTCATCCATTTCGGATAAGAATTTTCTAATAGTACATCAATTTATATTTCATTCTATTATAAACCATTATATTATATTAAAATACTTACGATCAATCAAACATAACTTGAGATTTTAAGAGTGTATGATATAGTTTTAGTTTTTAGTCCCGGGTAAAGCAAATATCTTATTATCTGAGGTTCCTATGATCTTGAACTTCAACATTTGAACATTTAAGGTAAGTTTAAATTTAAATTTATTTGTTTTTAAAATTAGGTAATAAATTTTATTTATTTGAAAATTATAAAATTAGTTCAATTTTTAATCTTTATTTTAATACTTTTATTATTAATTAAATTAATAATATTCAATTATTTAATATTAATTACTAATAGGAATTTTAATCAAAGTAACTTAATAGTTCAATTTAATCTAGATTAATTTACATTAAAATAAAATATTATATTATTTGAAATTTAGAAAATAATAAATGAATAATTTACAAAATTTTAAATAGTCGTTTATAAAATTAGAATATTTTATAATAAAGTATTTAATTCTAAATAATAAAATCAAATTTAAAAATAGACTATATTTTAGTATATATAAGATTAGGTTAACATAAAAATTTAGAAGTTCAGTAGTTGTTCACTCTTTCAAGTGTATAACTTAAGTAATATTGTAATTTATAACCAATGTTTTAATAATAAAATCAGTTTCGATTGGTTTAAATGAAAATCTTGATCAATTTAATAATTGATTGATTAGTTTTAACAAGCTAATCAATTTTAGATTAATTTTATTTAATAATCTACTTTTAATTAAACTTTAAATTTTCAATAAGTAAGGATATTCTTGTTATTAAATTTTCAAATTCTTTAATTTTATTAAATTTTATTCAGTTTTATGATAGTTTTATATCGATTGAACATTTTAACTTTAAATTTCTTGTCTTATCGATTTAAATTTCGATTCAATTTTAAAAGATTAATACTAAGAGATATATTAGCGAACACTTATAGTGATTAAACACTTCGGTTGGGTCGGTCATATTGGGCCGAACCAGTACCAATGATGCATGGGCGATCGGTCCATTCGTCAAAGATCGACCTTATGACTAAATCAAGTCCGAGGCCTGTAACGATTTCTCGACCCATTAGCAGGAGAGAGTCTCCCATGCAAACACGTAAAAGATCTAAACCTAGTTGCTGCTTCATATATAAGGTACGATTTTACCACAACAAAGGTATGCGATTACAACCCTAATTCTCTCTAATTACAGCGGACTCTCCTTCGCCAAAAAACTTGACTTGAGCGTTGGAGGGGCTAATCGGGACACAACCCCCGACGTGCCTTTTTTGTTTTGTAGGTGTTTCGACGTTGAAGTTGACACTGGAAGCAGTTGATCATATGGAGTATAACAAGAATATCCATCCGGTAATCCCATTTGAACCAACTTCAATTTTGATTATAACACCTTAATTATGACCATTTTTTTGGTATAGTTAATTTTTAATATCAATTCAAAATAAATAATTTAATAATTAAAATAAAGATATTAATGAATATTTAAAATGCATTCTCGTCAAACGATAATATATTTTGTAAAAAAAGATAACAAGAATATTAATGATTAGTTCTACTATTAATTTATTATTAATAAATCTATAAGATTTACAATTAAAAGACCTAAAGTTATGTTTAGTCGCGATTATTAATAGAATGAAATGTCATGTAATGCTATTATTTGTTTAGGAGAAATATTTATAATAAAATAGAATTAAATGGAATATGATAGAATAGAAGAGAAAAGTTTCACATTATATTTTATTCCATTTTAAACATTACAAATAAGTTACTTGATTTGGGAGATTTAAGAAAGAATATAAAATGATAAACAATATTTTACTATATTATATTATGAATCATTCTTTCAAGCAACATTTTACTATATTACATTATGAATCTTTTCATCCATTTCGGATAAGAATTTTCTAATAGTACATCAATTTATATTTCATTCTATTATAAACCATTATATTATATTAAAATACTTACGATCAATCAAACATAACCTGAGATTTTTAAGAGTGTATGATATAGTTTTAGTTTTAGTCCCGGTAAAGCAAATATCTTATTATACTGAGGTTCCTATGATCTTGAACTTCAACATTTTGAACATTTAAGGTAAGTTTAAATTTAAATTTTTTTAAATTAGGTAATAAATTTTATTTATTTGAAAATTATAAAAATTAGTTCAATTTTTAATCTTTATTTTAATACTTTTATTATTAATTAAATTAATAATATTCAATTATTTAATATTAATTACTAATAGGAATTTTAATCAAAGTAACTTAATAGTTCAATTTAATCTAGATTAATTTACATTAAAAATAAAATATTATATTATTTGAAATTTAGAAAATAATAAATGAATAATTTACAAAATTTTAAATAGTCGTTTATAAAATTAGAATATTTTATAATAAAGTATTTAATTCTAAATAATAAAATCAAATTTAAAAATAGACTATATTTTAGTATATATAAGATTAGGTTAACATAAAAATTTAGAAGTTCAGTAGTTGTTCACTCTTTCAAGTGTATAACTTAAGTAATATTGTAATTTATAACCAATGTTTTAATAATAAAATCGATTCTATTCGGTTTAACGGTGAAAATCTTGATCAATTTAATAATTGATTGATTAGTTTTAGCAAGCTAATCAATTTTAGATTAATTTTATTTAATAATCTACTTTTAATTAAACTTTAAATTTTTCAATAAGTAAGGATATTCTTGTTAATAAATTTTCAAATTCTTTAATTTTATTAAATTTTATTCGGTTTTATGATAGTTTTATATCGATTGAACATTTTAACTTTAAATTTCTTGTCTTATCGATTTAAATTTCGATTCAATTTTAAAAGATTAATACTAAGAGATATATTAGCGAACACTTATAGTGATTAAACACTTACGGTTGGGGTCGGTCATATTAGGTCCGAACTCATTACCAATGATGCATGGGCCGATCGGTCCATTCGTCAAAGATCAGCCTTATGACTAAATCAAGTCCAGGCCAGTAACGATTTCTCCGACCCATTAGCGGAGAGAGTCTCCCATGCAAACACGTAAAAGATCTAAACCTAGTTGTTGATTCATATATAAGGTACGATTTTACCACAACAAAGGTATGCGATTACAACCCTAATTCTCTCTAATTACAGCGGACTCTCCTTCACCAAAAAACTTGACTTGAGCGTTGGAGTGGCTAATCGGGACACAACCCCCGAAGTGCCTTTCTTGTTTTGCAGGTGTTTGACGTTGAAGTTGACATGGAAGCGATTGATCATATGGAGTATAATGAAGAATATCCAGTCCAAATGTAATCCTTTGAACCAACTTCAATTTTGATTATAACACCTTAATTATGACCATTTTTTGGTATAGTTAATTTTTAATATCAATTCAAAATAAATAATTTAATAATTAAAATAAAGATATTAATGAATATTTAAAATGCATTCTCACGAACGATAATATATTTTGTAAAAAAGATGACAAGAATATTAATGATTAGTTCTACTATTAATTTATTATTAATAAATCTATAAGATTTACAATTAAAAGACCTAAAGTTATGTTTAGTCGCGATTATTAATAGAATGAAATGTCATGTAATGCTATTATTTGTTTAGGAGAAATATTTATAATAAAATAGAATTAAATGGAATATGATAGAATAGAAGAAAAGTTTCACATTATATTTTATTCCATTTTAAACATTACAAATAAGTTACTTCGATTTGGGAGATTTAAGAAAGAATATAAAATGATAAACAATATTTTACTATATTATATTATGAATCATTCTTTCAAGCAACATTTTACTATATTACATTATAAATCTTTTCATCCATTTCGGATAAGAATTTTCTAATAGTACATCAATTTATATTTCATTCTATTATAAACCATTATATTATATTAAAATACTTACGACCAATCAAACATAACCTGAGATTTTAAGAGTGTATGATATAGTTTTAGTTTTTAGTCCCGGTAAAGCAAATATCTTATTATACAGGTTCCTATGATCTTGAACTTCAACATTTTGAACATTTAAGGTAAGTTTAAATTTAAATTTATTTGTTTTAAAATTAGGTAATAAATTTTATTTATTTGAAAATTATAAAAATTAGTTCAATTTTTAATCTTTATTTTAATACTTTTATTATTAATTAAATTAATAATATTCAATTATTTAATATTAATTACTAATAGGAATTTTAATCAAAGTAACTTAATAGTTCAATTTAATCTAGATTAATTTACATTAAAAATAAAATATTATATTATTTGAAATTTAGAAAATAATAAATGAATAATTTACAAAATTTTAAATAGTCGTTTATAAAATTAGAATATTTTATAATAAAGTATTTAATTCTAAATAATAAAATCAAATTTAAAATAGACTATATTTTAGTATATATAAGATTAGGTTAACATAAAAATTTAGAAGTTCCGTATTTGTTTAATTATCCATTTCTAATAAAATATAATAATAACAAATAATAATAAAATTAAAATTGTTTAAACAAAATAAAAATAAAATGAAACGAAGAGCAATCTACACGAGACATCATCAAACAAAAGATCGATCGACCTCGCTTCCGCCAGAAACAGAATAAACCCGTAACTTTCACGTCTTCGTGCATAGATCGCAAGAGCAGGACCGTACATACCGAATGGCTTCATGGGAAAGAGCTTTCAAGTATGGAAGTTGGGGCAGGTGCTCCTCCTTGATCTTCGCATTTCTGCAAACATTTTGGATTTCAGAATACAGCTTATCCTAAGATATATAATAAGGAGACTGATCTGAAAGATTTATGAAGACGCCTTCCAAAAGAAAAATATCTCTCAATAGCCCCCAGTTCAGCGGGAAGGAAGCCAGCAATGTCATTATGGTTAAGATCAATGCCGATGCACAGAATACCCCATTGTATTCACAAACATTAGGACTTGCCCAATTAGCTGTTGCGTTGTTAGGGTCAGAGTGAATGGCATGTTTCCAGGCCTGAAGTGCAATGTAGGCTCCTCTAAGCCTGGGATTGGGAAAGGTAAATTCCACACTTACGTTGTACTCATAATGATCAGGCAAAATTGGAGCCATGCCCCTAAATATGGGGAGGCAAGTTTGGCATTCTCTACTATATTTATACCCTTGATCGTATGGTTCATTGGTTGGTCTAACTTTGATTTTTGTCTCATTGGGTTGGGCCTTTTGAGTTTTCGTGTATTCCCTTTGTAATTAGGCTTTTCAATGTAAGGCCTTCCATTTCTTCGATTTGGTTACAACTAGTAGGCAATCTCTTTTGTTGAGAACAAGGGGAAATTGAAGTTTAACGTGCTTTAAAATGAACATAAAACACATATTTGAGGTCGTTACGTGAGAAATTAAGTCTTTATTCTTAAAGTTTGTATTTAATAAATGTTGGTTTTGGTAGGAGCTTCACCATTAGGTATTATCCCGCTTGATCATACCCGCATCCGTAGAGGGACTTGCGATATCGTAGAATGCGGAAGTCGAACCTATGACCCGGGTTTTGATGCGTTGAGACGAACGCCTCACCATTGGGCAATTGGTTCTGCGGATTTTGGCGAGGATGGAGCGTTCTTGATTGTCTTTCCGTATGATCGATTGTCTTCATGGTGAATTCGATATGAGAGATCGCAAAACAAAGAAAGACGCGGGGGTTGTCTGATTAGCCTCCGCCGCTCAAGTTAGTTTTCGGTGGAGTGAGGTTGATAAACAGAGAAAGTTAGGTTTATGATTGTGCGTATCTCTGTTATGAGAATAATACTTTTATATGGTTTTCGGTAGTTTAGGTCTTTACGATCTGCGTGGAAGATATTCTTCTTGTTGGGTCGTGGATGTGTGGGTGGAACGCGAATTAATTGGTAGATGTGAGGCCAATCGATCGTGGGATTGGATTCGGGTCAATATATAGGCCCAACCAAATGTATTACAAGGGTTCTAATCATGTTGATACTAAGCAATCAATACTCTCTTCAGAAATGGTTAAAAGCTTCCCACTAATACAATTACATGAGCATATCTTATCAATACAAAGTAAAATATTGAAAAATATTAGGCTCTCGCAACGCACTAAGTTAGACTACAATCTAAAATTTGTATTTGTATAAATTTTAAACTCGAATTAGATTGGCTCGAGTCAAATATGATTAAATATGTTTTTAATTTTTAAAAAGTAAAATAATGTCATTTTATTTTAAATTTTAAATTTTAAATTTTAAATTTTAAATTAGAAATTGAATCTGAAATTAAAAAAATTAAAATCGGTGGGATCAACTTGGACCGGGTAATTTTTATAAAACTAGTTGTAATCCAGAGAAAAAAGAGGAAATTGACATCTCTCTTATCCACGATTACAAGCTTAGCTTATCACATCTCGAGAATCACATAGGCCATAGCTAGGTTTTTTTGTTTTTTCAGTAGCAGCCCCCACTAGCCTTGGCTCGCCTGGAAGTCGATGAACTTTACACTAAAGATGAAATTTGAACGCAATTGATATCATGGAAAAAGCGATTTGAATATGAAAGTAAAAGATAGAAAAAGCAGCCAAAGCAAAACCCATCTCTTAGAAAAGAGCCACTACTCGATTACTTGTACAAATGGAGTAGCCCCAGTCACCATTAAGAAAAAGTCGACGCTCCAAAACCCTAGGAACTTATGTATATTGACAAAGTCGCCTATATTGCTTCTTAGAGGTGGTTGGGATGGTTGAAGGAGGCTCTTTAAATTTATTCGACCACATGGTCTTGAATTTAAATTACCTACATCTTCTTGAGATTTAAAATAGTTATTTAAATCACGTTAATTGTTTAATTTTCAATCATGATTTAATTTTAGATCTTCTTGATATTTAAAATAATTATTTAAATCACGTTAATTGTTTAATTTTAAACATATGATTTAAAGATTTTAAAGATTTAGGTTGACAATTTCAATATTTTAAAAATTAGATTAAAAGTTAAACTGGTAAGATTAAAGTTTAAGGTTTAAAAGATTCAATCGGTATTTGAACATCATAAAATGGCTAAAATTAAATAAAATTAAAATTTTAGAATATAATTAAAAGAAATTGTATTTATCCATAAAATTTTAAATTTTAACAATTTATTAAATAAAATTTATTAATTAATTTTAGTTTATAATAATGTATTAATTTATGAAAATTTATTGATTAATTAATAAATTAATCAATTTTAACAACAAGATTTATTAAAATAATTTGAATCTAAAAGTTAAACTGTTTAATATTTTATAATTAAACCAACTAAACTGGGTAGATTTTTTTAATTAAGATATAATATATTTTCTTATTATGTGGACCACCAACATGTTTATTGAGGAACATCTTGTAAGACACAAGGTATGGTTTATGGAGCCATGTCACTGATATTGAGGGCCGCAGCTGGATGTCGAGAAACAACATTCGACCACTTTCTCAATCTGTAAACATTGCTTTGTGGATCTAACATGTTTTTGTTTATTGTTGCTATAAATAAAAATACATTTTAAACTAAATAGAATTACATAAAAAGTTGGCATTTTTATTAAAGATAAAAAGCAGACGAGTGTTTCTAGGTAATCCAAATCGTCAAAACCTAGAACAAATTGAATGAACCGAGTTAAAATAATTAGCAGTTGAGGATAGTGTTTAGAGTATACATGCAAGTTCAATTCGGATGGCAAGTGGAACTCGGGCTCCCACACGATCTCTTCGGGGATCTATTTGGAGATTGCCACGGGGAGTGGTGGGGGGATTCAAGCAACTCTTCGGTAGGGGTTCGCCCTTAACTGCTAAATTTTGGGGGGTTTACTCGAGTCTTCAGCTGGCCTGGGACCTGGGATTTTGTCAAGTGGTGGTTGAAGTCGACTCCCTTAAGGTCATTAACATTCTCTCTACTCCTCCCATACTACTGACTGAATTGTCCTTTTTGGTGACAGGTATTCTGCAGCTGATACAACGGGCGTGGATGGTTCAGTTCTAGCATGTGTACCGGGAAGGCAACCAGTGCGCGGACAATCTAACTCGCCTCACTGACTTACTCAGTCTGGGCTTCCATATTCTGCAAGAGCCCACTATTGACATCCAGGAGCTTCTCCGACATGATGCGCTAGGAGTGCAGTGTATTCCAGAACGTTGATTTAGTTTGTTTTTCATTTCTTCTCTTTGTAAATATATATGTATATAAACAATGAATTAGTTTGTTTTTTATTTATTCTCTTTGTAAATATATATATATATATATATATATATATATATACCAATGTTTGGCTTTTATTCATACTCTCTGTATGGTCTTTTCTTTATTATTACCTTGTACTTTGCATTTTACCATCTCTTTGTCTGTTGGAAACACTTGAGAGTTCGAGTAAAAACACGATCATGCCTCCTATTCCTATACTTGTGTGGTCAACGTTACTTGGATGTGTACATTATACATATATATATAATAATAATAAAGAAAAGACCATACAGAGAGTATGAATAAAAGCCAAACAAACTCCAATGTTTCAATGTTAAAACTGTTTTGGGATGCCAACGGGGGAGTTGAAGACCTCCAAGTACTCGAGAAATACAGTATCTGACATGCATCAATCATTTGTATGTTTTTTTTTAATCATAACACATCAAATAGTATTTATTAACTTCAACATGCCGTGAAGCGAGGCATTGACTCCTGAATTTATATATTCAACAGAAAATTCCCATTTGTTTTGCATAAGTTATTAAAGCATAAATTTTAGATAAATAGACAAAATATTTATTATTAAATTTTTAAATCGGTTCATAACTCTTCGAGATGGCCTTTATTTCTCATCTTGATCTCATGGAAGTCAAAATGTTTAATTTGAATTAAACATTTTAAACTAAAATTAGATAATTAAAATTAGATAATTAAATCAGACAATTCAACTCAAATGTTTTAAATTTTAATGATCGATAATAACTGCATTATTACAACCCATGGGCAAGTGTCTACTGTTGTAAATGTAAGTAATGTGTCTTAAAATGGCGTCTAGAACAACTTAACAGCTGCCATTGACTTCTCCTGACACTATCCTTGGATGCTTTGTCGGCCTGAAGTCTCAACCAGATTGACATAAAAAAAGTATAAAAAATCCAACAAATGCTCGTGGGAGTCCAACGTAATCCATTTAGGGGTCTACTACGAAAAGGTCAAGTATGACCCCTGCGTTTGAGTTGAATGTTCAAAATTGATAAGAACATTTCTACTTTACTCAATGTTTTAAAAACTGAATAGGACATTAAACCTTGAAGGAAAGGTTTAAGGTTTAGAGGTTAATGGTAGTGAACCATTATAAACCCAGTATATAATAAATAAGAAATAAAACTTATAAAATAAGTAAAATAAAATATATTATTGAAACAAAATACATCAATGTCTATTATTATATAATGAATTAATAATAAATAAATATAAGTTTAATATAAATATTAAAATAATAATTAAAATAATATTTCAACCACAAAATTTAAGCTCACGGATTAGGATCCTTTCATTTCTTCTTTCGCTTTTCACTAAACAAATCAAAACTAAAAAGAAAATGTTATTACTCTCCTCGACCTCAAATGTCTTGCCAAAGATCGATGACAACTACCAAGAGCTTAGATGTCACCATCTTGGAAGAGCTTCCTCAAATGCCCGCCCACAATAATCTCATCCTCACATCCATTGCCCACCAAATAAGAAGATGAAACTTCAACCATGACCAAGAACTTCAACACTTCTATGACCTCCTCTACTCCCACCTCCAAGTCCTCAAGACTCACTCAACCAACTCCTCCTTCTCCTCCGACACCAAACTCGACTTTGACATCGACTCTCTCCCGATCTCGCCACCATCTTCGCTTCCAACGCTTCTTCTTCTTCTTCCCCGACCAATCCAACTCCATCATCGAAGTCGGACACGCCACCTCATCCCCGAGCCTCGATCAGCATTCGATGGAGTATAAATAAAACCGGACGGACGGACCGTCCAATCCGTCTAAAAAGGTTAAACCTACGGTTTTATCTGAGAGGTTAGTAAGTAGAAACCGAACCCACCAATGAAAGGTTCAGAGAGTTTTGGGTCGGACGGAAGGTCGAAGGGGTTTTTAAAACATTGACTTTACTTTCTTCGGTTCGTTTTAAGACACGTTATTACCCTTGTCATGTGAACACAAATTTTTGGTTAGTTGATTGTGTAAAATGCGGTTCAAATACTTGAGAGGAGGTCTTTCTGCATTAACTCAACCTGCCAACTAACCAAAAAGAAGAGAAAAGGACTAGGTGGGCCATTTTCAACGTTGTGACGACCTCAGTTCTCATAAACAAAAAAGTAACTTATCTATCTATAAGTTTGAGTGGGTGACTTATAGGTCCAAGTAATCAGACCAAGTCTAAACTCTGAGTTATTAAAAAAAGAAGAAGAAAGCAACTAGCACCATATTTTAACTAAAAAACGTAGAAGAACCAGTGGAGTGAAGGGTAATACTCACCATACCGAAACTTCTAGGAATATACTTATAGGCCAGTAACTTAAATGTATTATTTAGTTGGCAGGTGAAGTCAAAGATGCGTTACTGAGGTGCTTATTTTGGCCAACGGCTTTTGAATGCCAAAACCCCCCAGGCCGCAACTTTCATCAAACATTCTGCAACTTTAATGGAAAGACAGGGTTCGTGGAGAAAGTAAAAGGAGAGGGGTATGTTGGGCATTGCAGCGAAACGAAGATTTAATAATGGTGGGGGAAAAGAAGAGAAAGCAGTCGCATTTAATGCATACATGTCTACATTAACTGCAGTAGTAAATGCAGAATTGGTGTCTTCAAAAAGTTTTGAGCTTTGCCTTTTAACTTTGTCTCTGTTAACACGTAACGAAGCAGAGGAATAGAGGAAGCTAGGAGGAAAAAGAAAAGAAAAAAAAGCAGAGGAATTGAAGAGTGGTGGTTAGAGAGTCAGCCAGTGTTTTTATTGGTCCTTTTCTAGCTCTGCGTCTAGGTTTCTCGTACCTTGTTGTGTTGGTAGCTTTGTTGATAGGTTGTACTGTTTAGTATCTTTAGCTAGCTTGTTTACTAGGAGTGAGGATTCAGGGGAAGTTGGCTTTTGTAAGGTGGAATTCGGTTTCTGGAGATGACTTTGAATCTGGGTTTTGTTTCTTTTGTGGGGTTCGTGTCTGAATTCTCCGTAACATCGGACGGCGTTTCAATGTGGTGGTGGTGGTGTTGAATTTGAATTGGAACCCGCAAATTATGGGCCCTTAAAGCGACGATAAAGCTACGGTTTTCTGATCAGCGTCAAAGGTTTGATTCTTACCAGATGGGTTTTCTTTACCTTTCCTCTTCTTTATGACCAATCCTGTTGATCTCGAAAAAGTTCTGTGTAGCCCCAACGAAAAGAATATATCTTGTTTCTGATATTTTTGAATATTTCTTAGGTATAAAGTGCCAAAGTCTAGAATGTCAGTTTCTTTGCCAAGCTGACAACTTTCGGTTTCAAAGACTCCTCTTTTCTTTCATTCGGGTCTCTACTGATTTTTGTACTTGGAGGGTAACACTGGGATTGGTGTAAGAGAGAGCGAAAGAGGTTGCATTCATGCATCTTTCACTATGGAAACCAATTATCCATTGTGCGGCTCTGTTAGTGGACAAGAAGAGCAAAAGGAGAGGTGGCTCTGGTTCTCGTTCTGGTTCTGGCTTGACTGTGCTTCGTCAATTGCAAGAAAACAAACTTAAAGAGGCCCTTGAGGCAGCTTCTGAAGATGGGTCTCTCGCAAAATCTCAAGATATTGATGCAGACACATCTGCGAGTCAGGAACGAACAGTTATTGGTAGATCACGTTCACTTGCTCGGCTACATGCCCAGAAAGAGTTCTTGCGTGCCACAGCTATGGCTGCAGAGAAAAGTTTTAGCTCTGAGGAGTCGATTCCACAACTCTACGATGCCTTCACCAAGTTTCTAACAATGTACCCGAAATTTCAATCAACAGAAAGGATTGATCATTTGAGAGTTGATGAGTACGGACATCTGTCTGATTCTTCATCCAAGGTATGCCTTGATTACTGTGGCTTTGGGTTGTTTTCTAATCTTCAAACTCAACAATACTGGGAGTCGTCTGCATTTACCTTGCATGAAATTACTGCGAACTTGAGTAATCATGCTCTTTATGGAGGTGCCGAGAAGGGTACTGCAGAACACGATATAAAAACTAGGATTATGGATCACTTGAACATTCCTGAGAATGAATATGGTCTTATTTTCACTGTTAGTAGAGGCTCTGCCTTTAAATTGCTAGCTGAATCATATCCATTCCATTCAAATAAGAATCTATTGACCATGTTTGATCACGAGAGTCAATCTGTCAATTGGATGGCTCAGTGTGCCAAAGACAAAGGTGCTAAGGTCTACAGTGCTTGGTATAAATGGCCTACTCTAAAGCTGTGTTCTAAGGAGCTGAGGAAACAAATTTCAAATAAGAAGAAGAGAAAGAAAGATTCTGCAGTTGGGCTCTTTGTTTTTCCTGTTCAGTCTAGAGTAACTGGGGCCAAGTATTCTTACCAGTGGATGGCACTTGCTCAACAAAATAATTGGCATGTTTTGCTGGATGCTGGGGCATTAGGTCCCAAGGATATGGATTCACTGGGGCTTTCCTTGTTCCGCCCAGATTTTATTATCACATCATTCTATAGAGTGTTTGGGTCTGATCCAACTGGGTTTGGATGCCTTCTGATCAAGAAATCTGTAATGGCAAGTCTGCAAAATGAGGGTGGGCGTACTGGGTCAGGCATGGTTAGGATTCTACCTGTTTTCCCTCAATATTTGGGTGATTCTATGGATGGTATTGATGTTTTGGCTGGAATTGAAGAAAATGCTATCAGTTGTGATGAAGAAACTGTACCAGAAACACAAGGGGGATCACAGTTGCCTGCCTTTTCAGGTGTATTCACTCCCAACCAGGTCAGGGATGTTATTGAAACTGAGATGGAACATGATAACAGCTCAGATAGAGATGGGGCAAGTACCATTTTTGAGGAAGCAGAGAGCTTTTCAGTTGGGGAGGTCATGAGAAGTCCAATTTTCAGTGAGTCTGAATCATCAGAAAATTCGTACTGGATTGATTTGGGTCACAGTCCATTACCGTCTGATAATTGTAAGCAATTGAGCAAGCAGAAAACAGGTTCCCCACTTTCACCATCGTGGATTTCTGGCAAGAGGTTCATGAACCGATTCTTGCCTAAACCAGTCTCAAAATCAATAAAGAGTTCCAGATGTGATGAAAATGAGCAAAATCACAGAATACATAATGATCCTGTTTTATCTTTCGATGCAGCTGTGCTATCGGTGGCCCGGGAGCCTGACCATTCAAAGGGAATTCCTGAAGAAGAAATATGCACTGGAAGAGAGCATATCTTAAACAATAGAGAGGAAAATGCTGACTCAATGCATGCCGGAGAGATTCAGGAGGACTTTGTAATAAGAGATGAGTCAAAGTTGGCAGATCCTAGGTCAATCTCGACTTCAAATGGATTCTGTCCCAACCAGATTTCTGGCCTTAAGCATGATGCACATGAGAGTGCTTCAGCATGCAGTATTAGCCAAGAAGCGAAGGAGAGTGCTATAAGGAGAGAGACAGAAGGTGAGTTTAGACTGTTGGGTGGGAGAGAAAGAGGCAGGTACTTTGGTTTGGAAGAGGTTGATCGAGTTGTTGGCATGAGCCACAGAGTTTCCTTTAGCATGGAAGAAAATCACAGAGAAAATTCAAGTAATTTTGAGGTGGGGGATGTATCTGCAGCTACCAATGGTGATTATGAATCGTATAGTGACGATGATGGTGATGGCGACGAACAAGAATGGGGAAGAACAGAGCCGGAGATAATTTGCCGACATCTGGATCACATCGACTTGCTGGGACTCAACAAAACTACTCTCAGACTCCGATATCTCATTAACTGGCTTGTCACCTCCTTACTTCAACTTCGCATTCCGTCTTCAGATGGTGAGGAAGCATCTATTGTACAGATATATGGCCCCAAGATAAAATATGAAAGAGGTGCTTCTGTAGCTTTCAATGTCAGGGACTGCACTAAAGGGCAACTAATCCACCCAGAAGTTGTACAGAAGTTAGCTGATAAACATGGAATCTCTTTGGGAATTGGCATTCTTAGCCATGTAAGAATGGTAGACAGCCCAAAACAACATTCCAGGAACTTAAACCTTGAAGACACAGCATTGTGCAAGCCAATGGCTAATGGCCGCCATGATAGTAAAAATGTGTTCTATCGCGTGGAGGTTGTTACTGCATCTCTTGGATTTTAACCAATTTTGAAGATGTCTATAAGATGTGGGCCTTCATTGCTAAGTTTCTTCGACCCTCTTTCGTTGAAGAGGGGGAATTAACATTAGTTGAAGATGATGACTCATAAACATAGATGAAGAGGTTTGCATCCATTAAAGGTGGATACAGAGACACTCACAAGGTCCAAGAAGAAATGTGAGAGACTCAACTTTATGATTGTAGGAAGTGGAAAGATGTGAAGGTGTAATTTTTTGCATGATGATACATGTTCTGCTCTTTCTGGACATATTTGTGATGTGAGCATATGAATTTGTTCATTCTTCTTGATGTAACTGGGAATGTAGTTTTTGTACAACTCTTGTTAAGGTTCATGTAGAGTTTTTCCCATACAAACATATATATTAGTTCAGCATTCAGCAGAATAAGTGTATCGATTATAAGAATTGTCTGAAGATAGCACTTGCTCATTGTGTGTAAGACATTTTCTTTTGTTTCAAAAGATAAAACTTGATTTCTCTCTACAAGTAAGTTAAATAGGTAGAATGAGGCATTACTTTGGATAGTTACTGCCACCACTTTTATAATTATGATTTAAGTATGCATTAAATAAAAATTCATATTTATAAAGTAGATTTTTTAGTTTTTATTTTTATTTTTAAAGTTAATGTCTAATATTTTTAAGAAATGATTTTATTCTAATCTTTTATATGATATATGTCATTATGTTAGAATAGGATCGAATTTGTGGCTTGTTGAATGGTATCGAACTAATTTTCTTTGATCTTCTATTTTTTTCGGCTCAAAAGAGACTCGAGACCTTTGTTTTTTTTGAGAAACTCATAAATAAATTTTTTTCTTCAATCTCAAAGTCTATACAATGCTGGCTTCTATAGCCTTAGTGAAATAACTGTCTAATTTCACTACTACGTAAATTAACGAAATAAGGAATTGCTACTTGACTACTTCCAACACGATCAACACTTAAAAATAAAAAATAAAAAACTAAACACAACAGCTTCATATGTGGCTTTGTTATGGCTTCTTCGTGAACTTCCCATGAGTGAAATGATTGTGGCTTTTGTATAGCTTTGGTCTCATAACATCACTCTCGCCCTCCAAAAACAGCTTGTCCACAAGCATAAAGTCTGAAAATCTCTTTTTTAAATCATCCAGCTACTCCCACGAAGCCTCAGTTGGAGATTTTCCTTGCCAATGAACTAAAACCTATGTAATGTTGTCTTGTTGTCGTTGAGCAATAACTGCAGATGGCAGTAGGGATAGAATGACTGGAACCAAGTCTAGCAAGGGCACAGGAGAGTTAAGGTCATCTGAATTGTATGGCTTCAAGCTTGAAACATGGAAAAACGGACGAATTTTAAAATTTGGAGGTAGTTCAAGCTTGTAGACAATCGCGTCGATACGCTGCAACACCTTGAAAGGGCCATAAAATTTGGGGTTAAGATATTTATTATATATCTTATTGTTTAATTTTGGCATTTTTGATTATTGGATCTTTAAGATAATGTTTAAAAATCCAAATCAACATATGTTGTAAATAACACTCCTTATTTGAGTTGGACTCTGGTATAAGAATTACAATGAAATTAGAAGTCCATCTTAAATTGAAATTCAGTGGATTTTGTTAAAAAAGGGTAGACATCGTATTTCTTTTTATGTGAAAAACGACAGGCTTGTGTGAGTGATCTTCATGGGTGTCTTGATTGGTTGATTGAACATTGATGGGCATATTATGCTGCTGTTGTGTGGATCACACTAGGTGTAGAATGGAGATTGTAAGATTGTTTGTGTAGTGGTGGCATGTGACATTCTAAGTCTCAAATTTTCTGCATAAGTGACCTTGATTCTGCAACTCTACACTTGTCGTTGATGTCTTTACAGTTGGATATTCTTTTTTTTTTGCATTGTTGATGGATTTTCTGTTGAGAATTATTAGATCTATGGTTATGGATTGGATTAGAGTATAGTACTGTTGACTTTACGTTTATAATTAATTCATCTTATTGCTGGTGCTTTTTCTGTCAAGGATGATGTCTAAGTGGGCTGAAAAGTTGCTGCATTTATGTGATTTTAGAGCTGCGTTTTCTAGCTTTGAATGACTATCATTGGGCATTTCATTGTGAAATGTGTTCGCTTTTGGCGTTGATTTTTCTATGATATTTGTGTTAAAAAATTTCAGCACTCATCGTGAATTTTGCAGCTTTAATATTTATAACGTTTCGACAGATAAACATTTATATTTCATAGTGACAACTTTTAGATCTATTTCATGGGAGCTGAGCTTATCGGGAAGTTGTTTTTCTCTTCTTTGTCAAGTGTTGCCGTTTATGTTGAATTTTATTTAATCATTTGAGTTGTTTAGTTTGTTTCATTATCATTAAACATCGTTTTGAGAAAATTTTTTGTCTAGGTTAGTACGAGATGGTCGTACTATTGGGTGTGAATTTCTTTCATGAAAAGTAAGGTTGAGAGATAGTGTCAAGGGTTGAGTAATCTAGGCTCAGTAAAGCCTTAGGTAAATCTATTGTACTTTGGTGAAAGTATTAAGCTAGGTGAGGCTCCGCAAATGTAGGCAAGATGTGCTGAACTGTGTTATCAAATTTTTAGTGTTTTTATTATTTCACTTTTGCATAGTTTTATTCTATTAGTGCTAAAAAAGTTTGCAAAAAGTTTGCGAAACAATTAACCTCCTTTGGTTTTTCAATTGGTATCAGAGCAAGGTCACCGATTCAGAACTTGATAGCAAGTTGATGTAGATCCGAGTTTCGCGAACATGACTACAAGAGAGGCACTACAGGTGGAAAATGGAAAAGTATGAATGATGTGGAAGATGAATCAGATGAAAACGAAGACTTGATACTACTTACACGAAATTTTGGTAAATGGCTGAAAAGAATGAAGAAGGTCAGATCCGACTTTAGATAATATGGCAGAAGTTCATCGAGTAACAATTCAAGACAACAAGTCAAGACAAAACAAAATGAACGGAAGGCAAGGAGAATCCAATGTCATAAATGTCAAGGTTTTGGACACATTCAATTGAATGTGCCAATATGTGAAGAAGAAAAAGGAAAGTCCTTCACAAGCACTGGAGTGAAAATGATTCCAAGAGTAAATATGGTAACGAAGAAGAAATAGCTAATGGTGCTGCGTTGATTGCCTTACATAGAAAAAGTTCAGTTACTTTGCTTAACAGTAACTGAGAAGGAAATAACTGAAGGTCAAAAGAGGGAAAAATCAGAAAGGTTCGAAAACAATCTAGCTTAAGATCCAATATCGATTATGGCAACGATAGAGTCGCCTAAATGATAAAAAAGGGAATTTTTACGAGGATTACAAAGCTATGCATGAAAAATGGGTGAAAATGCACAGAAAGAATCAAAGATTAAAGGAAGAGAATTTTTCTATGAAGAACATCGTACAAGAGTTAGAAAGAAGCCGATGTTGACGTCAGATGAGCTTGGTGAAGCTAGAATTAAATTGATAAGTACTGAAAAGGGATTGAGGATGTTGAATGGAGGTACGAAAAAGCTAGATAAGTTGATAGAAATTGGTAAAGTTAAAGGAAATTTTCAAGGCATTGGCCATAAGGGTGAATGCTCTAAAGTGAATGAGAAGAAAGATGACATATCCAAATCTATCCGAGAAGAAGAAACATTGAGAAAGAATCAAAAATTTATTCCCACATGTCATTTTTGTGAAGTCATTGGACATATAAGGCCAAGATGTTATCAATTACTACAGATGTTGTTTCAAAGAAGACAAAATCTAAAATCTAGACACTCTCCATTAAATTTCCAACAACATCTCATGATATCAAAGCAAGTTTGGATTAGAAAGGGTCAAGTACAAGCACAAAAACGTTGTGAAGGAAAAATAAGAAATTGCCCAGATTTACAGTTAGTTACTACTGAGGAAGTAATTGCAGGAACTGATATGCAGTTAGTTACTGCTGAGGAAGTAACTGCACGAACTGAAGAACTTTCAGTTACTTCGGATGATGAATCACCCAAAACACTAAAAGTTGATTTGAATCGAGATTCTTTATCTCGAATTCAAAGAAATTATCCAGTAGAAAATGTCATTGGAGATGTCAGGGAAAGAAGAAAAACAAGATAAAGAAAAAGGGTTGATTATCGAGGACTTGCAAGCACTTATGTTACACATCTTCATTCAAGCTAAAGAAAAAGACCAAATTTGAGATTCTTCGAGGGGCATAGGGACTGTGTGTTTTACATTTTTGAAGTATTTTTTTGTTGTTTTTAAAAAAAGGAAGGAGGAAGCGTAAAAAAAGGTCTTTAGTTCTTTAGTTTTTATGTTGTCATTGTCGTCCTATCTTTTTTAGTAGTTAGCATTGCGACTTCTATTTGGTTCCACCGAAGACTCCTCAGCTCTCTCATTGGTATAAATCTCTCTCAGGTATCTCTCTATCTTTCGGGCATATCTCTTAGTGTTTTGAATGGTGGTAATGTATCTTTTTGGTGTGCTTATGATTATTCCGTTGCATCTATTAGTGATTATTATGATTATGCGTTTTGATACTGTTTTATCTTAAGGGGAAGACATTAGATTGTTTATGGTGAATGTTCCATTCAGAGGGAGATTTCAAGGTTCACGTATGACTTTTCATCTTACTTTTTGACGTCTTTTTGTTCCAAGGGGGAGAAATTTGGATATTTGATAGGCATTCATTATTTATTCAGATGTTTCTTGAACTTGAAGAATTTGATGGATGTTCTTTGAAACCTGATGTTGGATTAAGGGAGAGTTTCTTATTTGTGACAAAAATTTCAAAAGGGGAGATTGTTAAGATATGTATTATATATATCTTATTGTTTAGTTTTGGCATTTTGATTATTGGGTCTTTAAGATAATGTTTAAAATCCAAATCAAGATATGGTGTAAATAACACTCCTTGTTTGAGTTGGACTCGGTATAAGAATTACAATGAAATTAGAAGTCCATCTTAAATTGAAATTAAGTGGATTTTGTTAAAAAAGGGTAGACATCGTATTTCTTTTATGTGAAAACGGCAGCTTACGTGAATGGTCTTCATGGGTATCTTGATTGGTTGATTGAGCATTGATGGGCATATTATGTTGTTGTTGTGTGGATTACGCTAGGTGTGGAATGGAGATTGTAAGATTGCTTGTGTAGTGGTGGCGTGTGACATTCTAAGTCTCAGATTTTCTGTATAAGTGACCTTGATTCTGCAACTCTACACTTGTCGTTGATGTCTTTCTGATTGGATATTCTTTTGTTTTGCAATTTTGATGGATTTTCTGAGAGTTATTAAATCTATGGTTGTGGATTGGATTGGAGTATAACACTGTTGACTTTACGTTTATAATTAATCCATCCTATTGTTGGTTCTTTTTCTGTCAAGGATGACGTCTAAGTGGGTTGAAAAGTTGTTGCATTTATGTGATTTTTAGAGCTGTGTTTTTTTGGCTTTGAATGACTATCGTTGGGCTGTTCTGTTGTGAAGTGTGTACAGTTTTGACAGTTGATTTTTCTATGGTATTTGTGTTAAAAAAATCCCAACACTCATCGTGTCTTTTGCAGCTTTAATATTTATAACGTTTCGACAGATAAACGTTTATATTTCGTGGTGACAACTTTCAGATCTATTTCAAGGTAGCTGAACCTATCGGGAAGTTGTTTTTCTCTTCTTTTTCAAGTGTTGTCATTTATGTTGAATTTTATTTAATAACTTGAGTTGTTTAGTTCGTTTCATTATCATTAAACATCATTTTGAGAAAATCTTATGTCGAGGTTAGTACGAGGCAGTCGTACTATTGGGTGTGAATTTCTTTCACGGGAAATAAGTTGAGAGATAATATCAAGAGTTGAGTGATGTCGGCTCAGTAAAGCCTTGGGTAAATCTATTGTACTTTCGTGAAAGTATTAAGCTAGAGTGAGGGCTTCGTGAGCGAGACAAGGTGTGTCGAATGTGTTACCAAATTTTGGTGTTTTATTATTTCACTTTTGAGTAGTGTTATTCTATTAGCGTTAAAGAAGTTTGCAGAAAGTTTGTGAAACAATTAACCCCCTTTGATTTTTCATTTGGGTAGTCACTTTTGGTGCTTCCTCTGTGCCATTGATACTTGTCTAAAAGGTTGCAACTTTAACAGGACCATATCCCCCACCTAAAATTCTAGCTCCATGTGTTTAGAATCATAAAACTTCTTCATCTGAAGTTGAGCATGGTTCAAGTTGTGTTTGAGAAGCAGTAACACATCATCCCTTCCTTTAATCCATGGTCTACAGTCTCTAGTTTAGCTAAGCCTGGGAAATAAGATAATAATTGGAGAGGGGGGCGACCATAGACTACTTCAAAAGGTGTAGCCTTGAGAGTTGAATGGTAGCCAGTATTATATGAATACTCTACCCAAGCTAACCAGTTAGTCGATTTAATGGGTTGAGAACTCGCAAAACAACGCAAATACACTTTAACCACGTAGTTAACCACTTCCGTTTGTCCATCTAATTGAGGATGATAAGCGGAGCTGAAACAAAGCTTTGTCCCACTTGAACGAAACAATTCTCGCCAAAAAGCACTAGTAAACGTTACATCTCAGTCACTAACCATTGATTCTGGTAAGTCATGTAATTTAACCACATTATCAAAAAATAACATTGCCACACTAACAACTGAATATGGGTGAGAAACAGCTATTAAGTGACAATATTTTGATAATCTATCAACAACGACAAGAATTACATTTTTACCAAACGAAGTAGGCAAACCTTCAATGAAATCTAACAAAACATCAGCCCAAATTTGGGAAGGCACGGGTAGCAGTTGAAGTGGACTCGTCGGGTGAAGGTTTTCAATTTTGTAACGTTGGCAAACCCCACAAGACTTAACAAAAGTTCGAACATCTTTTTTCATGCGTCGCCAATGAAAATCTCTAGCAATTTGGAAGAGTGTTTTCTGGTAACCTTCATGCCCTTGGCAATGAACTCCAGCTAGAACGGAAGCTATAGATTGTGACTTTTTTAGTACATAAACCCTATTCTTAAACAACAACAACCCATTCTTCACAGTCCATTGTCCCCCTATTGTTTTAGCTTGAACTCCCTGTATTAATTTTTGAACTATTGTAGAGTTTTGTTACTTACTCTGAATTTCATCAAACAAGCTTAATTGAGGCATAGACACTGTCATCAACTCGCTATTATCTTCGTCTCTACGTGATAAAGTATTCGCAACTACATTATTTTTTCCAGCCTTGTATTCAATAGAGAAATCATAACCCAAAATTTTACAAACCCAGTGTTATTGGTGATAAGCGACCTGCTCTAGCAAAAATTGAGGTCAGTAGTGATAGTCCGCACAATAAAATGCCTTCCCATAAATAAGATCTCCAATGTTTGATTGCTTATACGAGCCCAATCGGTTCTTTCTCATTAACCGAAAGTCCATGATATCGGTTAGCTAAACCCCAACTAAAAAAAGCAATGGGATGATGTTCTTGCAAAAGCACCCCAATACCGTATCACGCATCACATTCAATTATAAAATTTTGGAGAAGTCTAGCAATGTTAAGACCGGTGTAGAAATCATGGCTACTTTCAACTTATGGAAAGTGTCATTGCTTCAAATGTCCACTGAAGGAATTTTTGCGAAGCATGGAGGTTAATGGTGTTGCAATAATCTTTGTAATGTTGCACAAACTTACGATAATATCCCGCACAACCAAGGAAACCATGTAAGCCCTTAATCGTTGTTGGTTTTGGCCATTTTGCATTGTGTCAATCTTTGTGAATATGCCATGACTCCCTCACTCGAAATTATATGCCCCAAATAACAAACTCGCAACTGGTCGAACGAACATTTGGATTGTTTGAGAAATAGCTAGTGTTTCTCCCGCAACTGAAAAACCGTGCGTAAATGGCCAAAGTATTCAATTTTTGTTTTGTTGTACACAAGAATATCGTAAAAAAACACCAATACACATTTGCAAAGATAGGGAGCAAATATCTCATTCATCAAAGCTTGAAATGTAGATGGCGCATTTGTGAGACCAAACGCCATTACCAAAAATTTGAAATGACCGTGATGAATACAAAAAGTTGTGCTTTCGATATCCAATTCCCACATTCGAACTTGATGGTACCCAAAAACCATATCTAATTTAGTAAAGAACCTGGTTCCATGTAACTTGTCTAATAGTTCATCGATCACTGGAATATGAAATTTGTCTTTTATTGTCTTTGCATTTAACTCACGGTAATCAACACACATCCGCCAAGAACCATCAGCCTTAGGAACCAAGATCACTGGAGATGAAAAAGGAGAATTAATTGACCGAGTAACTCTTTGTTGCAACATTTTTGTACATTGCTTCTCAATTTCTTCTTTTTGGGCATGTGGATAACGATAAGGACGCACCACAACCGGCTTTGCTCCTGGCTCTAGTGGGATTCGTTGATCACATCGACGGTTTGGAGGTAACCCTTGAAGCTTGTGAAAGACATTAGAAAATTTTGAGAGAAGTGTTTGAATGTGTTGGTCAATGGGTTGTCTCACTGAAATAGCTTTAACTTCACATGAGTTGATTAATTTATTGTCTTTTAGACCATTTAGAGTCACAGGTTGGGATTCCACTTTAAAAGTCATCCACAATTCTTCAAAGTTCTATATTATGCGCCCAAGAGTCTTAATCCAATTAACACTAAGAACGATGTCCACTCCACTTAATGTAAGTACCCATGGATTTACTTTAACAGTGACATCTTGCAATTGAACAACTATCCCCTTAACCATGCCCAAACAATCATTTTTCAGTCATCGCCATGTCTACAAAGGTGTGGGTACTTCCAGAGTTAATTAAAGCTACCACCACTTTACCATTCACGCTGCCTTTCACCTTCATTGTCTGTGGTCCGCTCTCGCCAGTGATGGCATCAATCAAGATTTGGGGTTGATCTCCTTCTAAGAGTTGGTCACAACCATATTTTTCAATATCATCATCTTCTAAAAATTTTATCCAAAATAGACGTTTGCATTGATGCCCTCGTACAAACAATTCATCACAATTAAAACATAGATCCTTCTTTCGTCGTTCCTCCATCTCCGCCGGAGTTAACCTCCAAATGTTGCGTGGTTTAGAATGTGGAATTGTAGATGTGTCCGGTAGTTGGGCTCGATGGGGTTCAATGTTTCACACAAACTGATAACACCTTTCATAAAGTCGTGCAAGACTCATGGTCGATGATAAGTCTTGGGGATATTGATAAAAATATCTACTTTTTGTTCTTGATTGAGTGAACCAACACGTGTAACTAATTGCTCGAATGCCCTGCAAAAATCAGCCACCGAACCCGTTTGTTTTAATTTTGCCAATTCGCCCAATTTTTGACTTTTTACCGAAGGCCCAAATCTCAGATAATATTGGCGTTTGAATTCTTCCAAAGAGAGGTTTGGAGTGTCCTCTTCCAATTGCATGTACCAAATTTGAGCGTCGCCTTCCACATGGAAAGAGACGAGTTCCAACTTTTCATCTTTTGGAGTATTTTGGTGTCGAAAGAAATATTCACACCTATAAAGCCATCCCAATAGATCTTCCTGTCCCCCATATTTGAGAAAACTTAAATTTGTCACCTTAGCCAACGTATGCCCTTCGTTCAAGTTCTTGGTTCCTGAACCTTCCTTGCCCTCCTTTTCTTTTCCTTGATGGGCTCTCTCTCCCCCACCATTGAAGCTTCAATCTTTGAGGCAGCCAACTCTTTTGAAAGCTCTTCAATTTTAAGGTCTCGCACTCGATTGGCTTCTTTCTCCTTATGCAACATTTGAAGAATCTAGTTAAGTTGTTGTTGGATCGAATCCCCCATAACACCTGTCTCTGATATCAAAATGTTAGAACAAGATCGAGTTTGTGATTTGTTGAACGGTGTCGAACTAATTTTTTTTGATATGCCTATTTTTTCGACTTAAAGGGGACCCAGGACCTTTTTAATAGAGAAACTCAGAAATAGAAAATTTTCTTCAATCCCAAAGTCTGTAAAATGTTGCCTTTTATAGTTTTAGGAAAATAACTGTCTAATTTCACTACTATGTAAAATAAGGAAATAAGGAACTGTTACTGGACTACTTTCAACACAATCAACACTTAAAATAAAAATAAAAATAAAAACTAAACACAACAGCTTCATACGTGGCTTTGTTATGGCTTCTTCGTGAACTTCCCATGAGTGAAACGGTTGTAGCTTTTGTATAGCTTTAGTCTCATAACACATTAGTAGAAAATTAGCATATTTTATTAAAATAAATAATATTTATATAATATACGTCATTTGTCATTTATACTTTTATATATCATAACAAAATATTATATTTGTTTATCCACCAAATTTCATATACTCATTAGACTTTAAATTTTAATATCTCATTTTTTATTGCTCCAAGCTCCACAATTTTCTGCAACAATCAACTATTACAGGAGGCAGTGCTTATTTGATGGGATATAGTTAACTCCATAGTACGACGTCGTTACAAATACAAGTCACGCGCTAATTTTGTGCGTGAATAGCACATCCCTCTCTCTCTCTCTCCTCTTAATTTCTTTCTTCTTTCTTCTTTCTTCTTTCTTCTTCACTCTCTTCTCTCCGTTTGGTTCCTCAGAATTTGCTTATGATTCACATGTCCTTGTTCTCGAATTCCGTAAATTTCCATGTAACTCTAGAGAAAGTTACCAACTTTCTTTCGTTTTCCCGGAATCTGTATTCTGTCTACAGAGAGCATTGAAAAAGAGAATCAACTGGAGATGGTTATTGCAAAGCGACGTCCTTGCTTCTTTGGGATTTTCTCCTCTAGTATGACCCCCACCAGACTGGTATTTCCTATTATTTTCATCGTTATTGTTTCATTGCTTTTATTTTCTTTTCGAACTTGTTTCTTCTTTGATATGTTCTACTTGTTATGTGATTGTGGAATGTAATTACGGTTCTAAAGTGGAAGTATAGTGGGTTATTATCTCTGCATTTGTTCCAAGTTCGGATTTTTGGTAGTGAAACTGTAAAAAAAAAGTAACTAAAAGTAAATTGAGTACTGGGTAACTAATGGTCATGACATTTAATGGTCGTCTGTTGTATGTTGATTGTTGACAGCGTTAATTTTTCTTGGGCAGAAAATTCCAGTGAGTTTCATGAAACATATGGAAGGGAGGACAAGTGGGTCTGTTTCTTTAGTGGGTCCCAGCGGTAACGTTTGGTCTGTTCAGTTAGTGAAGAATGATGATGATGTATTCCTTGATCATGGATGGCCAACGTTTGTGAGGGACCATCTTATTGCATGTGGTGACCTTTTGGTTTTCAGATATGATGGGGGGTTGTGTTTCACAGTGCAAGTTTTTGATCAAAGTGCTTGTGAGAAAGAGTCCGCATTTCATTCTAAATGCAGTGAAGAGCTTGGCAAGTCTTGTCGGAAAAGAGGAAGGGAGGAAGAAGGCGTATTTTCAGGTGAAATATCTGAATGTAATGCCAAGAAGGCTAAGGAAAGCTGCTTTGACTTTCTTTTATATTCTGCTGAGAATGAGAAGGGAACTCGGGTAGTCGTTTCTACCAAAGAAACATGTCATTATGATGACGCAATTACTATTGCAAGGTACCGGGAGGAGATTGTTCGATATGGTAGTTTACTTAACAGTCCCGCCATGCCCTCTCAACTGAATTCTGACCATGGAAAGCCAGGTAAGAAAGATAATTATCATTCTAGCGTTTTTACAGACAAGAATTTGCAGTTTTCTCCTTTTAAGAGAAAGTACTAATTCAACAATCCGCAAGTAGTTTTTTGATCTTCAGTTACTTGCTAGTTGGAAAGTACACTTCCATTCGTGCTTTTCATTTCTTCCCTTACAAAATTTTATGGATCTCTTTTTTTATTTCCCTCTTTCATCTTTACACATTAGGCTGTAGCTTAGGCATAATTCCATCCGTTGATGGAATTTTCTCCAATCAGAAGGATTTAATTTTTTTTTGCACTATTAACTGAAACATATCTTTCTGCTATTAGCTCAGAAATGTTTGTACTTATATACATATTAAATATAACTGTATGGAATCACCGTCTTTATCCTAGATGAAATGTGCTTAGATTTTGAATCAGAGGCAACCACACGGAGAAGAATTGGAAAAGATGATGAGTTGAATCTGCCTGAAAGAGGCCCAATGTCAACTTTTTCGGAACGTGAGAAAAAAGTTGCCGAATCCTTTATCTCATGCTATCCTTACTTTGTGAGGGTCATGAAAAAGTTCAACATCAGTGGGTCATATACTTTGGTAAGTTAGTTATCTATCTCTCTGTTATGCGGTTTAACTAGAGGACTTCAAACATTTAGTGTTGATGTGATTGGTCTTCCCTTGCGATTGTACTTGTGACGTTTTCTTGGATTCCTAGACTGTTTCTTAACCATTTGTTAATTGATGTTCATGCCTCAGAAAAGATATTTTTTTTCCATTTGGTTATCTGGTTATATGGTCAATCAGGCTCACTGTCTATTGTGCAGAATATACCATACAAGTTCTCAATGGCGCATCTTCCAAATTGCAGAACTGAAATTGTCCTCCTCACTGTCAAAGGGGCTTCTTGGACTGTGAATTCTGTACCAACTACGAGAGTGCATACAAGTCATACTTTGTGTGGTGGCTGGATGACTTTTGTCCGTAATAATGACATCAAGGTGGGAGACATTTGTATCTTTGAACTTGTTTGTAAACTTGAAATGCGCGTTTTTATTCTTCGAGTTGGAAAGGATTGTCCAGAAAACCAAAGTGGAAAAGCTTTTTCTAAGGGGATGAATACTGGAGCTGCTAATACATCACCTAAAAGTGAAACTTCTTCAAAGAAATCAAGAAGACATGCTTTAGATGTCCATTCCAAAATCATCGAGAAAGCAGAGACATGTGATAAGAAAAGGACAAGGAAAAACCAAGCAATTCATACCAAAAAGTACGACAATGGCCTGAAAGGTTGTGCCAGCTTTGTGCTTGGTCCACAGTCGATAAGTGGCAATAATAAGCACGGTAAGATTTCATCCTTTTTGTCTTGGTTTTGTGTTTAAAGATCAATTACAAACTGAATGTGAATATAAAGCTATGTTTAAATGGATCTACTTGAAAATTTGGATTTCTGAGTATACTTGTTTACTTATTTTGCATTTAGTCACAACTTTTACTATCTTCACAGAATTTGCACCGTGTTGAATATAAACCCTTATTTTGAGTCTTAAGGAAAACCTCTACTGTTTTAAGTACCTTTGATTCATTTAAATAGTTCTTTCTGTATGATATATATGGTGAATCATGGAACATTAATTGAGATTCAATGCAATGCAGAAATGGAAACTGGTCTGAGGATGTTGTTGGCACTTGATGAAGCAAAAGCAGCCAAATCATTTACCTCAGGTTTTCCCAATTTTGTTCGAATCATGAGGAAGTTCAATGTCAGTGGTTCATACACTCTAGTGAGTGAATATCCTATTTCCTTTTTATTTTAATTATTTTCTTTTTGACTAATGATTAATGTAGGAGTTGCAGTTGCATGATTAAACAATTTGATTGCACTATTGCCCTTCAGTAATGTCTTGGGTTGAATTTTCAAATGCTAGGGGATCACAATTACAACCTACAGCTTAGAGAAAATGGATTCAGAATTTCTAGACGATATTGGCAAAAATGAGCACAATATGTTATTACCAATTTGGGCTTATCTTACTGGGTGTACAACTAATGTTTCTTGTCTTCAATGGCATAACTTCAATTCCTCAAGGGTTGTTAGAATTCCTCAGCATTATAATGCACGTGCAAAACTTTGTGATTGATCTTTGAACTGTGGTAATCTGCTTTTACTTACTACTGACTAATTACCATTTTGCAGAAAATTCCTCACCAATTTTCTACGGCATATCTTCCCAACCTCAAAACAGAGATTCTACTCCGCAATTTCAAAGGGATTGTTGGACTGTTAATTCAGTCCCAGACTCCAAAGGTAGAGCTGTACATACTTTCTGTGGAGGTTGGATGGCATTTGCTCGTGATAATGGTCTACAGATTGGGGATATCTGCATGTTTGAACTTGTTAGCAAGTATGAAATGTGTGTGCATATATCTGGGGCTGGACGAAAGTCATTCGGTGATCAATCTCTGAGATCAGCATCTGCTGACTTACCAGTTGGTGGATTTTCCAGCAATTATCCTCCCGTGTGAAGCTTGTAGAAGTGCTCAACATGCAGTCGGTATATGTGCTGGTGAGCTTTTTTGTGCTTTATCTCACTTGTGCTGATATCTCCTGTGAACTACTTGTTTGCTTCTGCATAACTTCTGATTCGTTTTGCTTCATTAACTTTCATGATTGAAGGTTCCTTCCAGATCCTTTACAAACTTTAGTTACAAGTAGGAGTTGTTAGTCTGATTTGTGATTGTAGCTAGAATCATCTTTAACATTTGAAACAAACTTGGTGCAATTTGGCCTCCTCAACCGTAATCCAAATTCATTTGGATTTGTTGCAAGTTTTCAATTGCTGACAAATTGAAAAGACCTCAATGTGTTTTCACGTAGTACTTCAAAAGTTCTTGGATGGCATTGGTTTATTTTGATAGAAGTAATTCCGGTTAACTATTTTGTGAAAACCGAGTTAAAAAGTTTTATGAGGTTCTTCCTTTTGTTATTGATAATCTCCGAATAAACAGATGTCTTCATCCTGAGACTTACCATTTTTTTATGTGCATTCCTTTATTGTATATGTTTATCTATTTATGTTAGTGCATGTGCGATTGAAGTTTGAAGTTGCACACATGTTAAACGGATGGAAGATGACGATTGAAGCAGAGACATCCTATGTAGTTTGGTGCATTTCAAGGTGTCCGCTTGGTTTGTCACTATTCAACCCCACTCACTCATCAGTTCTTGACAGCGACGTTATGGGATGTCATTTGCACTAGAGAAGAGCACGTCCTATGATTTACCTATCATGCACATGCAGCTTAGAGGATGCTGGTCAAGCAATTATGTGAGGGTGGGGATGAATTGTAAAAGTAGCTGTGAAGATTGTACACAAACGAATCCTCCAACTTCAGATATAAACGAGGAGTGCTAGGGTGGAGATTGGAAATAGCCTTGTTGGTTTTAGAGCCCCTTAAAACATCAGTTGGTAATTGTTCTTGGGTCGGTCAAATCTGCAAATTTTGTTCTCCATCTATCAATGTAAATGTCAGAAGCCTACCTAACTTTTGGAATCCATTAACAGGTGCTGGCTACCTGTTTCTTATGGGAAGGGAAAAAAGGGAACTAGTTTGTTGTCCAGCGACATTATCATATGGTATGTCATTAGAAGGAAAAGGATAATACCATAAGGAGTTTATGTTAATCTGAGAAGCAGATGGAATTCCTCTTTCTCGAGCTTTCAGAACACAATGTACTGAAACTTGAAAATTCAGTTGACCGGACTTCCATCAATGAAGTTCAGAGTACTTGATCATGTTCGCTTTTGGTTTGTATTTTTACTTTTCGTGCACGTTTAAGCTCAGTTCAGGAGTTTATATGTAATCTGATAAAAACTGAAATTTGTTTATGAATATCTGAAGAATTAACAGCGAAAACAGAAAGAAATGGAAAAGTAATTACGGACATGCAAGGTATCATCACTTCTAAATTAGAATCTTAATTGATTTCAGCTAATAATTTCACTTTTCACCTTCCAAACGAATCTATATCAGATTGTCACAATTGCACTACACAGTGGGAGGATTACCAGAGAAGTTGGAAGTTATGAGACAATCAATTCAGGGAATGGTAATTTCGTTTTTGGATAAAAGGGGCAATGTGATTAAGTCACTTTAGTCATTTAATCCTTTTTTATTCATTGCTGGTATTCTTGCTCAGGGACTTGTTTGATTACTTGGGAAGCTTAAACTTCCGTTGGATTTAATAAGCTCTTTCTATGCATTTAACTTGAAACTTGTAAATCTGTATACATATTGAATGATTGAAAGGTGATGAGGTATTCTACTTTCTTTAACACAGATTTTCTTAGCATTTTTGGCTTTAGATGTTGCTTAGTTCATCGGATCAGAGGAAAACAGGTGCCAACCCAAAACACAAAGGAAGAAAAGCGAGTGTTCGCATCCATATTTTGTAATACAGATATCATTACTTGACAGGTCTATTCAGTCTTCTCAGATGTGTTTGTCTTTGTCATGCACGGAAATAATAGTAAATTAGAGCAACAGCAGGACACAACTTTCTAACTGCATCCGTGCGATAGTGGGGCACTAAAACTCAGCGTTCGTATTGAATTCTTTATGAAATCTTCACCAAATCTTGTACTCAAAACTTCTCGGTTCAATCCAAAACTTCAAAAAAACAACACCAAAAATTTGCTACAGAAGTACGGTGGCCAAATCTACTGAAGCTCCAGAAAGAAACACTACTCAGGCTAACAAGTTGCATAAGCACAACAAAATATTAATTTATGCTTGCGGCCAAATCAGTTGGTTATTTTAGTAACAAAATAATTTAAAGATATTTTTATATTACACGATCTAGATGTATTGTATACAACAGAGTATATAAGATAAATATATATTCCAAATAAAATTATAACAAAATTATAATCATGAGATTAATATTGCATTTATATATTATTCATAAATTGTTTCTAGTCACTGATCTATTAAGACTAGACATTAAAAGTACGTAAAAAGACTAATACGTTTTTTCCCTTCTTATGAAGACGATGAATCGATCTCCTAAATTAAAATATGAAGATAAACAAATGTGTTGAGAGACATGGTTGCGAATTTCATACTGCATCGATTGAAAGCAGTACCGATGCAGTGTTGTTGGTACCGGAGAAAATTTTAGTTGGTATTGGTGGTACCAACACCGGATAATTCAGACGGTTCCTTAAAAAATTAAAAGGTTAGGGACCAATTTGCAAATTAAAAATTATCTAACCCTAAAACTAAATCCCCCCTCCCGGATTGCATCCGCTACCGCTTCTCTCATCTCTCTGCTCTCTGTCGTGCTGCCTGCTCTCATCGTCTCTCACTCTCACCATCTCTCTCTCTGACTCTCACCGTCGACGCCACCTCAGCCTCTTCCTCTCCTCCTCTGTCGTGGTCTCGCGCCGCCTCGCCGTCTTCATCACTCATCTTCAACCTTCGTCCACGTCGCCCAAGACGCCACCACTGCCTTCTGGTCATCACCATCGCAGCTGAGGTCCACCGCACCACCACACCACCGCCCCACCGAACCACTAGTCGCACCATTGAAGGATTTTTTGGGTGAGTGTTTTTTTTGTCATTTATCGTGTTTTTCCTACTTGATTTAATTTTTTATTGTGTTGGATGATGGATTTTTGAAAGTTGGATGATGAATTTGTGATTGTTATTGTTTAATGCCGATGGTATTGTCGTATTGGGATTGCTTGTATTTCTGAATTGGTTGTATTTTTACTGGTGTTTAGTTGAAAATTGAAGTTGAAATTAGGTATGTCGTATGCTACTGTGCTGACCTGAATGAAAGGTTGAAGTTGAAGTTGCTCGAAGGGTTTTGTGTTGTAATTGATGAAGACTTGAAGTTAATTTTGTTGAAGGTGTATTGTTGAAGAATTGAAGTTGAAGTTACAATTCTGTATTTGTGATTTGGAATTTGGAAATGGGTATACCGATCTTGGTAGTGTCGGTATAGTAATATAATATAGTTGTTAATTGTGAAAAGCTGAAATTGGAAATAAAAGTATGTTGTTTTGTAAGTTGTGTTTGGTATTGGATTTGAATTTTGGACCATTGTTATCAAATGAAAATTTTATGGTATAATTATAAATAATTATCTTGTTAGAACTTAGAACTTTAGATGTTAAATGTAATTGGCATATGCAAAACTAAAATATATAAAATAAATTGTTATAATTAATAAAATATAATGCATACTAACTAAAATTTACAATTTTAATAAAAGTTCATAAATATATGTTTGAACTTTTATTATATAAAATATATATAATCAAATCACAAAATTAAAGTATTAATTTTTGTTGATTTTTATTTTAGTAAAATAATCATTTACATGAATTCTATTTACAATTACATACATAATTTACAACATATTTAAGGAAACTATTTAAACACTTTTTATCACTTTGTAATCATTAATTATAATGATAAACTACACATTTAGGTTGTCTTTTCATATTTGATATATTGTAAAGAAAAATTATACACCAAATATTGTGTTAGAAATGGAATTGAAAATTGTTGAAAATTGTTGAAATTAAAATGAAAAGTGTTTGAAAATGATAGAAATGAAAATGGAATTATGAATGTTTTGTCATTGTTGAATTGAAAATTGTTGAAATAGAAATGAAATTATGAATGTTTTGTCACTTGTTGTAATTGAAAATTGTTAGAATTGGTAATAGAATTATGATTGTTTTGTGATTATTGGGATTGAAAATTGTTAGTTATTGTTGGAATGGAAATGAAATTATGATTGTTTTGTGATTGTTAGAATTGGAAATTATTGGAATTAGTAATAGAATTATGAATGTTTTGTGATTGTTGGGATTGGAAATTATTAGAATTGGTAATGAAACTATGATTGTTTTGTAATTATTGAAAATTGTTCGAATTAGCAATGAAATCATGAATCATGATTGTTTTGTGATTGTTGGAATTAGAAATTGCTAGAAATTGTTATGAATGGAAAAACAATAATGAATGTTTTGTAATTGTTGGAATTGGAAATTGTTAGGAATGGAAATACAATAATAAATGTTTGGTGATTGTTGAAATTGGAAATTGTTAGAAATTGTTAGGAATGGAAATACAATAATGAATGTTTTGTGATTGTTAGAATTGAAAATTATTAGGAATGGAAATACAATAATGAATGTTTTGTGATTGTTGGAATTGGAAATTGTTGGAAATGAAAATGACATTATGATTGTTTTGTAATTGTTGAAATTGGAAATTGTTAGGCATGGAAATAACAATAATGGATGTTTTGTGATTATTGGAATTGGAAAATGTTAGAAATTGTTAGGAAATAAAATACAATAATGAACGTTTTGTAATTGTTAGAATTGAAAATTGTTAGAAATGGTTAGAAATGGAAATACAATAATGAATATTTTGTGATTGTTGAAATTGAAAATTGTTATAAATTGTTAGGAATGGAAATACAATAATGAATGTTTTGTATTGTTGGAATTGAAAATTATTAGAAATGGAAATGACATTATGATTGTTTGGTAATTGTTGAAATTGCAAATTATTAGAAATTGTTAGGAATGAAAATACAATAATGATTTTTTGTGATTGTTGGAATTGAAAATTGTAAGAAATTTTAGGAATGGAAATACAATAATGAATGTTTTGTGATTGTTAGAACTGAAAATTGTTGGAAATGGAAGGAAATGGAAATGACATTATGATTGTTTTGTAATTGTTGAAATTGCAAATTGTTAGAAATTATTAAGAATGGAAATACAATAATGAATATTTTGTGATTGTTAGAATTGGAAATTGTTAGGAATGGAAATACAATAATGAATATTTTGTGATTCTTGAAATTGAAAATTGTTAGAAATTGTTAGGAATGAAAATACAATAATGAATGTTTGTGAATGTTAGAATTGGAAATTGTTATGAATGGAAATACAATAATGAATGTTTTGTGATTGTTGGAATTAAAATTGTTGGAATTAGAAATGAGATTATGATTGTTTTGTAATTGTTGAAATTGGAAATTGTTGGAGTATGTTTTGTGTTACTTATTATATATATTGAATGTTTTAAATTGTTAGCTTTTGACTTATACATAATGAGTTATATTATATAAGATGGATAAACATATTGTCATTGTGTACTGAAATTATGTGTTATTTGTTTTTGTGTACAGATAAATGGAAGGAAGTTCAAATACTCTCGATCAACCTACTTTAAGAAGATACAGTGATCCAGCTTGGGCTCACGCTAGTACAATTTCCGGTCAAAAGAATCATAACATTTGCTTGTTTTGTAACAAGCATTTGAAAGGTGGAGGAATTACTCGATTAAAAAGGCATTTAGCTGAGGTTAAAGGAGATATGGAAGCATGTAAAAAAGTAAGTCATGATATAAAGTGGCAAATGAAAACATTGCTTGATGAACATCAATTTGAGAAAGATAGAAGTGAAAGATTGAATTTTGAAAAATTGGTAGTGGAAGTTCGTTTTTTGGTTTCTGTGGTGATTATGAAAATGTTGAAGGTGGAAGTGGTAATGATAGTGGTACTAGTAGTGTTTCATCTCAGCCTCAGGATCATGAAGAATATGATGTGAGGAAGAAAAGAAGGCAAATGAGTAGTTTCTTTGTACCACGAACAACTCCTGAAGTCCAACCTTCAATTCGTAGTGCAATGCAATCAAAAGATGCGACTCACAATGTCGATATGGTAGTAGCTAGATGGTGGTATGATACATGTTCGTCATTCAATGCTTCTCAATCTTATTATTATCAACCTATGATAGATGCAATAGCCTCTTATATTCCAGGATACAAAGGGCCATCGATTAATGACTTAAAAGGTAAATTTTTGAGTTGTGTTGTTTCTGAAATTAGAACTTATTTGGCTAAAGGAAGAGTGAGTTGGGGTACTTATGGGTGTTCAATTATGTGTGATGATTGGACAAATTGGAGACAAGAGCCTATTATAAAATTTTTGGTTTATTCTTCAAATGACTCTATATTTTTGAAATCTATTGATGCATCTGGCCTTATTAGAAATCTTAAGACTTTGTTTTAGATATTTGATGAAATTGTAAATGAAGTAGGGCCATAAAACATTGTTTAGTTTATTACTGACAATGATTTCGCTTATAAAACGGCAGGGAAAAGGTTGCAAAATACCTATAATTCATTTTTTTGAACTCCTTGTGTTGCACATTGCATTGACTTAATGCTGGAGAATATAACAGATCCTAAGTATTTTCTTGTTATTGATGAGACTATGCAAAAGGCTAAAAAGGTGATAAAATTCAATTATAATCGTGCATGGGTTTTGAATTTGATGAAAAGGGAATTTACCAATGGTAGGAATTTGTGTCGCCCTGCTGTGACAAGATTTACAACAAATTTTTTATCACTTTAGTTTTTTGTTTTGATGAAGAAAGAATTAAGGCAAATGTTTACAAGTGATAAGTGGGTTGCATCTCGGCATGCTATGTCTAATGTTGAAATGGAGGTTTGTAGTATTATACTGAAAGATAGAAAATTTTGGTCGCAATGTCAATTTGTTATCCGAGTTTGTGAACCTTTGGTAAGGGTGCTCGGTTGGCTGATAGTGAAAAAAGCCAACAATGGATTATATTTTTGATACTGTGGAGAAAGGGACGGAAACAATCAAGGCCAATTTGAAAAATAGGTTTTCTTTATACATACCATATCTCTCAATCACTAATGAGAGAAGGGAAAGACAATTTTCTTCCCCATTGTTTGCAGCTAGGGCATTTTTGAATCCTAGTATGTATTTTAGATTGGATCTTGCAAAGCAAGCTGAAGTTAGTAGAGGAATGCTTTTCACAATTACAACAATTGTTCCTCATGACACAATGCAAGATCTTTTAAGCTCACAAATGAAGTTTTATAAGTTGTCTTATGGGAATTTTAGAATGTCGATTGCTATTTGACAAAGAGGAAAACTTTCTCCAGGTATTACTTACTTTCTATTTCTTATTTGTTAAAAATTAATTATCACTTTATTTTGTTTATAACATTACTTTTGTTATCTTATAACTTGCAGTTTCTTGGTGAGATCAATTCGAAAATAATATTCCAAAATTAAAAAGGTTTACGATTCGTATTTTAAATCAATGTGTAAGTGCAACTAGGTATGAACGAATCTAAAGCACATTTGAATTTATCCACTCAAAGAAAAGGAATAGATTGGGGCATAAGATGTTGAATGACTTAGTTTATGTTCGTTACAATTTAAAGTTTCAGGAAATGTATGTTATTTTCATTATTATCATTATTAATTTCGATATAATATCTTATAATTTTCTAATAACTAAATTTAATTGTTTACTAGGAGTCTTAATAGCATAAGTAGTTCAAATGGTCCAATTCCTATTGATAATATTGATGTTTTGATGGATTGGATTTCTGAAGAACCCAATTTGGTTGATGTGAATGATTTAGAATTGGAAGATAATCTTGGATATGAAAGCATGGACATGTCATTTGGTGCATTAAATTTGAATGATAATGATGACGAAGTTCCTCTCAATGATGAAGATTTTGTACTAAATGATCACTGAGGTCAATGCAGTTCTAGCTAATTTCCTCCCATTGATGATTGAATTTCAGGTTTTTGTTTTTCCTCTTCTTTTAATTTTAATTGTATTTGATATTTAAGTTAAATTCTATATATGTAATGTAACTGTAATGTTTTTATTTTAGGTTTAACTTCTACTTGATTGTCTCTTTGTCATCAACTCTATTTGTAAATTGTTTAACGATATTTATTGTTCTTTTTATTGGATGTTTTGGATCATTTGATGTAATATTATTAATTAAAACGATAAAATTGTATTATTGTAATATTTTTATACTTTATATTATTTTTAATTTTACAATTGTATGATAATGATTGTGTTTGTTTATAATAATTTTGGTTATTATTTATATGTGAAATATTTAAAATTATTGTTATTTCATATTAATTGTCATTATTATTTATTATTAAGATTTTTGAAAACATAGTTGATGTAAGCAGTAAACTAGTATACTAACTAGTAAAATATACAATACAATTGTACAATATACTAATGGACTATTTTGTAAATTTTAAAAATTTTATGGATTATTTTATAAATTTAAAAAATTACAAACGATACCGATATTGACCGGAACCGGTATAGTTTTGTTTCAGAACTCAATCCGGTATCGAGCCCGGCATGATATTCATAACTTTGGTTAGAGAATAAGTTTACTAAATTGACCCTATATGAAAATCCATTTAGAATATAACCTATATGTCTATAAAAATTCTCATTGTGATGATTGTATAAATAATGATTTGACTTGAGATCTAAGGTTATCTTAAGTAGGAATTGTTATATTTTGATACTACTTATAAGATGTTCTAATAATGATACCTAAGTTGGTAACCATTGAATATAACATGAATTACATAAAGGTAGTTGAGTCATTAATATAGGATTAATCATCCTAAAATGATTAGGAAGAATGTTCCATTGTTCTCAATTGATATTGATTCGGAAAATCTTCAGCTAAGATGAAATAATACTTCAAAATAATTTTCAAATTTCGTTAATTGAATCAATTAATAACAGTGGAGAATTAACATGATTGAACTCAAAATAAAATAGATATTAATTTCATGTTTTATGTTAAGGTTTTTACGGTCAAATCAGTCGAACTAATTGAGTTTTTTTAATTATTGGTTTTAAGATTCTTCTTGGCTACTTATTATACATATTAATTGACTTTTCTCTCTGAAAAATTGTAAGGGATAATTGTTTCGCAAGCTTTCCAATTTTACCGTGGACGTCTCTAGTTCAAACAAAAACAAAAACAATCAAAAGCGAAATAATAAAAATACTAAAAATTTGGTAACGCAGTTCGACATACCTTGCCTACGTTTACGGGACCCTCACCCAGCTTAATACTTTCACGAAAGTACAATAGATTTACTCAAGGCTTTATTGAGCCGACACTACTCAACCCTTGACACTATCTCTCAACCTCACTTCCTGTGAAAGAATTTCACACCCAATAGTACGACCGTTTCGTACTAACCTTAACAGAGGATTTAAACTCACTATTTAACAATAAAGATAATTAAACAAACAACTCAATTGATTAAAATAACTAGAAACAAAGACGAATACAATTGAGATAAAAAAGAACAACTTCCGATGAGTTTCACTCCTCAAAATGGATTTGAAATTGTTGATGAAAATTGACAAAATCACCTGATAGCACGAATTACCATCCATTGATTTGATGACAAATAAGCTACATTGAATCCATATTTATATAGCTTTTGAAGGTGGAGAGATCAATCACGCAAGAAGTCCATCAGCCTTTTATGCACACAATACATTATAGCCAGCTTGAAACAACCATCATCCTTTAAAGAAAGCACCGAAGCAACACACAATGAAGCAAGGAAACAGCACGCACCCAGAGAAGCAACACACATGGAGTAGAACCACGCATGGAGAAGCAGTGTGCAGGGAAGCAACATGTATGCAGAGAAGCTCACTTTCCTTAAGAGCACATCCACGATGTCATATCTATATGTTTTCCCCAATTCAATTAATTCCTTACTATACACTAAATAATACACCCAGAGACGGAGCCAGGAATTTAAGATAGGAGGGTCCAAATAAAACCCTCAGATACAAAATTAGTATGTTTTTTTTACGATCAACCAAAAAAAGATAACAATAGAAGTAATATGCAACATCGTTTTCAACATTATATTCCAACCAATCCTTGAAATCATTAAACCATGATACAATAAATCTCCGCTTACGATCTCCATCTATGGTTTGAGGAAAGTTATGACTTCGAGGTTGACAAGGACCTTTTAATAAATAAACTCTATGCACTCAATCTCATTTTTCAGGAGAATACTCCATTATATTATGTCTTAATCCTGGATTGGAAGGAAGATTTTCTAAATCAATCACAAGTTCTTCAATAATAACCTCCTTCGATGCTGGAAGTGCTTTATTAATATTCTGATTTAAATCAGACGATGATGACTAAACAATCGGTCTTAATTTTTTAAAATATTTTTCTATAACTGCAAAATAAAAAAATTAGTTAGAACTAATATTTACTAATTCCATAAAAAAGGTAGCGGCTGTCAAATATACTAAAAAGTAACTGGTCTATCCTTGAAATTTGTTCAAAACCTTGTGGGGTTAATGTCTAATCACCTCTATGGGAAAGAAATTTTTTGGAACACCTCTCTTCATACAATCTTTCACAAATCACATTGACGGTAGCAGCACGGCACACTTCAAGAAAGCATCTTGTTCAGTTATCAAAGATTTTGATATATATATATATATATATATATATATAATCTTGGGGCACTGGGTCCCAAATAACTCCGTCAGTGAATACACCCACTACACCTACCGTAACTCCTCTTCACTGTGGCTTCCAATTAGACATGTACACATGCACCAATATATGTTCAAGTTTACAATTAACTCGTGCTGCACATATTATGCCACACTCACATAAGACATTCTTCAGCAGTTAATTAGTGCATGATACACCCAAGTAATAAGAGTCCCTAAGCTGTTGATTACAAGACTCCACACAAGATGCACATCTTCTATGGATAGAATCATACATAATATTCACCAGCACATCTTGCCAAGATACATATCAATTAGAGATAGAACTCTATCACGACTAGAAGATTATCACCAATAGTTTTTGAATCCAAGTCATTATTCAATTAATATCTTATATGTTCAATTAACAAAGAATTTCAAAACTAATTATTTATATATATAACATATATTCTAACTCTCTCTAACTTGTTTTTCAACGAAATTGATGTAATTGACAATTGTAAATCTTAATGTAAAGAAATAAGTGAATTATGGTGTCTTTTATAACAAGGATTGGTAGACATGATTAAGAATCTATTTAATGTTATCGAGTCGTTCTTAATATTTTATAAACCTTAGGCAATGTAAAAAAAGTTCTTATTTTTGCTCATTTTTGAACCCTCATAATAAATAGACAAAATATAGGTCATATTTATTGTTCAGGTCAAGAGTAGGCCCTATTTTGTTTCATTTTATTTTTTATAAGGATAAAAAAAGATTTTATTTTATCATTTATAAGGATAGGCCTTAGGCAGGTACACCCTGAATGTTATAACACTAAAGATGATAATAAAGAGATAGAACATGCTATAATATTAGAAATGGTAACAAATGAGATTGGGTTTGACCTTAATTTTAATTTTTTAATTTAGAATTGAATGTCAAATAAAATAATATTATTTTATCAAATTTATTATTTTTAATTAAAAGGAAAACCCAAAAAAAAAAACAAAACAAACTAATTAGCGTAGAGATCGGCGATACAACGAGCCGTGGGCGTCTCGTAAAAGACAATCCAAAAGCAGAGGGCGGAGGCTCACAGTAGCATGTGTAGTCCCAGTGTGAGAGAGGCAAGAGGCGAGGTGGTCGCACATTGATTCCTTCATGAAGAACATGGAGAAAGCGCATCTCCTAAGCTTTGTGGAGGAAATCGCGGTACTGTTACAAAAGAAAGTCATCCGTCAAAATAGGATTGAAGCAGATAAAATGTTAATAACCGAGGAGTCCACTTGACAAGGACTTGGCGGCAGCCAGGTCTAAGCGAGTTGAAGTCTGAGTGGGCATACTAGAGTTTTGCAGTGAGTGATGAGCATGAGCGATGTTTGAAATAATCCGCCGCTTTTATCGCTGCCAATCACGAAGTAAACCCCCTTCCCCCTCCCTCCCCCATTGTAATGAGGCACCCGTTATGTTTAGTTGCCCATCGGTGTTTAATTTTACCCAGCCCTCAGGCGATTTGTTCCACCCAACTAAACTGCCCGCCATTAAACTTCGGGTAGGAAACACACACCTTTCCACTACACTGGCCCGTTCTATCCAGTGTAAGTATTCCATAATGACCTTGTCGCCCGCTTCCGGCCAAAAAAAAACTGGGTTTGAAAACACTTTGATTTCTTCAGTATCAGAGGAACCAGCAGGCGACACCAAAGATAGTCGACCAAGCGGAATTGCACACGTGGAAGTGCTTCATAAGGTTGAAAGTAACCTAAGTCATATCATCCTATAGGTCCGGATCCCCCGTAGCCTGTTAGAGTAGTGCCCTAAAGGCAATCCCCTTTAGCGCTTTTTGTTCATGGTCATGTACAGACTTTATGAATAAATAAAGAAAGGCATGTTTCATTTATTTGATGTTCTTTATAAATTGATATTGATCTTTAATCAAATTAATGAAGTCCATGATATATGACATAGCATGAAGGAAATTATGATGTGATCATAATCCTGAGATTCCTATCATGTGCAATTATGTCAGTATCTAAATTTTCCCTAGTCATAGGATTAATGAGAATGGACATCATTAATCCGGACAGACTAGCATATGTCATACTCCTTGATTGGATCAAGCAGTGGATCTCAGAAACTGTAAATATGAGATATTTAGAGTTGACATATGGATGCTTACTAGTGGTAGTAAGTTCATTGGATGACCTGCCATGAGATCATCACATGGATTTAATGTCGTGATAATCTCATCATAGCAATGGTGCAAGTATCCTTGGACTTGAGGTACTCGAGGATATCTTGAATCTTGATCCTGTATTTTGACTCCATTCCTTGTGGCTTTCGGAGGTTACTCATAGGATGGTGCTTGGAGTGCAGTTTGAGGTATTCGAAGGTAATTGAGTAACCAATAAAGGATTCATCACTTCTGTGAGAACAGAAGAGATACCTGACCTCTTGTCGGGATCATTACTTTAAGTCTCGGCGAGCATGATTATGTCATGAAAAGTGTCTTCATGGACATATAAAGTAATGAGTCCTCGGCGAGAACCGATTTCACTGGGCTAGACTCGATTGCGGTAAGAGTGGACATATTGGCCATACTCATAACCAAGTGGGGTATAGGATGATGAAAGGACGAATTGCACGATAATTGTACATGGAAGGGTTCGTGATGCGGTTCGTGATGAATTCATCAAACCGATTACTTTCGGTCAATTGGTGGTCATGATGTGTTGCTAGATACGCTCATGACTTGCTCAGATTAATTGTTAATCTAAGTGGCCAACATAAAGGAACCTAAAGGGTCACACGCATAAGAGTGACTCGGAGAATCAGTAAAATAGTAATTGGACAGAGTTCTAATTATGGAGAGTATTAGGATTAAATGGATCCCGATAGGATTGGGATATGTCGATGAGATCGCGACATCAATATTGCTAAGAAAGGTTTAGGAGTGTTTTGAAAGATCGGGCCGATAAGCCAGTAGGATGACCCAGTTACTGGATGGACCTTAGCATTTATATTCTAATTAATTAATTAAGTAATTAATTAATTAATTATTATATATTTTAAGACATGTGATCGTTGGAGAGAGGGAAGAGTTGATAAGTTTTGACTTTTCAACTTATTACTTTAATCATTTAATGAATTAATGGCTAATATGACTTACACATGTCCTAAGCTTATGGAAGTATTTTTTTAAAGGTTAAAAAATACATATAAGAGGCATGTGTGGAGGCTACCGTCGATGGTCCTTAAGGGGTTTACAAAGGAGAAAGTTTGTTTCCTTAAGAGTTAAGGAAAAGTGTTGGAAAAGTTTCAATTTCTTCTTCTCCAAAGGGCATCAACGTGTTTCTCTCTTCTCCAAGGCACAAGTGCAACGTCTGATCCAAGCTCTCCAGGACAGAGGTAGGGTCTAGCAGCTCTTATTCTGTTCTAGCTATTTCCGGGTCAAAAGTGTTTGACTCGGTTAGGTTTTCTGATCTCTGCGTGGATATTTTAGAGATAGTCTCTATTGGCTATTGAGTTTGAGTTTTCATACCGACACGGGATTCTGGGTTTGAGAAGGTCCGGAATAAAATTTTGTTTCCACTGCTGGAACATGTGATGTTCCTCTCGGGATTTTCCTACAGTGGTATCGGAGGCGTGCGGTGTAGTGTATGAAGCTTTAGCGAAGCTAGATCATAAACCTTAATTGCTTGTGATGTTGTAGCATGCATTCTGTTCAGATTTCGAATTGCTATAGAGATAGGGTTTTCGAAATTTTTCTGCCCAAGATTGTTCATAACATGTTATAGAATATGTCTATGAATTTTCAGAATTTATCGATTTGATTTGATATAGTTTTGCTAATTAATTCCCTAAGGTTCCAGATGCTGTTTTGTGAAACACTCTGTGGACAGGCAGTAGTATAAAATCGAGAATAAATTCTAGAAAAATCTTTTTCTGGATTTTCCTTCACTTACATGTCTCTAAGATGTTGGTGAATGTCTGTGAGCATGGAAATTGGATTTCAAGGTGATTGGATATTTATTCACGAATTTATTCTATACTGTTGGGAATTGCTGTGCTGATGAACACAGATTTTGAATCGGTTTTGTTATTTTGGTTGACTGAGTTTTGGTGGCTAAAATCCTGAACAAATTCAGGTAGCATGTTCAGAACATTTAATAACCTATGTAATTTTCTCAGAATTTATTGAAATTTTTCATTGATCATTTCGAGCAATGTACAGAACTGGACAGTTTTGGTGAAAATTGTTGGGACTGTTTTGCTTGGCTTGATTGAGTGTGCTTTTCAGTTCAATGCCTTGCACCATTTTAATGTGATTAAAATGTGTTATCTTGATGTGGTATGATCGCCAAAGTGCATTGCGTGAAGTTGCTTTTCCAAGAATTTTGAATGCGAATTGGTCACATTTGTGTCTCGTTAGTATATTTCATTTTCTTGCTTGTTTGGCGTCACAATTTTAGTGACAAGTGCGGAGTAGTTTTGAGAGTGTATACACTAGCTTGAGATGCTTAGGGTGATAATTTGGGTGTTCCTAAATTATTTGGAAATCTTAGAGTTATGACTCATTTCAAGCTTTTCATATAGTTTGACTATTTAAGGCATTCATGAATCAACGAAGTGTTCATTGAGGCATCTATTTGAGATATTACCTAGGTATGATGGTATTGTGAATTGGAATTGCATGGATTGAGAATTAGCCGATTAGAGATTTTAGCAAATTTCCTTGGATAAAGGCGACTTGTGTATGGAATAAGTCGACTTGTTGAAGGTCTTAGTATAAGTCGACTTGTAGCACATTACAAAGCGACTTGTACATCGGGCGAGTGCCATAAAGGCGACTTGTTTCATACAAGTCGACTTGTGTGAAGCGAAGCATAAGGTGACTTGCATTCGATGAAAGTCGACTTGTGATATCTCTCAGTTGGATGATGGATGATTATAAGATTGATTTAATTTGATTAATGAAACCTAAATCATGCCACGTAGTCTAGTGACTATGATCCTTGACTTGGAGTCTAGGTTTCTAAATCCTCCTCGGTATATGAAAACTAACGCCTTCCATTAATATGGTAAGAACCGAGTTCTTATAGGGATGGGTTGTTGGGTAAACCCAGAGCTCACTATATACGGATATGTTCGAACCATGAAAATATGATTTTCGATTAATGGGTTGGTTTTCTTTGGGCGTTAGTTTGTTGAGTAAACTCAAGGTCAACGTGGACAGAGGTGAAATTGGGTAGCATATATCGGATGTATGCGCATCGAAGAGTTGATACTGATGTAAGTGCATACATCAACAAGTTGATAGCCGATCGATAGTTGTGTCTAAGATGTAATTGGTATATCCGATACCTCCGAGACATAAGGTGGCTTGTTGGGTAAACCCGAGGTCATTCTCAATGTCGATTATCGATGATGCAATTGGTATGTTCGATACCTACCGATTGACCTAAGTTGTGGCTTGTTAGGTAAACCCAAGGTCATTCTTAGCAATATCGGATATCAACCCACTAGGACATTATGTCACTTTGTTTCTTTGGATTCGTAATGAGGGTTATGGATTCTATGAAACTAGTGGGAGCTCTTTTTGCATATCATTCAAGTCCTTATGATTATGCAGCTATTCCTATTCTAACATTCTTCCTCTCTATCCGTGTAGGTTGTTTGAAAATGTCGTCAAGTGTGAATCTTCGCTCAACATGGATTCCAACAAGTTAAGCTGGACGAATTTTCTTGATTGGTTAAGGAATCGAGAATAGTTCTCGGATCTGAAGGTGCAGGATATATCCTAGATTTTCCGCTTCGAGATACTACTGTCGATGCTTCGATGATGATCGAAGGCATATAATAAGCATCTAAAGGGCGATGACATGGCTACTTACATCATGCTTGCCTCGATGTCACCAGAGCTGCGAAGCGTGACGAGTCCATGGATGCTCACACTATAGTTTTTCATCTTGGGGAACTGTTTGGCGAGCAAGCCGGTCCGAAAGGTTTGAGACCTCGAGCTTCTCTTCACCACAAAAGATGGCTCAGGGGACATCTGCTATGCGATATGCCACGAAGATGAATGGCTATATTGAGAGATTGGCCGTCTTAGGTTTTGCAATGGATCATGAGTTAAGTATAGACTTAATTACGGTTGGATTGTCCGGCGATTATGCGCGAGTTCGTGTTAAACTATCGGATGAACCAAATATCCACTACAATACGAGGTGATCAATCCTTTCGAAGCAGTGAAGGACTATCAAGAGTGATAATGGCGAGTCTTTGGTAGTAGCTTCTTCTTCTTGAGTTCCGAAGAAAAAGAACCCAAAGAAGAAGAAGGCAAAGAAACCAAGGGAAGCACCATCAAGAAGAAGACCAAAGAAGCTGCCGAAAGGAACTTGCTTCCATTGCGGTAAAGATGGCCATTAGGCGCAATTGCAAAGTCTATCTCGAGTCATTTGAAGCGAAGAAGGCATCGAGATGCCTCGACTACTTGAGGTTTGTATATCATTGAAGTTAATCATTATTCGATCACAAATTTGGGTATTTGATCTGGTTGTGGCTCACACGTATGTAATGATATCGCGAGGCCTCGAGACGAGGCAACTCGTGAAGGAGAAGTAGACCTACGTGTTAGAAATGGAGCAAGAGTTCTTGCATTAGCCGTAGGAACCTATGTTTTGTATCTCCCTCTTGGGCTTGTCTTTCGAATTGGATGATTGTTATTTTGTACCCGTTTGACAAAGAATATATTATACATTTCTTATGCGAATAAATTTGGATTCCATATGAATTTTAATAGAAATGGTTGTTCTATCAATTCTAATGGAATGCTTTATGGAACTGTACATTGTGCAATGGTATTTACATATTAGATATGTCTAATCCAATTTTAAATGTCAATGACACCAAGCGGTATAAAGAGATAATCTAAAGTCAACTTACTTATGGCATTGTCGACTTGGCCATATAAATGAGACATGCATCGCTAAGCTCCACAGAGTGGCGGTTTAGGGTCATTTGATTATGAATCATATGACACGTGCGAATCTTGTTTATTAAGCAAGATGACTAAGTTACCCTTCAAGGAAAGGGTGAGCAGCGATTGGAATATTAGACCTAATACATTCGGATGTATGCGGTCCGATGTCCATCCATGCGAGAAGTGGTTGTCGTTACTTCATTACCTTTATCGATGATTATTCTCGCTATGGTACTTGTATCGATGAGATACAAATCAGAAGTGTTTGAAAAGTTCAAACAATTGAGAAATGAAGTAGAAAACCAACTTGGTAAAAGTATCAAGGCATTACGATCTGATCGTGGTGGAGAATACTTAGACCAGCAGTTTACGGATTATCTAAGAGATAATGGGATATTATCTCGATGGACTCCTCCTTACGCCTGCAAGACAATGGTGTGGCTGAAAGGAGAAATCGAACCTTGTTGGACATGGTACGATCAATGATGGGTTTCAAAGTTACCAAAATCGTTTTGGGGTGTCGCTAGAGGCATTTGTTTACTTGTTAAGCGAGTTCCCTCTAAGGCAGTTGATGTTACTCCATATGAGATGTGGACTAACAAAAACCTTATCTTTCTCATACGAAAGTATGGGGTTGTCACCTTCGTGAAGCGGATTGGTCGAGATAAGCTTGAAGCAAAGTCGACAAGTGTTTGTTTGTAGGATATCCTAAAGAGACCATGGGATATCAATTCTACCTTCTTTGAGGAACAAAGGTGTTTGTTTGAAGCATCTGTCTTTAGAGAAAGAGTTTCTTCTGCAAGAAGGCGATGGGAACAAAGTCGAACTTGAAGAAGTTCAAGATGCTCAAACAAGCGCAGATCAACTGCTGAACACGAGGCATCACTCATTCGGATGAAATGTGATTCGACCTTACGTGACACACGAAGCTCGTAGGTCAAGTAGGATGCGCCTTGTTCGAGAGATATGGATTTCTCGTAAGTGAGCGAGAATGACGTATTGTTCATAGAAGATGATGAGCTGCTGCTACTATGAAGAGGTTACGAAAAGTTGATGCGAAAAATAGATTTGTGCCATGAAAGCGAAATGGATTCCATATGCATAAACCAGTATGGACTTTGGTTGATGCTGAAGGGATAAAACCTATAGGGTGCAAATGGGTTTTCAAGAAGAAAACCGACATGGATGGTAATGTGATTACCTCTGAAAGCAAGGCTTGTGGCGAAAGGATTTCGTCAAAGACAAGGAGTTGACTATGACGAGACCTTGACCCGTAGCAATGCTTAAATCCATTCGGATACTCCCCAGCCATTGCCGCTCATTATGATTATGAGATATGACAAATGGATGTGAAGACGACTTTCCTTACTTGAAATCTGGCGAGGATGTGTACATGACACAACGAGAGGGCTTCACTTCCGAGATGGCGAAAAGGTATGCAAGCTTGAAATCCATCTATGGATTGAAGCAAGCATCCGAGTTGGAACATCCGTTTTGATGAGTCAATCAAAGAGTTTGGTTTCTCACAAAATCCGGATGAACATTATGTGTACAAAAGGTTAATGGGAATGCAATCGTTTTCCTTGTGTTATATGTAGATGACATATTGTTACTCGAAAGCGATGTCTCATTGATGCTGTCGATTAAAATTTGGTTGTCCAGCGATTTGCGATGAAAGACCTTGGTGAAGCAACTTATATTCTTGGGATAAAGATCTATAGAGATAGATCAAAGAGGTTGCTTGGTCTTTCACAATCATCGTACATAGACAAGATGCTAAAGAGGTTTAGCATGGAGCAATCAAGAGGTTTCTTCCATTACTCGTGGGATAACACTCTCGAAATCTATGTCTAAAACACAAGATGAGAGGATTCGCATGGATCGGATCCGTATGCATCTGCGATAGGATCGATCATGTATGCTATGTTATGTACGAGGTCCGATGTATCGTATGCTCGAGTGTCACGGCGAGATACCAATCGGATCTGGTGAGGGTCTTTGGTGGTGTCGAGAATATCCTCAATACTTGCGAATGACTAAGGATGTTTTCTTGATATATGGAGATGGAAATCTCAGTGGCGGCACACGGATGCGGTTTCAATCGACAAGGATGACTCGGATCGATCGAGGTTATGTTTTTCACGCTAAGCGGCGGAGTGGTCGATTGGAAGAGTTCCCAACAAGAGGCGACTCTTGATTCGACGACCGAGGCAGAGTACATTCTTTGCATCGGTGGCAAAGGCTGTTTGGATCAAGAAGTTCATTTCGAACTTGGTGTGGTTCCTAATTGTGATGGACCCATACGGTTGTATTGTGACAACAATGGGGTTATTGCTCGAGCAAAAGAACCGAGGTCTCACCAACGATCTAAACCGTTACTCCATGAGATATCATCGATTCGAGAGATCATTCTTTAGAGGTGATGTCGCGATCGAGAGGATTCCCGTAAAGCGAACATTCTTGATCCGTTATGAAGCCATTGTCACGGAAGAATTTTGATTCTCGTGTACTCGCTTATGGTATTAGATACCAAGGCGATTGGCTTTAGTCGAGTGGGAGATTGTTAGAGTAGTGCCACAAAGGCAATCCCTTTAGCGCTTTTTGTTCATAGTCATGTACAAACTTTATGAATAAATAAAGAAAGGCATGTTTCATTTATTTGATATTCTTTATAAATTGATATTGATCTTTAATCAAATTAATGAAGTCCATGATATATGACATAGCATGAAGGAAATTATGATGTGATCATAATCACGAGATTCTTATCATGTGCAATTATAAGATATCTAAATTTTTCCTAGTCATAAGATTAATGAGGCTGGACATCATTAATCCGGACGGTAGCATATGTCATACTCCTTGATTGGATCAGCGGTGGATCTCGAAGCTGTAAATATGAGATATTTAGAGTTGACATATGGATGCTTACTAGTGGTAGTAAGTTCATTGGATGACTCGCCATGAGATCATCACGTGGATTTAATGTCGGTGATAATCTCATCATAGCAATGGTGCAAGTATCCTTAGACTTGAGGTACTCGAGGATATCTTGAATCTTGATCGTACTGACTCCATTCCTTGTGGCCTTCGGAGGTTACTCATAGGATGGTGCTTGGAGTGCAGTTTGAGGTATTGAAGGTAATTGAGTAGCCAATAAAGGATTCATCATACAGTGAGAACGAAGAGATACCACAACCTCTTGTCGGGATCATTACTTTAAGTCTCTCGGCGAGCATGATTATGTCATGAAGAGTGTCTTCATGGACATATAAAGTAATGAGTCCTCGGACGAGGCTGATTTCACTTAGGCTAGACTCGATGCGTAAGAGTGGACATATTGGCCATACTCATAACCAAGTGGGGTATAGGATGATGAAAGGGCGAATTGCACAAGAATTGTCATGGAAGGGTTCGTGATGCGGTTCGTGATGAATTCATCAAACCGATTACTTTCCGGTCAATTCGGGGTCATGATGTGTTCTAGATACCGCTCATGACTTGCTCAGATTAATTGTTAATCTAAGTGGCCAACATAGCAAAGAACCCAAAGGGTCACACGCATAAGAGTGACTCGGAGAATCAGTAAAATAGTAATTGGACGAGTTCTAATTATGGAGAGTATTAGGATTAAATGGATCCCAATGGGATTGGGATATGTCCGATGAGATCGCGACATTAATATTGCTAAGAAAGGTTTTGAATTGTTTCAAAGACCGGGGCCCGTTAAGCCGGTGGGGCCCGACCCAGTTGGACTGGACCTTAGCATTTATATTCTAATTAATTAATTAAGAAATTAATTAATTAATTATTATATATTTTAAGACATGTGATCGTTGGAGAGAGGGAAGAGTTGATAAGTTTTGACTTTTCAACTTATTACTTTAATCATTTAATGAATTAATGGCTAATATGACTTACACATGTCCTAAGCTTATGGAAGTGTTTTTTTAAAGGTTAAAAAATACATATAAGGGGTATGTGTGGAGGCTGCCGTCGATGGTCCTTAAGGGGTTTACAAAGGAGAAAGTTTGTTTCCTTAAGAGTTAAGGAAAAGTGTTGGAAAAGTTTCAATTTCTTCTTCTCCAAAGGGCATCAACGTGTTTCTCTCTTCTCCAAGGCACAAGTGCAACGTCTGATCCAAGCTCTCCGTGACGGAGGTAGGGTCTAGCAGCTCTTATTCATTCTAGCTATTCCGGGTCAAAAGTGTTTGACTCGGTTAGTTTTCTCGATCTCTGCGTGGATACCTTTAGAGATAGTCTCTATTGGCTATTCGGTTTGAGTTTTCATCCGACAAGGATTCTAGGTTTGGGGAAGGTCCCGGAATAAAATTTTTGTTTCATTCTTTGGAACATGTGATGTTCCTCCGGGATTTTCCTCATGCCTGGGGAACTTTGCCCGAGGCCGTGGCTTCTTGGCAATCCGCATGGCGATGTAAGGAATATTCTTCATGACCACAGTAATGGCACTTGCTATTCGTTGCCATGTAACGATGCATGCGTTATTTGTTGGTCAGTAGTTTGCCTTTGGCTAGTAGCAAGAGGAAGGCTCTAATTCGCTGGGCCCTGCCTATTTCTAAATTAACTCCCAGAGTTTGTTATGAGCATCCATAGGACGACCTTCATGTAACTTATAAGTTGATGCTACGGTGAACCATCCATTTGTCGTGGAACCCTAATGAAGAGTATCTTCCGCTATACTATCGGGAATGGGGGGAGAGCTCTATAATATCCAGACAAGCTGCGGAAGGAAGGTAGTGTTGGACCATTAAACAAACCATGTTATTTCGTACGAATGAGTCAGGCTCATTCGAATCGGGTAGGACCTATAGGTAACACGCAAGCAATTCTATGCAGCTTCCTTTATGTATTGGATTGCACGTATGCTTAATGCTTAGTCTCGAACTACTCAATCTATAATGAAATGCTTCTATTATTTCCTTATTTTGTTTTCTGTAACCAACGAAAATGTCATGCTTAATTAAATACCTGCAATGTTAAAAGCTAAGATTTGACTAATAACGTCTCGATCTTAAATCGGCGAGAAGACTCGGCTTGTTCTCGGGGCCGTGATAAGTGCATATTTGTCCAATATTTGTGTTTTAATTATCCCCTTTTACTCCTCTTGATTGATTCAATTATTGGGACTTAACTTGATTTTATGTTTCTTTGTAGGAAATTATAACTTTTACATGATGTTGGGAATTAAGAGTAAATCAGTGGCAATTAAATGAAGGAGCTAGCAGCTCACGTAAGAGACGCACAAGTGGACCAATGAACACACAAAACACGCAAAAGAGAGGACAAGACAAGAGCCAATGTTTTTAACGCAATGATGGGAGGCGTTTGTCAATTAATCCTTCGCTAAAGAGATTAGAAGCAACATGAAGGCAAGAAGACACGTGAAGAGAAGGAGGCCATCAAGTTTGAGGGGCCACGGAATTAATTGAAGAGGACAAAGCCAAGGAGAGTAACTCTTTGGACTGAAATTGGTGAGACACATACGGCTGACCAAGGATGGAGCAATTAATGGGCTGAAAAAGGAAGGGCCCACGGAATTAAAAAAATGAGACAAAAACCTAAGGAGGAATCAGGTTGAGGGTAGGTAGGGGTGACACAGTTGGTCTGGTGAACAGTAAAACGAGGAAGGAAATAGCAAGTGAGTGACGCGGTGGAGAAAATTTCTAGGGACCGGACGCAGGACACACACTACGTAAAACCAAGGGGACGCAAGCAATAGGGAGAAAAATTGGGTGGCTTTGGCCGCACGCACCACAGTGACGATAGGGAGATTTTCTTTGTTTTTATTCTTTTCCTTGTTATTTAGATTATGTTAATTAAGAACCTTGTCTTATTTAATCTCCGTATGAGTAGCTAATTTGTTTTAGTCGGGGAATTCCAATTATTATGCTTTGACCGTGAGACTATTGTTACGATTATTTGGTTTATGATATTAAATCTTGTTTCCGTTTCTTGTCATTGTTTATTAATTAATTCGCGATTAGGGCCCAATTGTAGAGTTAGTTAATTTGCATATAACCAACTGATTTACTTGGTGGAGTCTAACTGGGTGATCGGTATTTGTGGCAATTGGCACTAGGGCATAGTACTTATCTGATTTTGTGTGGAGAAACTTGCGATCTAATTAGATGAAGCATGAGTCAGTGCGTAGTCAGTTAGGGTTAGTGTTTCTTTAGAATTTAATGCTGTTAATTAATTGAATCTCGGAGAGAGTCTCGAAGAGGTTATTAGTTAATTAGGGAATAGTCAAAGGAGTTTCTGCGACTATTCTAAAATTAAGAAGAAACGAGGGAGCCAGAGGTAGTTGGTAACTATAGCTAACCTATTATTAAACCAAAGAAAATATTTGAGTTGATGATCGCGGTCTAAGCATAATTAGGAATTTCCTGGCTAAGTTGTTTATTGAGTTTATCAATTTTATTTGCATTCTTTGTTGGTTATTGTTTTATTAATTTCGTTAATCTTTTATCGGTTGTTATTTCAATTAGTAGTTTTAGTCTAAAACTTCAAAACCCCTTTTAATTATTTTCATTAGTTCTTTGGCATTTGAATAAAATCAATTGTTCCATTCTCGTGGATCGACCCCATTTACCTTGCTTAATTTATTTTCGTTTAGTGTTTGGGATTTATTTTGGTGGATTCGACACCATCAATTTTGGCGCCAAGCACGGGGGCTGGTAACTAATTGATTTTGTTTTGTTTTATGCCTAGGAACATTAAGACGGAGATTCCATCTTATGCGACCCCGAGATCGAAAAAGGCGCTAAGAGGCTAAGGAAGTTGAGCAAACTAAGGAAGAAGCAAGGAGAAGCCGATGAGATTACAGATCCCGATTGAGTCGGATACCGAAACGGAGTTCGAAGAGGAGATTGAAGTTGAACAGAAGCCCGACAGAAAGCTTAACCGTGACCACGCGCAGGATATGGCTCTCAACAGAACACTCCAGGACTTGGGTAGACCCACTGAAGCGCAGCATCCGCTATGCATAGAATTTCCAGAACTTCAAGAAGGGTTGAATTGAAATCCGGACTCATCCACTTGCTGCCCACCTTAGTGGATTGGAGAACGAGGATCGAACAAGCATCTGAAGGAATTTCACCTCTCTGCACTTCCATGAAGCCCATGATATCACGGAGGACCAAATCAAACTGAGAGCTTTTCCATTCTCTCTACAGGATGCAGCTAAGGATTGGCTCTATTACTTACCTCCGGGGACAATCAACACTTGGGAAGGGATGTCCCGACAATTTCTAGAGAAATATTTCCCAGCATCCCGAGCCGCCAACATCAGACGAGAAATCTGTGGCATTAAGCAGAAGGATTCGGAGAACCTCTACAGTCTTGGGAGAGGTCTGAGAATTTTGGCAAGCTGCCCTTGACATGGCATATCCGAACAATTGATCATCCAGTACTTCTCTGAGGGTCTAATTCCAATGGCCTTGAGAATGATGGACGCCGCAAGTGGTGGGGCTATTGTCAGCAAAACCCCAGCTGAAGCCCGGGAGTTGATATCAACCATGGCAGCAAACTCCCAGCAATTTGGTGCTCGACCAGATATACCGCGAAGGGTGAATGAGGTAAATGTTACTTCTCTTGATGAGGTAAAATCTTTGCTAACAACTTTGGTCCAGAAGTTGAATGTAGGTACTCCTCCACTTGCGAGGGCGTGTGGCATCTGCACTAGCTTAGCTCATCCCACTGATGCATGCCCAACACTCCACGATGAAACACCGGAGAAGCGTGAATGCTATTGGGTTCCAACGAGAGGAAGTTCGATCCTTATTCAAACACCTACAATCCGGTTGGAGAAGCCACCCAAATTTCGATTATGCTAACAATCAACAGAACCATCGAATTTTCATCACGGACCACCACCGCGCAACGACCTTCGGACTCGAGTAAGTCTCTTGAAGAAATTGTCCGTATGCTAGCCACTAATATCTTGAGAAATTTCAACGGATCTGCAACCAGATTTCATAAGGTGGAAGAGAGTATGAAGACTTTAGAGACTCAGATGAGCCAAATAGCATCCTCAGTTAGCAAATTGGAGACTCAAGGCAAGCTGCCATCTCAGACACTTGACCCGAGGCATAACGTGAGCGCAATTGTCTTAAGAAGTGGTAAGGAAGTGCAATCCCCAGTCGACAAGAACCCTACCCGTGACCACACCCAGGGTTCCCGTGTAGAGACAGAACAGGAAGCCGAAAGGGAGCCTACACGTGACCACATACAGGATTCGGGTCCAACTGGAAATTCTCAGAAACCCAAACCTTTAGTGGTTCCACCACCATTCCCGCAGAGACTGGCTCAGAACAAGAAAGAAAAGGATGATAAGAGCATCATGGAGTTGTTCCGAAAAGTTGAAGTAAACATCCCACTCCTCGAGGCCATTAAGCAGGTTCCACGCTACGCCAAATTCCTTAAGGAATTATGCACAAACAAGCGTAAGTTAACAGGTAATGAAAGAGTGAGTGTGGGGGAGAATGTTTCATTTGTTTCTGAGAAACTACCCCTAAGTGTCGCGACCAAGGTATGTTTTCCATTCCTTGCAAAATTGGGAACATTGGTATCAGTAAGGCTATGTGTGACCTAGGAGCTTCTATTAATGTGATGCCTTTATCTGTTTATACATCTCTGGGTTTTGGTCCATTAACGAGTACTGGAGTCATAATTCAATTGGCGGATCGATCGATTGTATATCCCGAAGGTGTTTTAGAGGATGTGCTAGTTCAAGTTAATGGATTAATTTTCCTGCTTGATTTCTTTGTTACGACATGGAAAATGATAGTTCATCTAAATCTTCTGATATCTTATTGGGTAGGCCTTTCCTTAGCACAGCCAGGCAAAGATAGATGTGCATAGTGGTTCATTGACTTTAGAGTTTGATGGCGAAGTGTTGAAATTCAATGTTTATGATGCCATGAAACATGCTGAAGATGTGTCTTGTGTTTATAATGTTGATATCATTGAAGATTTGACTCATGAGGTTTTTGCTTTACATTACGATGATGAGTTGAATTATGCTTTGTGTCATAGCATGTCTGTTGATAGAGTTAGGAGGTTTGCTGATCGGTTTGAATTTTCTGATGATATACTTGATGTGGTTTACGATCTGGAAGCTCTTAAGACTACAAGTACAAAATTGGTGCCTATTGAGCTATCACGATCAGAATCTAAACTATTACCTTCAATTTTGCAGGCCCCAAAGCTGGAGCTCAAAACGCTTCCCGAGCACCTGAAATATGCATATTTAGGTGACGGTGAGACTCTACCCGTGATCATATCCAGCATGCTCGACGGTCTGGAAGAGGAGAAATTGATTAGAGTGCTTCGAGAGTACAGGGAGGCGATTGGATGGACCATTAGCGATATTAAAGGTGCGAGGTCCTCCATGCATGCATAAAATCATTTTGGAGGAAGGTTCTAAACCCCACCGACAAGCACAGCACAGACTAAACCCGCCAATGATGGAGGTAGTGAAAAAGGAGATCATTAAGCTCCTTGACGCAGGTATGATCTACCCAATATCTGATAGTGAATGGGTGAGTCCAATTCAGGTTGTCATCAGAGAAAGCAGGTCTTCTGCTTGTTGAAAATCGGGGACGGTGAGTTAGTCCCCACTCGGGTTCAAAATGGGTGGAGGTGTGTATGGACTCTGAGGTCTCAATGCCCTTACTAGAAAAGATCATTTTCCCTCCCTTTATTGACCAAATGCTTGAGCGTTTAGTGGGAAAACTCACTCTGTTGTCTTGATGGATATTCAGGTTTTATCGGATCCGGTGGCACCCGAGGATCGAGGAAAACGACTTTCGTGTGCCTTTGGAACTTTGCCTTCCGAACGAATGCGTTTGGTCTTTGCAACGCACCGCCACCTTTCAAAGGTGTATGGTAAGCATATTTTCTGACTATGTTGAGCATATAATAGAGGTATTTATGGGCGATTTCACGGTTTATGGAAACTCTTTTGATGAATGCCTCTCGAATCTTGCTAAAATTTTGAAGCGTTGCATGGAAACAAATTTGGTTTTGAATTACGAAAAATGTCACTTCATGGTCGATAAGGGTCTCATTCTAGGTCACATAGTCTCTGCACAAGGTATTGAAGTTGATAAGTCTAAGGTAGATGTCGTTAAATCTTTACCTTACCCCGCGAGTGTGCGGGAAGTGCGTTCTTTCCTTGGCCATGCAGGGTTTCTGAGGAGGTTTATCGAGGATTTTTCCAAGATCACCAGACCTTTGTGTCGACTCCTCCAGAAAGATGTAAAGTTCGAGCTAAACGATGAATGCAAGTCCGCTTTTGACCTACTTAAGGAGAAGCTAATCTCAGCGCCGATCATTCAACCACCGGATTGGGACTATCCATTCGAGATTATGTGTGATGCTTGACTATGCAGTGGGTGCGTCTAGAACAAAGGATCAACAAGCGCTCTCACGTGATCTATTACGCGAAAATGTTAGAGCGATTGCTCGAGCAACTACACTACCCGAAAAGGAGCTTTTGTCAATTGTCTATGCTTTGGATAAATTTAGTCCTTATTTACTCGGTACTAAAGTCATTGTCTATTACGATCATGCGACTTTGAGGTATCTCCTTTCGAAAAGGAATGAAGCCAAGGCGATTCGGTGGATTCTACTTCTCGAGAGTTCGACACGGAAATAAAGGACAAGAAGGGTGCGAGAACTGGTCACGATCATCTCGGCCAATTCCCACGTTCGATCTAGATTCCTCCCAATCAAAGATGAATTTCCGATGAACAACTCTTTGCAAAGGAAGCCTATCCGTGGTCACGACGGGACCCTGTTACCTGATGCTTACTGATATTGTGAACTTTTTAGCTCTTGGTGATTTGCTCGATTATTTGCCTAAATCGCTAGGGATAAAATAAGGAGTGATTCTAAATACTATATTTGGGATGACCCTACCTTTGGAAAATAAGTGACCAAATTATTAGGAGATGCGTGGCTGAAAATGAAATTAATTCTATACTAAACTTTTGTCATGCATATGCTTGTGGTGGACATTTTATTTAAAACAACTGCTAGTAAAGTGTTAGAAAGTGGTTTTTCGGCCTACACTTTTTCATGACATATTTATGTTGTAAAGTTGTATAAGTTGTCAAAAGACAGAAACATAGGTCCTAGGAATCGGATGCCCTTAATCTATTCTTGTTTGTGAGATCTTTGATGTGTGGGGTATGGACTTCATGGGTCCTTTTCCATCTTCCTATGGTAACTTATACATTATTCTTCTTTGTTGATTATGTGTGAAGTGGGTGGGCGAAGGCCACCGAACTAATGACTCTAAAGTTGTTGTGGATTTTGTTAGGTCTAATATTTTTGTCAGGTTTGGCACCCCTCGAGCCATCATCAGCGATAAAGGGACGCATTTTTGCAACCGGACGGTTGAGGCGCTCTTCAAAAAGTACCACGTCACTCATCGCACTTCTACGGCCTATCATCCACAAACCAACGGACAAGCCGAAATCTCAAATAGAGAGATCAAGTTAATTTTGGAGAAGACGGTTAACCCAAACCGTAAGGGATGGAGTTTGAGGCTGGATGATGCCTTTGTGGGCTATAGGACTGACTATAAAACTCAATCGGTATGTCACCTTCAGATTAGTCTTTGGAAAAGCATGTCATCTTCGGTGGAGCTGGAGCATCGGGCTTATTGGGCTATCGAAATGTCACTTAGGAATGGATGAAGCAGGGTGCATGAGGAAACTTGATTCAAGAGCTAGAGAAATCGGAATGATGCATATGAGAACTCGAGAATCTACAAGCTAAAGGCGAAGGCTTTTCACGATGAAATGTTATGTAGGAAGTCTTTCAAGATTGGTCAAAGGTGTTGTTGTACCAAGCCAAGTTGAGGCTTTTTCAAGCAAATGCGGTCAAGGTGGGTAGGCCGTCGTGGTGCATAATGTTTATCCACATGGAGCCGTGTGGAAATTGAGGAACTTAGCAGCGAGTTTTAAAGTGAATGGGCATAGATTGAAACCATTTTATGAGGGGTTTGAACCGCATACGATTGAGGGATTAATCTGGAGGATCCCCATCTAGAGAATTAAGTTGAGACAAGGACCGTCAAACTGGGACGTTAAACCAGGCGCTTAATGGGAGGCTGACCCATATTTTATTTTATTTTATTTTATTTTTATTTTCTTTCTTTTCTTTTGCTTTATCTTGTGTGCTTTTATCCTGTCCTTTCCTTTTCTTTTCTTTGTTTTGATATTTCCTTTCCTCCCTTATGTCTTTTAGGAGATTGGCATTGGATCAATTGAATTCTTGGATTACGTGAATGGAGTCCCTTGTATGATCATAGCTTGGCTCTCAACCCTACCCATGGTGGAGAAAGGGAATGTGGAATAAACATAAAAAGGGTGTTAGATTCGTTCCGCCAATCGCCAAAGGTGATTGTGAGCGAAGCCAAAAATCCGTCTAAAGGATGGTCGAGATTGAGTAACCGGACGACATTCATCAAAAATGTTTGCGTTCGCGTCAAAAGGTCTCGGACAACTGACGTGTGAGGCAATTAACTACTCCTCTGATTACTCGAAAAAAAAAAACAAATCTGAGTAATTACGAATAAGGCTAAAGCCACTTGGCGTTGTGATTGACTGAGTAACCGGGTGACATTCATCACAAATGTTTGCATTCGCGTAAAAAGGCCAATGACAATTCCAAGTAATTTACTGGTAAAAGCACCTAATCAATTAATTAAGATTAACTGATCTTCCATAACTACCACTTAGATTCGGAGTTCCTCGTATACATTAACCACGATAAGTGATGTGTGATTCCTAGACCTGATTGGTTTTAATTAAAATTTGGTAATTCATGCATGCGCTTTAATTTGAGTTAGAACTTGTGTCTTCTCATGTAGGAAATTTGTTGCCTTTGACATTTCGTTGACATTGGGACAAGATTGCGCTCTCATTCCTAGTTTACATTACCTTTGTGCATGTTTCTTTGAGTGGTGTGGTTTTCATTATGTCTTGGTTCTCTTTTATGCTTGAGGGCAAGCATCGTCTAAGTGTGGGGAGATTTGATAAGTGCATATTTGTCCAATATTTGTGTTTTAATTATCCCCTTTTACTCCTCTTGATTGATTCAATTATTGGGACTTAACTTGATTTTATGTTTCTTTGTAGGAAATTATAACTTTTACATGATGTTGGGAATTAAGAGTAAATCGGTGGCAATTAAATGAAGGAGCTAGCGACTCACGTAAGAGACGCATAAGTGGACCAATGAACACACAAAACACAAAAGAGAGGACAAGCACAAGAGCCAATGTTTTTAACGCATAGCGATGGGGGCGTTTGTCAATTAATCAACTGCTAAAGAGATTAGAAGCAACATCGAAGCGACAAGACACGTGAAGAGAAGGAGGCCATCAAGTTTGAGGGCCCACGGAATTAATTGAAGAGGACAAAGCCAAGGAGAGTAACTCTTTGACTGAAATTGAGTGAGACACGCGGCGGCAGACCAAGGATGGAGCAATTAATGGGCTGAAAAAGGAAGGGCCCACGGAATTAAAAAATGAGACAAAAACCTAAGGAGGAATCAGGTTGAGGGTAGACTGGGGGTGACACAGGTGGTCTGTGATGGACAAAACGAGGAAGGAAATAACGCAAGTGACGACGCAAGTGGAGAAAATTTCTAGGGACCAGGACGCAGGACACACACGCCACAGAAAACCAAGGGACGCAAGCAATAGGGAGAAAAATTGGCTGGCTTTGACGCACGCACCACAGTGACGATAGGGAGATTTTCTTTGTTTTATTCTTTCCTTGTTATTTAGATTAAGTTAATTAAGAACCTTGTCTTATTTAATCTCCGTATGAGTAGCTAATTTGTTTTAGTCGGGGAATTCCAATTATTATGCTTTGACCCGTGAGACTATTGTTTTGATTATTTGGTTTATGATATTAAATCTTGTTTCCGTTTCTTGTCATTGTTTATTAATTAATTTCATGCGATTAGGGCCCGATTGTAGAGTTAGTTAATTTGCATATAACAAATGATTTACTTGGTGAGTCTAGCTGGGTGATCGGTATTTGTGGCAATTGGCACTAGGGCATAGTACTTGTGCGATTTTGTGTGGAGAAACTTGCGATCTAATTAGATGAAGCATGAGTCGGTCGTGGTCGATTAGGGTTAGTGTTTCTTTAGAATTTAATCTTGTTAATTAATTGAATCTGGAGAGAGTCTCGAAGAGGTTATTAGTTAATTAGGGAATAGTCAAAGGTTTCTGCGACTATTCTAAAATTAAGAAAAACGAGGGGCAGAGGTAGTTGGTAACTATAGCTAACCTATTATTAAACCAAAGAAAATATTTGAGTTGATGATCGCGGTCTAAGCATAATTAGGAATTTCCTGGCTAAGTTGTCGTTTATTGAGTTTATCAATTTTATTTGCATTCTTTGTTGGTTATTGTTTTATTAATTTGCGTTAATCTTTTATCAGTTGTTATTTCAATTAGTAGTTTTAGTCTAAAACTTCAAAACCCCCTTTTAATTATTTTCATTCGTTCTTTGGCATTTGAATAAAATCAATTGTTCCATTCTCTGTGGATCGACCCCATTTACCACTGTGCGCAATTTATTTTCGTTTAGTGTTTGGGATTTATTTTTGGTGGATTCGACAGCCATCAGGCCGCTGGGCTTGTCACTAGTCTTTGGAGCGGAATTTGTGCAAAGAATCCATACATGCTGGGCTAGATTTAGCTTTTGACATTTTTAATACAGTTTTGAGCAAAACCACCCTCATCTCTTTGGAATGCATAGTTTCTCTACGTTCAGTTGTTCCTACGGGAACAAGCGGATGCTTTGTTGTGTTTAGTGTAGATATTTGAGAACCATGCACCTGAATGTTGAAATAGTACAACGAGTGTTAGGAAATTAAACTATTTCCGCATAGCGAAAAACACCGAGAAAACAAACAAAAAAATTGATAGCGGAGTTGACCAAATTGCACCCTCGTCTCTCCGGCTCTTGCACACCCTTTTTATTAGGGAGAAAAACAACACTTACAAGTGTTTACACTCAACACTCAACTCACTAGTATTTTCACACACTCTCAACCCTTACCTCAATATACCCCAAAAATTTACTCACAAAATTTACTACTCTTACTAAGAGTAAATATTTTGTTTTACTTTTGGATGATATAAATGGGAGGGAGGGGTTTATTTATAGGTTGTAAGCACCCCTCCTCACTTATTTCCAATATGGAATAACTAACAATCTCTACTTGAAGGTGATTTCAATCTGTCTTCACATCTGAATTTTATGCATTAGCTCATCTAAATCTTGTCATTCTCATGAGACCAACCGAAGTTGCACAACTTGGTTTCTCGATAATCACCACCTTGGTTAACATGTTTGCGGGATTACGCTTCTAAGGATCTTCTCGAGTGTTAACACTTCATCTTCTAGCAAGGACACGATGAAATGATAACGAACACCGATATGCTTAGTTACAGGTGGAATGTTGGATTCTTGGCGGATGAATTGCACTTTCACATCTTTGTATAACACATTCTTCTCCTGCATGAAACCTAACTCGACAAAGAAATTCGAAGCCAAATCATCTCTTTGCTAAGCCGGTTATTATTATATGCTAAACTTCATGTAGTAGATAATGCAACAATCTTCGAATCTGCGATATCCAACTCACAAATTGTTATTGAAGAGTAAAGATGTAACGATGGTGCTCCTTTTCTATCAACTTCACTCGCATAATCTGAGTCAACATAACCTTGTACTTTTATTTCTCTTTTGCTAAAGTACAGGCGTTTCTTGGTAATGCCTCGAAGATATCTTAAAATCTACTTTACTGCTTCCTAGTAGACTTTTCCTGGATTTGCCATGAATCTGCTAAATGCTCCCACTGCATGACCTATGTCTGGCCTTGTGCATACCATGGCATACATCAAGCTTCCAATAGCAGAGGCATAAGGAATTTTCGCCATCAAGTCTCGCTCTTCATTTGTCTGAGGTGACTGATTTTGGGATAGGCGAAAATGACTGGCAAGGGAAGTACTGACTGGTTTAGCATTCGCCATGTTAAACCGTAGCAAAACACGATTAATGTATTCTGCTTGAGATAACTGTAATTCCCCTCTTTGCCTATTTCTGCTGATCTGCATCTCAAGAATCTTCTTAGCTGAACCCAGATCTTTCATGTCAAATTCTTTTAACAATTGTTTCTTCAAATTTCTGATATCATCCATATTGGAACCCACTACTAACATGTCATCGACATAAAGTAGGAAAATGATATAATTGGACTGATATCTCTTGATATAACAACAGTGGTCGGCATTGCACTTCTGGAAGTCTTCCCTATGCATAAAGTTATCAAACTTTACGTACCATCGCTTGGGGCTTATTTCGAGACCGCAAGCTTTTCTTCAACTTACACACTAAATGCTCTTTTCCTTTCTCCAGGAAACCCTCTGGCTGGTGCATAAATATCTCCTCGTCCAAGTCTCCATGAAGAAACGTTGTCTTCACATCAAGCTGCTCAAGATGGAGATCTTAACTTGCAACAATACTTAACACCGTTCTGATGGTATTAAGCTTCACCACCGGGGAGAAAATGTCGATATAGTCTATTCCTTCCTTCTACTGGATCCCTTTGACTACTAACCGAGCTTTGTATCTTTTGGAACCATCAAACTCTTCTTTGACCCGATATACCCATTTGTTGTGGGGAGCCTTCTTTCCATTTGGTAACTTTGTTAGTTCCCAAGTCTGATTGAAGATTAAAGATCTCATCTCATCTTTCATTGCAAGCTCCCACTTGCTGGCATCTTCTGTTTGGCATGCCTCTTTGTAAGACTCAAGCTCGCCTCCATCAGTTAACAATAGATAGTCTGAGAATCTCTTGTTTGACACATGAGGTTGAGAAGACCTTCTTAACTCAGGAACAGAAGAGGTGGGCTGTAGTGATTCAAGCCGAACTTCTTCTTCAACAGTTTCCTCTGATTGAGGATTTACTTCCATTTGTCTCACTGGAAAATTTGGGATATTGCTGATATCAACAAATACAGGGTCTTTCTGAGGGGCTTTCTTCGATGCATGTCGGTCTTTATACATCATCTTTTCATTAAAGACCACATCTCTACTCCGAATGATCTTTTTATTTTCGTCATCCCAAATGCGATACCCAAACTCATCCTCGCCGTAGCCAATAAATGTGCATATCTTAGATTTTGGATCAAGTTTATTTACGCCTTGATCATCGATATGCACATATGTTGTCAACAAATACCTTGAGGTGTGAAAGATTCACATCTTTTCCACTCCAAACCTCCTCTGGTATCTTGTACTCCAATGGAACTGATGGATCTCGGTTGATGAGATAAGTTGCTGTGTTGACTGCTTCTGCCCAGAATTGCTTTGGTAAACCTGATTGCATCCGCATATTTCTAGCTCTTTCAGTTAAGGTTCGATTCATACGCTCCGCTACACCATTATGTTGTGGCGTTCCTGGCACGGTTCTCTCCATTTTGATTTCGTGCTCGTAGCAAAACTTTTTGAATCTAGTGTCCTCATATTCTCCACCATTGTCAGTTCTGAGCTTCTTTATTTTGAGACCCTTCTCATTTTCAACCATAGCCTTCCATGTTTTGAAAACATCAAATACTTCTGACTTGTGTCTCAGAAAGTAAACCCACACCTTACGGGAGTGATCATCAATGAATGTCACAAAGTAGTGCTTTCCACCAATGGATGGAGTAGTTGTTGGTCCCCATACATCAGAATGCACGAGCTCAAGTTTCTCCTTCTTTGGCGTTCTACCACCTGTTTGAAAGCTGACTCTCTTCTGCTTTCCAAGAATGCGATCTTCACACGTATCAAGTTCTACCGATTGAGACGATAGTTTTCATAGGAATGCATTAACTTCATTCCCTTTTCACTCATGTGGTCAAGTCTCTGGTGCCACAAGTTGGAAACTCCACTTCCTTGTGCAACTGCAATTGAACAACATGCTCCAGCTATTAGGTAGAGAGTACCATTTTTCTTTCTTTGTGCTACAATCATTGCTCCCTTTGATACCTTCCATTCATCACTACGGAAAGTTGTGATGTAGCCTTCATTTGCTAATTGTCCCACTGAGATTAAGTTCTTTCTCAGATCAGGGATATGTCTAACATCATTCAGCTCTCATATGGCTCCATTCAACTTGAGCTTAACTACACCTTTACCAACAATCTTGCAGGGTTGATCATTACCAAGATACACACTGTCGAGATTTCCAGGCACATACTTCTCAAGAAGATCTTTCTCCGAAGTTGCATGAAACGATGCTCCGGAGTCCAAAATCCATGCCTCTTGCTTGTTTTCTAAGGCACATATCAAGGCGTCATCCTCACCTGAGGTGGAAGCTATATTTGCCTCCTGATTGTTTGACTCCTGCTTCTTTGAACAGTTCTTGCATTGATTTCTGTAGTGCCCAAACTTTCCACAATTCCAACACTCAATATTTTTCGAGTTTTGAGAAGTAGCAGGATTTCGTGACTTGGACCTCCTGTCCTTTGATCTATCACGGTATCTTGATTTTTCACGTCCTCTGCTTCTTCCTTTTGATTCTGCGGCAAGGGCGGAGGAGGATGAGGTTTCACCTACTTCTTTTCTTCGGGTTTCCTCGTTAATAATCAGGCCGTTAACATCCTTGAACTTCAACTTGTTGGTTCCCATTGAGTTACTCACTGATGTGACTGTGGCACTCCAACTTTCTGGGAGGGATGATAAAAGTATTAAGGCCTGTATTTCATCATCAAGATCAATATTTATTGTACTCAACTGGTTTAAGACTTTGTTGAGTTCATTGATATGATGATCTACAGAGATGCCTTCCGCCATCTTCAAGTTGAACAAACGCCGTATCAAATGTACTTTGTTTACTGCTGAAGGTTTTTCATAATACTCTGTTAGTTCCTCCATAAGGGCTTTTGTGGTTTTTGCCTTTAACACATTAAAGGCTATATTCTGGGATAAAGTCATTCGGATTGCTCCAAGGGTCTGTCTGTCAAGAATAACCCATTCTTCTTTTGACATGTTTTCTGGCTTCTTTCCAAAGAGCGGTAGAAACTGGTTCTTCTGATACAAATAATCCTCTATATGCATCTTCCAGTATTCGAAATCCGTGCCATCGAATTTATCGATTTTGTTGAGCATATCATCTGACGCCATTACTCCCACTGGCTTCTAGTTTCTTCTGAGATAGACAACTAGTGAAGTGAACCGATTCGGTAACACCCAGGAAAGACCGTCAAACAGACTCCTTAGACAGTATTACCATTCCACGTAAAATCCCAGGAAAGGGCGGAGGGGTCACAAACGGTCCCACTTAAAATCCGGCCTCCTAGACAGAAGTTACGTGCACGGTGTATTTATCACAAGTCGAGGCAAGTTTTACGTCATGAAGATCCACTCTGTGGCGGTGTAGAAAGCATACTAACTCTAAGCTTCAACACACCCAAGGAAAGCTTTACGATGTAGAAGATCCACTCTTGTGGCGACTACAGAGCATACTCACTTCTCCAAGGCTCTGATACCAATTGTTAGGAAATTAAACTATTTCCACGCAACGAAAAAATACCAGTAAAACAACACAAAAAATTTGATAACGGAGTTCGGCCAAATTGCTCCTACGTCTCCGGAGCTACTGCACACCCTTTTTATTAGGGAGAAAAACAACACTTACAAGTGTTTACACTCAACACTCAACTTACTAGTGTTTTCACACACTCTCAACCCTTACCCCAATACACTCAAAAAATTTACTCACAAAATTTACTACTCTTACTATGAATAAATATTTTGTTTTATTTTTTGATGATATAAATGGGAGGGGGAGGGGGTTTATTTATAGGTTGTAAGCCACCCCCCTCCCTCACTTATTTCCAATATGGAAATAACTAACAACGAGATGTGAATACATATTAAAAGTAACTTGTGTAAAAGAAAATACTCGTAATTCAATGTATTAAAATTTTATATAAGATGTGATGTTCTTTATTTTACTTAGTAATATGATAAATATGTAGATCGAACCTAAAAATTGCAAGCAAGGTTAAACTAGTTATTACAAAACAAAAAATGAAAAGTTAATTATTATACTGAAATTTTTGTAATATTTCTCCATATTTATAATAATTGTGAAGTAATCTTCTTTATCATATTATGTAATTTATGAATTAATCATAACTTTAAAATAATGTTACATCAAAATTTAATAATTTTAATATAATGAGTACGTAATAATTTTAAGGCTAACTTCCCGTTTACGAGAGTCGAGGGAAGATTATCAATTATACATAATGTGCCTTACATTTTACAAAGAGTTTGTTTTGTAACTCAAACTCGCTACCTTCTGATTATACAGGAATAATCTTATCAACCTCATACATAACAATTTTAAATATAAGGAATAAATAAAAATTGTAAAATTACAATGAGTCCAATATAATTTTAAAAAAGTGACCACCATCCTTTTCAGCTATATGCCACATTCAATTATTTATGGATTTAAAATCAAAGCATGCAGCAAATATTTATGGATTTGAAATCGAAAGCAAGCAGCAGGCAGGTTCCAAGAATGTCTTTATCTTCCAATTAATTTTTTATGCATGATTGGATCAATTTTTATCTCTTGCCATTATCCCTTGTGCTCGATTCGTATGGTTTTCTATTATTGTACTCTTAGGCTATGTTTTTTTTTTTAAAAAAAAGCTGTTTGCAGGCTACACATGGGAATCGTGAAATGTTTGGAGGTATAGAGAGTACTCATCCGATTCCATTTTCCTATTTGGACTTGTATGGTTGTTTTTATCTTCACTTCGTCTCTGAATAGCAACAATAAACAAATCCTTCCGTTGCACTAACACTTATCTGGAAGGATATCCATCTGCATTGAGAGATCTTTCAAGTAGTCGTTAATACACCTGCCCTCTTCTTCAAACAAGATTATCTTCTCCTTTTTAACTTATGCGTTACGGGACAAGACCTTCTCGCTGAAGACAGAAACTATTTCCAAACAGAAAATGCAACCATTCGAAATACTCGTAAATATATAAAGATCATTGTCAGAGTCATTTCGTGTCGGCAAATGTTGCTAACGACAATAACAAAAACCTTAACGAAATCTGTCAAACGAGACGAGCTTAGTATCAAGTTCGAGACATTATACTAAAGCGCCAAAGAAGCGGTTTATTCCTGTGAAAGTGAAATGCGAGGGATTTATATTGTTGATTGCTGACATTTAGGTATAGCTTTGTTCTATTTGCTACTTATGAGAAGTTTGAAAGGTTGGATCTAGAGAGCACTTCTATTTCTTTCATTAATTCTCTCTTTTTAACGTTAGATTTTTATTCATACTTGACATTTTAATATTATCTTTTTAAAGTGTGAATTTTTATATTGAGCTTGGATTCCTCCTTGAACGAAAGTTTTTTTGCTTAACAGCTTGAGTATATAGTGTCATCAAAAGTCCTTTTATTTTATTAGTCTACGCCCATTAGGAGTCTCTTTAATCTTCTTTGTGGGGAGTTTTTTTGCTTAATAACTTGAATATATAATGTCATCAAGAGCTCTTTTACTTTATTGGTCTATGCTTATTAGGAGTCTCTTTAATCTTCTTTGTGGGGAAGCAATCAAAGGATCCGACTATCATCTCTATACTTATCCCTTGTCAAACTATCGGTTATGATATTATATTAAATTTTTAATATAAGCAGAATTTAGAGTTCACTAATGATAATTGAGCTTAGTCAACTATTGTCAAAATAATTAAAAATAGTTATTTAAATAGTTGACTTTTATCACTTATAAATTTTTTAATATTTTTTATATTCAATCAATATAAGATAATTTAACTTGAGAACGGACAACCCACAAAGGCAAATTTTTTCTAGCGGATATTTTGAAAGAGTCAAAACAAGGTAGATACATTAGTGGTCCACACGACAGAGTGACGAGAATGTTTAAATCAAGTCACCTTCTCCAAACATAAACAGGTAAATAGGAATTGTTACGAAGCCGAAAAGATAGATAAATCCAAGCGATGATACATGTGATTGAGATAGGTTCCTTCGCATACCCAGCAAACTTGAGTTCAGAAGCCATTTTGAGCATTAAACCAACAGGTAAATATACAAGGATGTTACAATTACAGAATCTGCCAAATGGAAAAGCCATAGAAAGCATATAGAAGGTCTGGGTTCGATTGAGGACTTTTAAAAACTTCTCCAAAATTTTCATATTGAAAAGTTTAAATACTCTTTGTACTATTCATTAATTAATTCAAATATATTATTTAATTACCCTTTATAAACAACAACAACACGCTTCAGTATACAAGGTTTTCTGTTTTACGAAAAATAGGAGAAGACATTAATTATACACAATCTTTTTTGTAGTTTAAAAACTATTTAGTATTTATTAATTAAGTCAAATTTATCATTTAATTTAAAATCAACAATATTTCAGACTTATGAGTAACATGAGTAAGTTTTGGGGCAACTTGAATACAACTAGTGGAGGCTTCATTCCTAACAAAGAGAAGTTGGTGACCGGTGCTTTCTTTCTTCTACATCTTAATAAAGTGTTAGCGTCTGCTAGAACGTGTCTAAGTAAGTATTCAAAAGTAATTGCTTATCTTGTGTGTGAACTTTAAAATGGTACAGATCTTATTGGTCTCACGTTTCGGTCTCAAAATAAAAAATCACCACCAACATGAACTGATTGCATGCAGGCACATGATAATGTACCTGCAAGTGGGGTCTTTAACATTATATTTTCTGTGCCAATCTCTGGTCAGAAACTCATCAAGAGGGTTGTTGAACTTATGAGTTACGAGCCAGAAAGCCCAAACCCGTACTTCTTCGGTAACAAGGGAAAAACCTGGCGAGGCTCACCAAACATAACGAGTGCTCTTAGACAACAAAGCGGCCTGTCAAAGTTCACTCTCTTCAGGACAGTATCATTAAAAAAATATTTATTCAAATTCGAAGAAACTGATCTTTTAATCTCGTAGTAGACGAAGCAGAGGGGGGATGGAGGGAGAAGTCTGTACTCTGTAGACTGTAGAAGGACAGGTCAGGTATTAATGGTAGTAGGAGTTAGGCAGCTATCAATCACCTCAGTTCACTCTACTCGGTAGAGAATAGGGGCTTATTCCAATATTGTCAATTACGTATGGAATGTGAAATGTGCCTGTTGTATACATCTTATCAACGAGATTTCACTTTCAAGTTTCAACTGTGTTGCAGTCAACGGCAGAGGTACAACTCACACAACACCCTCCTGTTCTCTCTCTCTCACCTCCAAAGATGTAAAGTAAATATCCTTCATGCCCTAATAACATTTATTATATTGGGTAAAAGATAAAAATATCTTTTACACATTTTAAAAATATCTTTCAATTTACTTATTTTAATAATTGACTATTAAATTGGTCATACAAATATTATCAAGGATTTAGTAGTTAAAACTCGGTAAAATATCTTTTGGTATTTTAAAATACTTTAAAATAATTAATATAGTTAAAAATAAGTGAAATAATAGAACCCTTTTTTTTGTTTTTACCCTTCAAATTTCAGTAACTTTGGTCTCTATCGTTTATTTCTCTCTTTCACAACCTTTTCATATTTGTCTCAAACTTATTCATGCAATAACTTTCTTAATGTCACGCCCGAGTACATACACTGACGTGATCGCTGACTGGTGAGCTTAACATTGGGAAAGCAAAAACTAAATGAAATTAATGGAGCAAATGTTCCGGTAGACTGGAGAAACTGGTCCAGAATCCAGATTGTAAGTCCCAAGGTTCGAAATTTGAAGTACATTTTGCTAGATTAGTACTACTAGAAGAAATTTTGTTTCACAGCTAACGTTGTTGCTGGCAACATTTGACAACTTCAGCTTGGGGATGGATGCACCTGACCCTATCACTTACACTGCAAAATGTTGCTTTCAGTTACGTTTTTCTAAAATGTGTGCGTGTCGAGTTACTCTTTTTAGTCCATTTTCAACCTTCAGTCCCGGCTTTGACATCATAGGACTCATGATTGTTAAGAGAGATTCAATCTCTGACTGTTTTAAGTCTCGTAAGAAATAACTAAAACCAACCTTCTAATGTGGGCATCTTCTTTAAACACTTAAGGACACGATAAAGTATAATGAAACAAAGACGCAAAAAAGTTCCAAAAGTAGGTTAACAAGCCATGCAACGCAAGTCTGCTAACTATTATATTTTTATGATCTAATGTCGTGGGCAGGGTTTTGAAACCTGACCGGACCGGCCGTCCGACCGTCCGACCGGTGACGATCGGTGGTCCGGTCCGTTCATACCTAAACCGGTCCCTAATTGGACGGTGTGAACCGTCAAAACCGGTCAATTTGACCGTTTTGATTGTCGGATCGGATCGGTTGGACCGGTTCGATAATTTTTATTTTTTTTTTTTTTTTTTTTTATTTTTTATTTTTTATTTTTGAATTTTTATTTTTTTTATGAATTTTTTAAATTTTAATATTATATAATTAAATATAATTATCGATAATTATTAATTATTCGCCTCGATTCGGATTGAGGTAGTTGAGCCGGTCGAAGCAGAACAAGAAATGTAGGCCACTGGCTCGATTGATGACGATCGGGATTTCTAACACTGGTCGTGGGTGATGCACGTCAGCCTAAACGGCGTAGATTTCGGTGATTCCTTCCTTTCTCTTTTGTCATCTCTTTGGATATACATATATATATGTGTATGGTACTCTCGAAAAGGGTGTGGAGAAGGTAAAACCCGAATTTCGAAGCAACACATGACTCTATTCTTATCTCACGATTCACAACGAAGAAGCTAATATTCTTCCAAATGCTACACTACTATTTTAATGGCTGTCAGGAGACAGAATATACATAAACACATAAACTGCACATTTGGACAAAAAGATGAGGCGTTGCCATGGCTTGCAAGTCACCGTTGCTGCCTCAAACCCCACTCAGCGTATACGGCTTTTAAAGCACAGGAACTTTTTTAAACATCTCTCACTTCAGGAATTGTTGTGTTACTATTTTGTCTGAAGATACGGAATTCAACTTTGAAACTGATTCGGGCCATATTCATTATATAAAGCTAACAAATCAGCACATATTGACATACAGCACATGTAAAGCACAAAATTCTGGCTAGAAAATTGCGATGCGCAATAATATATGTCTATAACAAAGGTCATATAGGTGATGAATCATTAAACAATATGTAAAACACGTTTTGTAAATTTCACTTGTAATTTTATTAAGAATTCACTTTTATTTATAAAACTTTAATTTTATTAAATAAAAAGAGCTTGTAAATTGTATTTTAACAATTCTTTCGGTCCTTTAATTAAATAAGGTGCGTGTTATAAATTGTCTGAAGTAAAGGGTATTTATATTTATATTTATAAATTTATAATTAATTAAAATTTAAGGATTTAATAAAAATTAAATGAATTAAGTTTTAATTTGAAATTCCAAACAGTTTGTGGTTGATACGAATTAAGAGTACTACAAATGTTAAAGCAATACAAGTTGGTGCTCACGAGACAAGCACAAGGAAGGAATATGGAGCATATAGGCAGGGTCAAACTGCAATTAACAACACCACAAGGAGACATGCTGATCACATACTCCACATTACAAGCAAATCCCACGATAATCCAATCAAGCAGATAAAATAATAACAAAGGCAAAAGTTTTGTATTTTCCCGGAGAATCTAGAGCGCATCAGGCGCTGACCATGGCTTCCAAAACTATATATTAACAAAAGATGAAACACATGAGAGTCATCTTCTTGTTGTTATTCTAAAAGAAACGGAGACACCATAGGGTTGCGAGCAATTAATGGTATTAATGAAACGGAGGATTGCATCAATTTAGACGGAGGACACGAGAAGATCAAGAGAAGAGACCATATGGACCTAGACAAGGTCACGTCCGTAAGTCACGTGACCGGAACACATGTTGACGCCGAGGAATATGGCATGTTTTTATTAATTTTTAATGTTTTCCACGCGCGGGTGGGCTCGACAGCTGGGCTTGGCCATGGAATATTTGGACAATTCGGAGGGAATATTGGAGATGATTACAGATCAATTGATTTTTAAGGTTTAGGTCGGAGTACGGTTTCCTCCCTCACGCGCTTACTATGCTACGATTATCTCATTGCTTTTTTGGGAATTGAGAATTCAAATATTAATATAAGTATAAACATGTAGTTGGCGAAAATTTGAAAATTCATATCAATAACGTAAACATGAATCATATGGGATTCTTAGGTTTATATATCATGTAACGGTCGACTCTTTAACCTATTTAAACTTTTTATTTCAACTAATAAATGCTCTTAATTAATTAGGGTTATATAAAGATTTGCTCTTTATTAGTAAAAGATATATTTTTGTACATTTTATTTTAAAATATTAAAAATTCATTAAAGAACAACAACAATTAGTAGGAATTCTTATGATTCTAAAATCAGGAAGGTTAAGTAATACGTAACCTTACTCCTATCTAGTAAAGATGTTGTTTCTAAATAATTCATATGGAGAGAAATAAAAATAACAACAAACAACTAATAAAATAAGGTAGGTAAAAAACCTTAAGCTAAAACCCTAAGAGGTAGTACTTCCTATTTAGGTTAACTATAAAAGGAAAGAGTTAAAAACTTACGAGAACAAAAAAGATCTCTTTATTAGAGAATTCTTTATCTAAATCATAATACACCAAAGTTTTCTTTTGTGAGTCATGTCCTCAGTATTAAAAGCAATTATGATATTAGAAATTCATTATGGTATTAAAAATTAGTTATACAATAATTTATGTCAAAATAAATTTATAAAACTTGATAAAATGAAAGGTTTAGGAGTTTTAAGATCACAAAATATTTTGTGATTTAAAATAATAACTATATTTTAAAAACAAGTAAAACAATATAAAAGATTAATATCTTTTACAAGTTGCTATATTATTTTGTAAATTTACTTACAAAATAAACTCTAATAGACAAATTTAATGGGATCAGAAGTTATGATGATTATCTTTAACATGTCGAATACAAACGTTATTTTATATTGTATTATCTTTTTATAAATACTTATTTATAATTCTATAATATTTTAATGTTGCATTGTATACAAATTTATCGGAAACATCTTCTCTATCAAGTAAGGGTAAGAATGTATTATTAGACTTTTCAAAATCTCACATCTCACGAGACTCACACTTAATATTGATATTTTTAGAAGTTATGATGATTAAAATATTAATCTAGATGACTTTAAAATATTCTAATTTATTTATAAAATATTCTATAAAATATTAAAATTTGCCTGCTTTTTTAAAATCTCAATTCAGATTTTGATTTAAGAAGTTATTCAATTAATAAAATATATTTTAAATGAAAAGGTTACGTGTGAGTATCTTGATTAAGTTTTAGACTTATCTAAAGATCAAACGTCACACCCCGCTTTGTTTGCGAGATTTGAACTGGGTGACGATGATGACAATTTATTTAACAAGTTGTTATACTATTATTATCCGATATCAATATAAATAATAAAATATAAGGGCTGAATAGTTTGGTGTATCTGAATCTATCTGTATTCCTGGGAGCTTTGAGCTGCTTTTAAGGCTTAAGTCCTTTGAGTTGCATGGGAATATGTTTGACCGGAATTTAGACGGGGAGTTTTTTTTTCTTCGGACTAATGCTAGTCATATTGACTTTTTAGAGTGTCAAGGTCCTAAACTTTAGTCATTTATTATATATAAATTTTATAGCTATTTATTATCAGTTAAATTTAAATTTTTAAAATTTTAAATTTTCATTGACTGGTTTAATATCCGGTTTCAATTTTTAAAATATTATTATTTATTTAAAAAAGAAATACAGAAAGGGGAGAGCATTTAAAAGCGCGTGGGGCTAAACTTGTAATGAAAATAGCGTTCCTGGTGTCACCGGACACTCCAGCCAATCAGCCACTCCTCCTCATATAACCTTGCATATAATTATATATATACACGCTCTTCTCTCATTCGCCCTTCGGCATACAACGTCGTTTCATTGCAAAAACAATAAAAATAAAACCCCTTACTATAGGAGCTCTGTTTGACTTGACTTTAGCTGGCATCAAATCAAAATGGTCGGTTTAGGACACTGTTTAAGGTTGCACTACTTGTACTCAATTCCAACGTTATCTTATATACAATAAGCTTACCTTAATCATAATCTTATGCTACAAGAATGAGAATGTGAGCAAGAACCTCTCCGCCGCGAGAAGAAGAAGAGGATATCAATGGTTGAATTACTACTCAATACATCAAATTTGTTGTTAATTTAGTGCACACTTGATTGCATTTCTTTTTTCTCCTGTTTTTTAATTTTCAAACTTAAGGAAGAAAAACTTTTCTAGTTGAATGTTAGTTTATGTTTTTTAAATTTAATTTTTTTTCTTTTATTTATTTATTATGATTTTATTAAAAAAAGCTACAATCATCTATACACATCTCTTTTTTTTTATTTTACAAAAGACTATTTTATTGACTCAAATTCGTGAGTTTCAGATAACAAAATAATAAGTTTACTAGTTGCTTAAAGGGTCGCCCTCATTATGAGTATAAAATATTTGACAACGCCCTACTATCAACACATGTTATCGGTAGTAAAATAGTATCAGAGCGTCCAGGTATGGGACTGGACTGCCCCCACGTCTCGTGTTCGAGTTACAGCACATCCACTGCTTCCGATCTTGGGGTAAGTTGAAACGCTTTCTCATCGAAAGCGTGGTGGGTATAAAAGGTTTGATAACGCCCTAATATTAACACGTGTTTTCGGTAGCAAAGAATAAATAAATAATACATAATAATTTAATATTAACTTCTAATACAATCTAACTAATCAAATTTTTTCAATTAAAACTTTGTAATTATTTTTTAAAATTAAAAGTATTAAAATAAATAAGTTAAAATTTAAAATTGATATTTATTAAATAAATGTTTTGAAAATTAAATATATAATTATAGATAATGAATCTAAAATTTTAATTTTTTAATAATTAAATATTATTAGTTTACAAATACAATTTTATTACTTATGTAATTGTTTTTCTTGGTTATTTTGACTACATTAAGGAATACTTGATATGTATTGTTATTATATTATGCAATGTGAGAAAAGGAGAGATATATATATATATATATATATTGGTCCAATAAAAGCAAAAGCCTAGAAATCACAGTGAGTATTAAAAACAATCTAATGAATAAAGAAGAAATATTAGGGACTCTAAAGGGTCACCATCCACCAACGTAGATGGGGTTTTGGAAAGTGAAGACTCAGCTAAATTCCCTTCCAAATATTCCATTGAACAGTACCACATTTGTTTTCTCCAATTCCAGCCATTCCCTGCAAAAACACTCCCATTATAAACTCTCTGCAACCTCTCCTTTTTCATTCTCCATTAATACCGAGATAAAGAAATTAAAAGCAGACATAGCTCTCACTGTCCAAGTCTCTGATCATTCTGACCTCTTAAATTCAACTTACCCTTTTCACTAACATTTGATCTAAACCATCATCCCCAGAAAAAAGCTTGTTTGCTATCTTTTATTACCTTCCTTTTTTATATATATAACCTGACTGGTATTCCCTCTGCAATTCCTTAGCCTTTCTTTAACATTTTCCTCTGATCTTCTATCTACTTACTCTATAGCTATACTATTAAAAGGTACCTAGCTATGGCTTCTTTCTACTTTACTCTTCTCTATCTATCTCTTACTCTCTCTAAAACTCCATGCAAATCATAAGGCACTCATGATATAATCATACAATTACAGCTCTGCTCCTTTTCAGCTATATACTCCCATAGCTAGCTCTCCCTTCAAAGTTCTAACTAGTTCTTGGCTTTCTATTTCAGTTTCCTAATTTGTACCCTTTAAACCTCTTCTTTTCCTTTTACTTTCATTTTGTTTGATCCTCTAGACTACTTCGAAGCTTGACTAAATTAGATCTCCTTATGTTTTCGAGCTCCAACCCCGTAATGAGAACTACATCATCAGCTTTTCCTGATCTCTCCTTGCAGATCAGCCTGCCATCAGTTTCAGATTGTGAAGCAAAGGACATGGGCTATGCTGAGAAGGATTAATCAGAAAAGCACTGTGTAGTGATGGAAGCTCAACTACGGATTCTGGTAGCAGTGGAAGCGATTTGAGTCATGAAAATGGCTTTTTTAACCAAGAAAGAAGTCCTACTCTTATTGGTCGAAATGAGCCAACTTTGAGCTTAGGATTTGAAATGGCTGATTCAGATTCTCCATCACTGCAAGCTCCGAGAAATATGAACCACCATCGCCACCACCATCAACCTCAAATCTATGGCCGTGAGTTCAAGAGAAATGCTAGAACGATCAATTGTGTTAAAAGAAGCATAAGGGCTCCGAGAATGAGATGGACCACAACTCTTCATGCTCATTTTGTTCACGCTGTCCAACTTCTTGGTGGTCATGAAAGTAAATACAAAACAAAATCTATATTTCAAGCTTGTTTTCTGTATAGTTCAATTTCCTTCAACTAAGAATAGAAGCATCTTTGTTGTTCTTTGTTATGTTAAATGCTAACAGCTGACTCCTTTCCCTTGTCGTACGTCACAGGAGCAACGCCAAAGTCAGTCTTAGAGCTAATGAATGTGAAGGATCTAACCCTAGCTCACGTGAAGAGTCACTTGCAGGTGGGGTTTACTGTGTTCAATCTTCGGCCTATTTTAACCTGCGTGTAGATAGACAGTTTTTAAGATTCCCGTTGTTAGATTTTCCACTATTTTCCGCTTCTCTGAATTTATCTTTATGCATTCCACAATTAAGAAGCTCTGGGACTGTGGAATGGTAAACCATGGTTCAAGGACAAAAGGATCTTTAATCTTTAGCATTATTCACCTTATACATTCATTTCTTATTATTATTATTTTTTGCTATGGGTATTCATGCAGATGTATAGAACAGTGAAGAGCACTGACAAAGGATCAGGTAAAAGATTTAGAATCTTGTCCTTCAAGTGCTATTCTTTTTCACTCTCTTATATTATTCTCTTTGCTTGGGTAGAGCTTGTTCATACAGGTGCGAACAAAACTTACGAACCCATTTACTGTTTTTGTCTGCAACTTGGATTGTCCTGATCAGTCCAGTTGAATTATTTGCTGGGGATTCTAGTACGCAATGACTCATCAAAACTATGATTGTATAATTTGTAGGTCAGTCCCGCACAGATGTGGGTATAAACCAGCAAAGGGATGGGATTATTGATGTGAATGCAGGATCACTATCTTGTGGAAAAGCTGATACCAACAACTCTCCTTCTTCTCTCATCCCACCACCAACTTCTCCACCACTACCGACCGTGCAGGAAAACCAAATGTGAGTGCTTTCGCATGCTTTCCCTCTACTACTATTCCCTCTTGTTTCTTGTTGTCAGGATGTGCAATCTTATTCTCTCCATCAACTCGGTATCTATTAAAAATTCCCAACTTAAAATGAATACGTTAAACCATTGCAAACATACATACGCATTAATTTACAGTAGTTCATGCCTTGGATTTAGCGTCGAAGACAACAGGTTTGACTAGTAAAAATCTTCTGCTTTACATTGATCTAAATGGTTTAGGGTTTCTAGGGCAGTGGTGAAACAGTGATTTACGGTGTCGTCTTTTAACAGATATATTAGATTGTCATCGTGACTTCATCCCCATATGTATGCGGGTACGTTAAGGTCATGGTTCAAATCTCAATGTCATATTTTAATCCCACCCTTCAAAGAGTCGTGTCTTTAGTAGATGGAGTCATTAATGCTTTCTTGGCTTGGCTGGATTTCGTTGACTTTGTATATGATCAGACTTCAGACCAGAAGGTGCGAGCCTTATTATAATTTTGGATCATAACCATCAAATTTAAGCTCAAAAGCGAGAAATGTTCTTGCGTTTTTATGATCCAACCTCTTGTAAAACAGAGGGGATTTGAAGGTCTAATTAGTATAACTTCCGCTAGATGCTTATGCACTTGCGGTTTCCATCGTTTTTCTTTTTTTTTTTACATTGATAGCTTGTCAATATCATGAACAGAGGTTCGTGGTCATCATCACCAGATAGAAATGATAAAAATAGATCAAGTCCTGATGAAGCTTTGACGTATTCTCACTTTAAGGTACTAACTTTATCAATATAAACAAAAGTCTTTCACATAGATTGAGATCGATCTAGCTAATTTGTACTTAAGTTGCATGACCTATTTGTTTTCTATAATCAGGAGGACGGTCACAAGGAAGCCCTCCATGTGTCTGATAGAGAGAAGGGCAGGTTGGACTGTAGCTCCTTGTCACCACCACCAGCTGTGTTGCTTAACCTGGAGTTTACCCTTGGAAGGCCGAGTTATTGGCAAGCGGACTATGCTGAGTCGTCTACCGAGTTAACTCTTCTCAAGTGTTGATCACTAACTAATTACACACACCTTTTAAATATCTAATCCTACTTCAGCCATTGTCCATGGAACAAAAATCTAATTATTTTGGGTCCATTTCATGTTCTTGATTGCAAAATTGTCTCGGTTCTGCATAAATCAAAAGCTTTACGTTAGCTATATATATGATGGATTCTTAACTAGGCAACGTTTTGACGGGTGAAACTGGTGAAGTGTCATGGAATTATGTAACTTATGCTTCAGTTTATAAAACTTAGCTTTCATTATTAGTAATAAAGAAAGAAAATATACAGAACTACGTGAAGTAATTAAATTGGATCTCCAGTTTTCATTAACAAGCTGTTCGAAGTTGGATATTAGATTGTATACTAATAAAATCTTTGGTGCAACTGGATTTGTTGAAGAACATCAATAAAAAGTTGGTGACCTGATTCTAGCAGGAAGGGACCGAGCGTCATGATTTTGCCTTCCTCCATGAATGAAAACCTCCAAGTAGGTCGAAGTCTGTCACTGACAAAGGCCCGATTAGAAGATTGAGTAACTCATCCACAAGATATAAATTTTAAGCAAACCTTGCGATGATAATAAATAAATTCTTAAAATAATATAATAACGTATACTAAGTTGAACAATGTATTAAGCTTAAGAAACTGTAAAAGCCTCTAACTTAAAAATTCAAAACGTCCAATAATAAGACTCATCTTGCTATTTGAACGACCTTTTGAAAAAGCAGGTTGAAGCACATCTGCTCTGCTGAATAGGAGAACTGACCTTTTTGTTCATGATGGGTCATAACTGAGATAAGGCCCTTTCTTCATTATCCCATTTTGTCATCTTGAATCAGGGCCTATGGTTGGTAATATGAGTATTAATAAAAGGCTGCAGGGTCCAATATTACCAACTAAAATAGGTAAATTGTATCAGGGACCTAAATCATACCACAACGTCCAATAGCAACAGTTGAAATGGTTCTAATTATGTGTTGGGTGAAGAAAGTGTCCGGTTTTGTACAATAATCGTTTTTGGTTGACATAATTTAATCGGACCACACTCGATTCAGACTCAGGATTGCCGCAGACAATCCAGAATTTTAGGTACATTTCCGCAATCCTCATGATTGTGGGATATCTTGTCATAGATTTGTGACGAACAGTGTCGGTGGCAATCTCATGATGGCATGTCCTGTGTCCCAAGTCTTCCACTATCATCTGTTTCCACTTTGATTTATGTACGAACTGGCCTGGGGGAAGAGAATGAAAGCAAGAAAAAGAGAGCTTCGATCCATTCCTTTTCAGCTTGTATCGCAGTGCAGTTGTTTCAACCTATACACAAAGTTGCTGAAACTCTTGAGATAATACAACATTTTAATCACGAGGTATTACTTCCAACATTGTAAATGTAAATTTTTTAAACATGATGTTATGTTTATGACTGAAAAACTATATCTGAAAGATGTTTTTACACATTTCACCTCTCTTTTAATGTTTAGTGGCGTATATTATAATTAACATAGTTAATAACCTTGTCGATGGTTTAGTCTACTGTTAATAGATCTTAAATTTAATTATCTCAAAAAATAAAAATTAATGGAGTATGATTCTTTCATACAATTGGGCATTCAGTCACACTCCTTATCAAACCCCAGCATTGAAGAATGAGAATGAACTTAAAAGACAAACATGTGCATGTATAATGAGTCCCCCGTATATACACTCTCCTCCACAAGATCACTAAAAGGTGTTTGAAGTTACTCCTTGTCATAATTTAAGTCATTCATTCATTAAACTCTAATAATCTTTTTATTCAGTCTTACCGATTATTTCCAGCTTTTCACCTGTTTTCACAATTTCTATTGTAGGATAGAATAACTGGTGGCTAACGCCTGGCTCTCACTTTGTGTCTATATAATTGGGTTGTCGCGTCCCGAATCTGAACAAACTAGGTTGGTCTTATCATCATTATAAGACTTACAATTTATTAAAAAAATGAAATTTTATTAAAAATATTGTTAGTGTTGCTTTAAACCATTAAAGATTGATAAAGAATGTTATATTTGCAGGTGATATGAATTGCAGAAATATTAAAGAACACCAAAAGTACTTAGTTTAATAGCTTCAATGCTATCTATATCCAAAGTCCCACTGTTATGGTTTCAACTAGTATGAAAAAAAATGAACAAGTTACAAGAGTATGAGTGTTCTTTTAGAACACCTGCAAAGGGTCTCACACTCTCCTTAGTACTCACAGGTCAGTACTCTAATAACTCTCAAGCCTTACTCTTAATTCTTACACTCTCAGACGATTGAATACAATGCGATGTAAATAATGAAGTATCTGCGTATTCTATCTCTTCTCTGATGCTTATATTATCTTCTTTTTATATATGAGCTGCATGCAGAGGATTTCAAGTGAGTCAAACATAATGCAGATGCTCTTCACGTGATTCATTTATGTATTCCTCTGAAGCTGTGCGTTTTGTGTATTGTGGCTGCTTCTTTAATTTGCTTCAGATGTCACTACGACTGTGTTTTGATTAGATGTATCTGACTTGACTTTTCCATGTGAGTCTCACGTGTATGTGTCTTAAACTTTAGTCCCATTTTGTTTCTGACGGACAAGAGCATTCGAAAGCTTCTCTCTCTTTCTTCTTCGACATCCTCAGACACCTCTTCTCACACCCACACCTTTTGTTCTTCAATTTTTCCTGTTGTTTGATGTTTTTGAGTGTAGATTAGTGGAGTAATTGTGACTACCATCACATTATTCCCTCCTACTCCATCAATCTTTGCTCAGGTAAAAAATTCGAGAGTGATTTTGAAATTTGAAACCCTAGTTTTTGCCACACTTGTGAGATTGGATGGAATAGCTTTCGGTGTCATGGGGCTTCACTAATCTATAAGTATTCCTTACAGAAAGTGAATTTTTTTTGAGTTAATACCTTAGTTTTAAAGTCTGATGGATTTCTTTCTCTTGTAATTTTCTCTAAGTTGAAGACCCCTTTGCGATTTGGTCTCGACAAAGTGTAATCGCACATCTATATGCTTGAATCTCTCATAGAGCATAGTCTCAAGTACAAAGCACTCGACTATCTGTATGAATGACCTGGATTAGTGATATTAATATTGATTTCCTTTAATATGCCCGATAGCCATGTTAGCTCTTTTACACCTTTAGTGATTGCATAATACTCGCTTATGTGGTTGATAAACTCACTCTTGATTGTTGTTGTGATTTTTAGCTGATTGTGTTTGCTGATAAAGTGAAAATGTATGCTAAAATTGACTTTCTTGAGTCCTTATCTGCTGCATAATCTGCATCCACATAACCACATAAAGACAAGTAATTGCATTTAGTTAGTTCAGCCTTAGAAAAACATAGTCCGTAGTTAAAGGTTCCAGATAAGTATCTGAGAACCCCCTTGAGCCCCTGCCAGTGTTCTAAACCTGGATTTACTTAGGATACTGATGGCATAAGCTAGGTCAGGCCTTGTGCATAGCATAAGGTACATTATACTTCCAATACCTACATCATAGGGATAGTGATCCATTGCTCTATGTTCATCCTCAATCTTAGGACTCTTGTCAGATACCATCTGTAGGTGAGATCCTAGGGGAACAGGACTAGGTTTAGCTTGTTCAATGTTGAATTGAGCTAAGAACTTTCTTATATAATTCCTTTGAACATGCCAAAGCTTTCCTTCCATCCTCTTTCTGATTATTTGCATTCCTAGAAGCTTCTAAACTTCTTCCAAATCTTTCATTTCAAAATGAATGCATAGTCTGGACTTTACTTCTTGAACTTTGTTAAGATCGTTTCCTGTTATTATTAGGTCATCTACATAGACCAACATGAAGACTACTTTAGTCATTCCTAGATCCTTAAAGTATAGAAAGTATTCATATGAACTTCTAATGAAGTTTATACTAGCAACTACTTATTCCATTATCTAGGTGCTTGTTTAAGCCCATATAGGGATTTTTGTAATAGAAAGACATGATCTAGCTTATTCTTGTCCTCAAATCCAAATGGTTGCTTTATGTAGATTGTCTCCTCAAGCTTTCCATATAGTAAGGTTGTCTTGACATCCATTTGATGGATTTCCTAGTCATATAGAGTAGCTAGAACTAGAATAAGCCTAACGATTTTGAATTTGACTACTAGAGAGAATATCTCCTTATAGTCAATTCCTTCATTTTTTCTAAACCCCTTAGCTACAAGCCTAGCCTTGTAAATCTTAGGTTATGCTTCTGTCATTCCTTCTTTTAGTTTAAACAACCATTTATTCTCAATCAGTTTAGTTTTAGGATGTCTAGGGACTAAAGTCCAAGTCGTGTTCTTCATTAGAGAAGAATATTTTTTTCTCACAAGCTATCTTCCACTGTTTTGCATCCTCACTTCTCACGACTTCTTCATAGGTTTCAGGAGCCTTGTATTATATAGTTTCAACCATAAGGCATGCAAATTTAACCAAGTTTAAGTTCTTTGTCTTGGTTGTCTATCCCTTGTAAGTTGATAGCCTTGTAGATTTCCTTGTGGATAATCTGTAGTTGTGTGTGGGGTTTCTTCTTCATCCACCCCTTTGTTCTCTTCTATCATTTGTTCATGATGTGTAGTGCCTTGTATAGGCTCCACATCTAGAGGTTGTGTAATGCCACCTTCTTCAGTGTTTGGTTGGTTTAGTGATCCTAATTGCTCTTGCAGTTTTTAGTTGGTTCAGTGATCCTAATTGCTCTTGAATTTTCCTTTGGAAGTCTAAATTTCAGGAACTCTTATTCAGTAGAGGGAATTCATCTTCCTTGAAGATTACATCTTTACTTATGATAGTTTTGTAGCCTCCCTTTTGGAGTAGTAAGATCTTATATCCTTTAACTCCCTCTAGATATCCAAGGAACACTCCCTTGATTGCTCTAGTTCTAATTTTCCTTCTTTCTAATGTGCATAAGCTGCACATCCGAAAGTCTTAAGGTGAGTAAGGTTAGGTTTCTTACAATTCCAAACTTCTTGTGGAGTCTTGTAATCATTAGCAGAGATGAGGAGCCTATTAACTAGATAGACTGTAGTCTTAATGGCTTCTCCCTATAGAGAAAGTGAGCAACCTGAAGAGAGTAACATGCACCTGGTCTTTTCTAGGAGTGTCCTATTGAGTCTCTCAGCTATACCATTCTGCTGAGGTGTAGCTCTCATTGTTTTATGCCTTAGGATGCCTTTTTTGATGCAATATTCTTCAAACCCCTTATTACAGTACTCCAGCCCATTTTCAACCCTTAGGCATCTAAGCATCTTCCCAGTCTGATTTTCCATAAGTGTATGCCATTTTATGAAGTTTTCTAATGCTTCATCCTTTCTCTTCATCGGATATACCCAACACTTCCTAGATTTGTCATCAATAATAGACATAAAGTATAGATTCCCTCCTGCACTAGGTACTTGAGCTGGTCCTCAGAGATCACTATAAGCATATTCCAAGATCTATGTGGCCTCTGTACTCCCTTTTGAAAACTGGATATGTGACGCTTTCAAAGCATATATGATTAATAGAATTCCAACTTCTGTTGGTCTTGTTGAAGAATTAATCCTTGTTTAGAGAGGTGGAACAAACTTTTATTCCCTGTATGACTTAACGTAGCATGCCATTGTTTGGTTGATTCATGATTTCCCTTGTTAGTAACTTGATTAACTTCAGTTGAGCCGATAACATAATACAATCCACCCCTTTCAATTCCTTTAATAATGACTTTACCATCCTTTAGGATTTCTCCGAGTCCATCTTTTGATATAATCTGAAAACCTTGCTTATCAAACAAGCTTTTAGAAATCAAATTTCTCCTTATTCCAGGCAGAAATCTGACATTAGTAAGGATCCTTCTCTTTTCATCAAACATGTTGATGGAGACACTTCCAATTTCCTCTATCCTTTGCTGCCCAGAATCTGCTATTTTGACCTTGGCGGATGGTTGAAATGTTGTGAACCAGTCTCTATGTGGTGTCAAATGCATTGTATAACCTGATTCAAAGATCCATTCTCTGCTTAGGTCTTCACTCTCTTCAATGACATCCAGAATCTCATCACCACTTGAGTCTTCTAGTTTCTCTACATTTCGTGCATCTCTACTTTCTACAAACTTTATCCCTTTTCTTCTTTCTGCAGTCCCTTGCAAAATGTCCCTCCTTATCACAGTAAAAACACTTATTTCCTTTTCCCTTTTTCTTGTTTTACTCACCTTCCTTAGTGTGCTTATCCTTTCCAGTTCCCTTCTGCCACTTTCCTTTCTTGCTATTTTTCTTATGTGATTTCTTTTCATAATTGTTTTCTACAAACATTACTTCTGCCTCTTTCTTGAATAAATTAACATCCAATATTTCTTCCATTAGTGAGTCTAATACCCTCTTGACAGTGAGGGATTCTCTACTAGTATGCTTAATTACCTTATTGAATGCATTGAATTCAGAAGGTAAAGCCTTTAGAATCACTACAGCTTGACGCTCCTCTGATATCTTTTCATCTGTAGCTTTTAAGTCTTGTACTAGCTTAAAGAAATAGTCTAGGTTATCATCTAGGGAGATAGATGTGTTCATCTTGTAGTTAGCAAGATTGTGGAGAAGTGTCATTTTGTTAGGAAGACACCTCTTTTCTTAAATTTCATCAAGTTTGAGCCATAGCTTCTATGCATGTTACAATTATGCACTTTTCTTATCACAGTTGGTAATAAGTGAAGCATTAACTTGTAGTGTGCAAGTCTTTGTATCTTGAGTTTTTTTACTGGATCAGTCTTAAGACCATACTGATCTTTGATAGCCCTATAACAATCATTAGACTCAAGAAGAGCTTACATGGAGTTTCCAGATGGTGAAGTCTTCTTTCCAAGAATACATCCATTTCTTTTCCTACCATTGTGATTGTAGTTTAAAGAAATAAAAGACTTCTACTTATAAAAAGTTTTTGATGATCTTTTGTGCTTCCAGTAGTCAAGAAATGCCCCAGGAGGTTTCCGAATGCTCTGATACTACTTCTATTAGGATATTTGTGCTATACTGTTGCTTTAAACCTTTAAAGATTGATAAAGAATGTTATCTTTGTAGGTGATACTGAATTGCATAAATATTAAGAACATTAGAATTACTTGGTTTGATAGCTTCAATGCTATTTACATCCAAGGTTCTCAGTGTTGTGGTTTCAACTAGTATGATGAAAAATGAGCAAGTTATAAGAGTATGAGTGTTCTTCTAGAACACTTGCAAAGAGTCTCACACTCTTCTTAGTACTCACAGGTCAGTACCGTAGCACCTCTCAAGCCTTACTTTTAATTCTTACACTCTTGGATGATTGAATACAATGCGATGTGAATAATGAAGTATTTGTGTATTCTATCTCTTCTTTGATGCTTGTATTATCTTCTTTTTATATACGAGTTGCATGCAGAGGCTTTCGGGTGAGTCAAACATAATGCAGGTGCTCTTCACGTGATTTACTTATGTATTACTCTGAAGCTGTGTGTTTTGTGTATTGTGGCTGATTCTTTAATTTGCTTTAGATGTCACTACGACTGTGTTTTGATAAGATGTATCTGACTTGGTTTTTTCATGTGAGTCTCACGTGTATGTGTCTTAAACTTTAGTCTCATTTTGTTTATGACAGATAAGAACATTCAAGAACTTCTCTCTCTTTCTTCTTCGAGATCTTGGATACCTCTTCACACACGCACCTTTTGTTCTTCAATTTTTCTTGTTGTTTGATATTTTCGAGTGTAGATTGGTGGAGTAATTGTGATTACCATCACATTAAATATATAGTCTTTTCTTTATCTAGAAATCCTTCTAAATCTAATTCTACAAAACTATGCTCTCGCTACAAATTTTAATCTTAAAAAACACAAAATCGAATGGTACATATAACTTAACTAAAATTATAATAATATAAACATAAGATTACTTCATTTTATTTTACATAACAAAAATATTTACAATTATATTTATATGGGACAACCAATTTTTTTAAAACTACATATTAAGAAAATTTAACTTTGTGATGTCAAACCAATGTTCAAAATATTATACTACTTAAGATAGGAGTCATTTATTTCGCTTTAATTGGTACATGTTTCATTGTGATATTTACTTATTCATACAAACATGCCTCAATTTAGTCCTGGCAATGATATCTGACATATTTTGGTGGGCTAATTTGCATGACCGATATAATTGTATATGCCCATTGATAAGTCACACACATGCACAATAACTACCTTTTAGGATCTCAAATCATATCAACAACACAATTCATTTAATACCTTTGAAATGCATATGAGACAACTAACTATAAAAATGCATCTACAATTAAATTTCTAAGTTCTTAAATCATAAGTCAATTTTGATGATTACAAAATGCACATAATTGACACAAACTCAACCCTTATGATAAAGTTTTTAATTATTTTGAATACCTTAAATTATAATTATCTACTAATCTACTTAAAATAAAAATTAAATGATAAAACGGTCAATAAATACTTAGCAAAATATTTAATATGTAAAAACATAACTATATACCTAAAAGATCTCAATTGACATATGCTATAAAATTTGGTATACATGAAAACTCTTTTTAAACTTTAAATCATCCGTCTAAATGTTATGCATACTTTCTTCTCATTTTATCCTTATTCTCTCTCTCCTTTTTAATTTTTTGTGAAAAGAATCAAAATCACGAGAAACTATTTTTTGAAAAATAAAATAAAATTTACTATTCTACATTACAATGAGTTCAAGGCATTATACTTTTGAATCACTTATATTTCTATTAAAATTATGAACAAAATATCAAATATTTTTTGAGATATCACAAAATAAACTCACAAATTTATTTTATAAAATTCTCTTATTTGGAGTAATTATTATGTCTTATTATAAATTATATATGTTAGGATATATTGTATATATCTTTTATTCATTTTGAAATTTTAATTAGACATATAAGATATAACTTGTAGGAATTCTACGCTACATTGGAGTCTATCATCATGGTGATATTGAGATTATTTTACTTCGAACATATTAGTAATTGGATGGTGTTAACGCTGAATTGTGAGGACATTATAGATATAAGAAAATACATTCAAAGTGGATTCTTCTTACTTAAATGTGTTTGTGTCATTAACGTCTCCTATTGTGGTAAAAGATAATGAATTGGCTGTTGCATATTTGAATCGAAGTGGTTGTTATGCAATTAAATGTGTTGTGGGACTCTTATTCTTATTGGGTGAAGGATTTGTGGATATCTAGTATTTACGGCTGAAGTTAATCTCTCAAGGGCATGCGGCATACCGCGTGAGAGAAGAAAATTCATTATGAAATCAACACAACAACTGGGTTATACGGTAACGGTGTTGAGGTGAGCGTGCAACAGCTGGAGTGTGCGGCACCTGAAGTTCACGTGTGTGTGTGGCGTAGAAGAAACGTGAGTTAGTTGTTCAATGAAACAGTGAGTTATATATAAGGCGTGCATGTGCGACAGAGAGTATATATACATACGGTAGAGAGTTCTATGGGTATGGGAAAAAGAGCTTATGTGCGTTAATTGATTTACAGGAGTCATTTGTCAATGAAACATATACGATGTTGGGGTTTAATGTTTTGGGTATTAGAGCTGAAGATACGTGTGTGGTGTGTGATAATCTAAGGTGTAGTGAGTGTGTGCGTTGATTGCTTATTGGGAAACACACTGCGTTAACTGAGCATGTCTCTATAGCTGAAGGAAATCTCTCGTGGGCGTTGGACAAGAAAAGAAGTAGTGGGTGTTAGATAAGAAGCGAAGTTGTGGGGGTGAGCTTTTGATTTTTCCAGATCTTCTTAAAGATAACGTTGCTGGAATTTTTCAGAGGTGTGGCCAAGGGTTTTTTTTTGGGCAGCAATGATTATTAATTGATTTCTTTATAGGCTACGTATACTTTGGTTGGTGATGTGTTATCAGTGTAGCTGTGGCTTCGTGTTAGTGTTTATATGAATCAAACCATTGTTATTACGACAATTTCTAGATCTATTTTAGTTTAGTCGAACTCATAGGGAAGTTACTATTGTCTATCTCAAGTTATTTAGTTTTTGTTATTTATTATTTTAATCACTTAAGTTATTTATTCATTGTTCTTCGTTAAAAGATTAATTGAGAAAATCCTCTATTACGGTTAGTATGAGGTAGTCATACTATTGGGTATGAAATTCTTTCACAGGAAGTGAGGTTGAGAGACAGTGTCAAGGGTTGAGTGGTGTTGTTGACTTAGTAAAGCCTTGGGTAAATCTATTGTACTTCGGTGAAAGTCGTTAAGCTAAGTGAGGGCCCCACAGACATAGGTAAGGTGTGCTCAATTGTGTTACCAAATTTATGGTATTTTTGTTACTTCTTTTTTGATTTTTTTTGTTTATGTTTGTGCTAGAGACGTCCACGATAAAATTGGAAAGCTTGCGAACAATTACACTTTTTGGTTTTTCAATTGGTATCAGAGTAAGATCACTGATTTAGAACTTGGTAGCAAGTTAGTGCAGATCTAGTTTTGCTTAGTGCAGATCCTAGTTTTGCAAACATGGCAATGAGAGAAGGAGCATCGATTATCAGGCCAATGCTGTTGGACGGATCTAACTATCCTATATGTAAATCATGGATGAAAGTCTTCATCCAAGCTCAAGGTATAAGAGCTTAGCATTCGATAGTACATAGGTGGACGCATTCAATAATCACTGATAATAAGGAGCGCAGTTTAAAAAGTTCCATCTAAATGGACAAGAGCCAAAGAAGAAAGTTTAATTGAAATTCACAAGCAATGCATACAATATTTAATGAGATTGATGAGGGACGCGCTTCTCAATGATATCAACCTATAAATCAACTAAAGAAGCATGGGATGCTTTGCAAACTATTCATGAAGGATCAAAATATGTGATAGCGTCGAAACTAAAGATGTTAGTTGTGCAGTTTGAAGAGCTAAAAATGGATGAGAATGAGACTATTGGGGATTTTCATGAAAGATTGTGCGATATAGAGAATCATGCACATCAACTCAGGAAGAACTATTCCAATATGAAACTAATCAAGAAGACGTTGAGATCACTACCTTCAAGATTTATTTCAAAAATTGCAGTAATCGAGGAGGCTCAAGACATCAATGATTTGTCATTGGAGAAGGTAATTGGAATTTTTACAAATTTTGAAATGAATTTGTTGAGGGACAATCGAGAGAAGAAGAAAGGATTAGCATTGCAAGCTGAGATTGGTAAAGTCGTGAATGACTTAGAAGATGAATCCAACGAGAATGAGGACATGGAGCTATTAACACAATAGTTCAATAAGTGGCTTAACAGAATAAAAAAGGACAGACTCGACTTTAGACAATATGATGAAAGTTTATCGAGCAGTATTGTAAAACGTCAAGTCAAAATATAAAAGGGTGAAAAGAAGGCAAAGAGAATCCAATGTCATGAATGTCAAGGTTTCGGACACGTTCAATCCGAATGTGCTAATACTTTGAAGAAGAGAAAAGGAAAGTCTTTCACAAGCACCTAGATTGAAAATGATTCTGAGAATGAATATGGTAGCGAAGAAGAAATAGCAAATAGTGTTGCATTGGTTACCTTATATAGTAAAAGTCCAGTTACTTGCTTAACAGTAACTGAGAAGGAAGTAATTGAAGTCAGAAAAGAGGAAAAATCGAAAATTTTTGAAAACAACTCATCTCAAGACCTAATATCAGATTATGACAGCGATAGAAGTGGCCTAGATGACAAAAAGGGGAACATTTACAAGGATTATGAATTAATGTACAAAAAGGTTGAAAACATGTAAAAAGAATGAAAGATTGAAGGAAGAAAATCTCTCCATGAAGAACACCATCCAAGAGTTAGAAAAGAAATTGACGTTGACGTCAGATGAGCTTGGTGAAGCTAGAATGAAATTGGTGAGTACTAAAAAAGGATTGAGAATGTTGAATAGAGGCACATAAAAACTAGAAAAGTTAATGAAAATTGGGAAGGTTAAAGGGGATCTTCAAGGCATTCACTATAAGGGTGAGTGCTCTAAAGTGAATGAGGAGAAAAATAATATGTCCATATCTGTTCGAGAAGAAGAAACATCCAGAAAGAATTGAAGATTTATCTTGACGTGTTATTTTGCGAGGGTTATCGAGCATCTAAATTGAGTTGCTACAAGATGTTACAAATTATGTTTCAAAGGGTCAAAATCGAAAATCTAGATATTCTCCATTAAATTTCCAGCAAAGACCCATGTTATTAAAGCATACTTGGATTAGAAATGGTCAATTACAGACATAAAGACATTGTGAAGGAAAAATAAGAAGTTGTTTAGATTCACAATTAGTTACTGTTTGTAAAGAAACTGGTCAGACAGAGGGCAAATTAGTTACTTTAGAAGAAGAAACCGATGACAAAGATAATATGACGAAGAAAAAGACTAGGTTTGAATTTCTTCGAGAGGCACAGGGACTGTGTGCTTTATATTTTTGAAGTATTTTTTGTGTTTTTTTTAAAGAGGAGAAAAAAATTCTTTAGTTTTTATGTTGCTATTGTCGTCCCATCTTTTTTAGTAGTTTGCATTGTGACTTCTATTTGGCTCCACCGAAGACTCTTCAACTCTCTCATCAGTACGGATCTCTCTCTCTTTTGGGCATATCTCTCAGTGTTTTGAATGATGGTAATTTGTCTTCATGACGTGCTTATGATTCTTCTGCTGCACCTATTGTTGATTATTATGATTATACATTTTGATATTGTTTTATCCCGAGGGGAAGACATCAGATTGTTTATGGTGAATGCTCCATTTAGGAGGAGATTTCAAGGTATATGCGTGACTATTCGTCATGCATTTTGGCATCTTTTTGTCCCAAAGGGGGGATAATTTGGATGATTGAATAATTTTGATATTCTTTGGAACTTGATGTTTGATTAAGGGGGAGTATTGTGAATTTCATCTTTATATGTCCAATTATAATTATTTATGTGGAGTTCTAGAGTTGTGACAAAAATGCCAAAAGGGTAGATTGTTAGGATATATTGTATATATCTTTTATTTAGTTTTGGCATTTTAATTGGACATATAAGATATAACTTGTAGGAATTCTATGCTACATTGGAGTCTATTATCATGGTGATATTGAGATTGTTTCTTCTTGAACAAGTTAGTAATTGGATGGTGTTAACACGTAATTGTGAGGATATTCTCGATAAAAGAAAATACATTCAAGTTGGACTCTTTTTACTTGAATGTGTTTGTGTCATTAACATCTCCTATTGTGGTAAAAGATAATGAAGTGCTATTGCATATTTGAATCGAAGTGGTTGTTGTGCAATTAAATGTGTAATGACTCTTATTCTTATTGGGTGAGCGATTTGTGAATATCTTCCATCTATGGCTGAAGTTAATATCTCAAGGGCATGAGACATACAACGTGAGAGAAGAAAATTCATTATGAAATCAACACAGCAGCTGGGTTGTGCAATAATGGTGTTGAGGTGAACGCAAAGAATTTGGAGTGTGTGGTGCTTAAAGTTCACGTGTGTGTGTGGCATTGAAGAAGCGTGAGTTAGTTGTTCAATGAAATAGTGAGTTTTATATAAGGCGTGCATGTGCGGCAAAGAGTATATATACATACGATAGAGAGTTCTATGGGTATAGGAAAAAAGAGCTTATGTCCGTTAATTGATTTATGGGAGTCTCTCGTCAATGAAACATATACGGTGTTGGGGTGTATGTTTTGGGTATTAGAGCTGAAGATACATGTGTGGTGTGAGACAAGTCTAAGGTGTAGTGGGTGTGTGTGTTAATTGCTTATTGTGAAACACACTTTGTTAATTGAGCATGTCTTTATAGCTAAAGGAAATCTCTCATGGGCGTTGGACAAGAAAAGAAGCAGTGGGCGTTAGATAGGAAGCGAAGTAGTGGACGTGAGCTTTTGATTTTTCCAAATCTTTTTGAAGATAACATTGCTGGAATTTTTCTGAGGTGTGACCAAGGATTTTTGTTTGGGAAGCAATGATTATTAATTGATTTTTTTATGGGCTGTGTATACTTTGGTTGGTGAATGTGTTATCGGTACAGCTGTGGCTTCGTGTTGGTGTTTATGTGAATCAACCCATTATTGTTGCGATGACTTCCAGATCTATTTCAATAGAGTCGAACTCATCGGGAAGTTGTTATTGTCTATCTCAAGTGTATTTAGTTTTCGTTATTTATTATTTTAATCACTTGAGTTATTTGTTCATTGTTCTTTCGTTAAAAGATTGATTGAGAAAATTTTCTGTTGAGGTTAGTACGAGGCAGTTGTACTATTGGTGTAAAATTCTTTCACAAAAAGTGAGGTTGAGAGATAGTGTCAAGGGTTGAGTGATGTCAACTCAGTAAAGCCTTGGGTAAATCTATTATACTTTGGTGAAAGTTATTAAGCGGAGTGAGGGTCCCGCAGACGTAGGCAAGGTGTGTCGAATTGCATTACCAAATTTTTGGTGTTTTTATTACTTCGTTTTTGATTACTTTTGTGCTAGGGACGTCCACAGCAAAATTGGAAAGCTTGGGAACAATTACCCCCTTTGGTTTTTCAATATATAATTATGTTATCTTTCTATTGGCTCTTAGATATCTTCAGCCTAATATTTCTATTAAAAATTATGTCTAAAATATTGAACAATGACGAATAATAACAACAAGCCAAATAACATACTTTTTCACTAAATTTAATCATTCATATAACTTTTGACAATTTAATTTTCAAATTTAATTACTAAACACTAAAAATATTTTAAAAATATTAAATTAAGCATAGCAATTAAAAAATATGGGATCTGATTTAAAATAATTATTATGAAATTACACGAATTTGTCTAATGATTTTACTTATGCATCATTCTTAACCAAGTACACCAACATCCTTTTTCGAGCCAATAAAAATTGAAAAAGGGACTCAACTACATGGTTTGAAGGCGGTATTCTCCAAAACACAGATTTTATAATATATCCTTTAGTTTTTAATCCAATGATATTTTGACTACCTACAATCCTACGACCTTTTATTTTTTAAATAAGAAATAATTTCATTACAATGTTGAGCTATAAAAAGGAAAAAGGTACTAAAAATACAACAAAAATAACATTACATGTTAAGTCATGAGATTACTTAAGAGACAACAACTATTCGACTTAAATTCCATCTTCTTTGAAGAAAGGAGCACAATTTTTGTGTAAGGTTACGAGCCATTATAATTTTTTTGATCCAACAACTTACTCTATAAGCAATAACATATTTATCATATTTACAATTCTTGAAAATCCTTGACTTCTTTTCCTTCCAAATAGAGTGTACAGTTCAATTGAGACAAAGACTTAAGTATATATGATTTTCCCATTCTTCTATATTGATTATCACCTAAATAAAGATGTTATTACGTTATTGTAGAGACAATCTAAGTTTAAGCGAGAAAGCATCTTGACTCAAATGGAGGATGAGTAGCCATATTGAAAGAAAAAAAGAGAGGTAGTATCGGGAACCAAATTACATAGGCAACAAACCTAATTAATTGAAATCTTGAGTTTGTGCATGGTAAAGAAGGTTTTAGATATCAATGATCCTTTTGAAATAATATTGTACCAAGGAACATAAGTAAGATGAGTTCTAATAGGTTTTGGATATGAGGAATTGGAGAACTTCCCATTGCTTTTAGGGTTCTAGACGATTTTATCCAACACAAGAAATCTACAACTTACTGACAGAAATTACTACCGATAGAATAAAACGACGAACAAAGGCATTGTTAATACGATTGTAGGTAAATTTAACGATGAAAATTATATGTATCCTTCTGTTGGTAAAATATATCAAGGGATATATATAACCAGGGGCGAAGATACCCCTACTGGGGCCCCCAAAATTTTAAAAAATTAAATATTTTTAAGTTTTAATATATATATATATATAAGGATGGAGTTATTTGGAGACCAGTGGTGCAATGGCCCCTCAAAAATTTAAAAAATTAATTATTTGAGCCCTCCTATCCTAAATTTCTGGCTCCGTCACTGGATATAACCGTCGGTAAATCGTCGTTAAAATAATTGCAAAGGTTTCAATATTACTGACATAAGAAGAAGAATGGTCGGTAAATACTATTAACAATTTTCCGAAGGCTTATGGTATTTCGTCGGTAAATATAGTGCTTTTGCAAAAGGTCTTTTGTATTCCGTCGGTAATTGAAAGTAAGAATTTTTTAAAAATCCCTACATGAAAACTTATTTGATGATCTTATGAAAATGCATAATTTCAACAGTTATGAATTATCATCTATAGTAAATTTATTTGTTTATATATTTAATTTGTTTAAACAATTATAGAAAGTTGATTGATGATATAAAGTTAAAATTTTCTTAATTGATAATAAAACATTACAGCGTTCATAATAAGTTTTTGTAATAGAAAGCAAATGACTACAACAATCCTAATATCCTGGTGATCGAGAGTGCTCTAAGGTGCTACCTCTCTCCTTCAACTGCTCCATCTCCTGCCTTAGCTGAGCCATCTGCTCCATCAATGTACTGACTTGTGGTTCGAAGCTCAGTGACTTCATTGGTTTGTGTTGGTCTTGTAGACGTTCTTTGATTGGATATGGAGGATTGCGAATAACATGTACTCACAAATGAGCCTAGCTCTGAATATCCTTCCACGACGGTCCCTACCACCCACAACATTAAGATACGCCCGAGTCTCATCAACAAAGTTGTTCCTTCCGAGAGGCATCACCGAATGATATGTTGTATTTGAACCTATTAGGAAGCAATGTTTACATTAGTAAGGGATTATTATTAAAATAATAATAATAATGCATTAGATAACCAATGAAATTTAAATTTAAAATAAACAAGGTAACAAATGGTTATATTGTTTCTTGGAAATAACAGGATATAGATTTTGAAAAGTGTAATCACGTTGAATTTATAATAAATGTCACTTGAATTAAATTTATAAGTAATTTTCTTAAAATCATAATTTACAAAATATTTCATGCATAAGAAAATTTATCTAGTATGTATATGAAAATAATAACAAATGCATTCCATTAATGTATAAAAATAAATTAAGCATTATTTTATCGTTATTCATGCTTATTTATCTCTAATTTGTAACTTGTTTTCAAGTTATTCTAGTTAAAATTTAATAATAATTAATTGTGATATTTAAATGTGTGAAATTAATCATAAGATGATATAAGATGGACTCCACTTGGATAGAACAAACACGTCAATAAAAATTGAGATAAAAGAGATGCAAAATTTAGAATATGGGAAAAACACGGGTAAGAATAGAAAACTTTTCATTATAGAAAATAAAGATTATAAAAGGAGACCTCACAATACACACAAAAACTAATACACAAGAAAAGAGATTTAAGTCTCCTTGCATAACATTGCTAAGCTTCTAATTCTACCCATTTTAGTGAAGGATAAAAGCCAATATAAGATTAATATAATTTATGTGGTATATAATTAAAAAATAATAATTTTAAATATAAACAAAATTAAAAAATTTTAAATACAAAAATTTTATTTTGAATTCTTCAAAAAATTATAAAATTGAAATCTCTCAAATAGTGTTCATGCTAAAAGAAAATGCTACTAATTATGTGATTAATTTAAACAAAATTAAATACTATTTTGTATTTTGTACCAATACCATTGGTTGGGAGACGTTAAATACTATGGATTAAATAATTCAATTTTATATATTGAATCTTAAGACATTGATGCGAAGTTATAGCTAAGCAACTCAAGTATTCATGTTACTAAAAATTGTGTGATATTGGCCGTTCATTTACTAAAACGGAATTATCTAGTAATAGCATTTTAAGTGTAACATCTAGATTACGGTGAATGGTATATCGGTAATTTAGAATCGGGTTAGGATTGAGTACAGCAAAAGTGGCATTATACATGCATTAAAGTTCGATAGACATCGGTAAATGATTTCAATTGTACAGTATATATATATATATATATGTACATACATGTATGACAATTCAGACTTGATTGTGAAATCGAAATTGGCTAAAATTGTTCGGATGAAAATTAGGTTTTGAATATGGAATTGGAATGAAATTGAATTTAGAAGAATGAAAATTGGAATATGAATATAGGATTGGGTCTTTGCTAAATTTTGTGAATTTATGGAATTTTCTCGAATTTTAAAGTAATGGATCCGAACCAGAAAAATTGGCCCAATGACCCATTAAATTGATCATGAGTCCGAGATTGATTGACAATTGATATGAGACAATTGGAGTTACGATTTTATTATTTATGAGCATTGCAAAATTGGGAGAAAAATGGAATAAGAATCGGGTTGTTAGACTTTAAGAATTGGGCATGTGACAGATGATCAGCCAAGCATGCCCTTAACCTCTAAATCTCTTATATATATAAGCTTAAATGTTTGATTATCGTCATCCACGAATTTCCTTTGTTTTCAAAGAAAATGGAGTTTGCCGTGGATGAGCATACCTTGGGATTTAGAGGTTCTAGAGGAATTTTCGAAGGTTTCTAGCTTGAATCAAGTAAGTTTCTACTTGTCTATGCTTTAAATCGTTTCATTTGATCATTGATTTGAGTATGAAATTGTTTAGAAATTTAGAAAGTTTCGAAAGATAGGGTTTTTGAGGATTTGATTTGGGTTTTTGATGAAAAATGATTTAAATGATGATCTGAGGTTAGAAATAAGTTGGGTTAATGTTTAAAACTGATTGAGAGTGTTTAGAATGGATTTGGATGAGTTTAGATCAGAAGATCAGATGAATTTCTAGGTTTCGGACGCAGTTTCTGGGTTTGCACGTCGCGACGTGTGATGAACACGCCGCGGCGAGCCCCCTTTACCTGCACGACGCGACGAATATTTAATTCGTATGTCGCGACGAGCAGATTCGGACGCACGCCGCGACGAGCAGACTTGGTTCGACGTCATGACGAAAGCAAAGAAGCAAGACATCGCGACGAAAGCAGATTATACGTCGCGATGAGGGGGAAATGTACGTCGCGGCGAAGGGGATTAATTTTCGAATATGAGATTGTGAGGTTTTTGAATTGAAGAATTTTGGGATTTATTCTTAATGGATTGGTTATGGATTAATTGAATTTCTGAGACTAGGAATTGCAATTTGGGAGAAATGAAATCAAGTGATTATGAGATGATTGTTAGAAGTAATGAGTTGAGGTTTTGATTTTAAATGAATTGGTTCCTTAATGATTAATTGGAATTTGGAGACTAAGAATTCTGAATTGATAAGAATAGGAATTACGGAATTTAATTTGATGATTCTCGGGATTGGATGACAAAGAAATAGTGAATGTGATTTTAATTGGAATGTGACTTTAGAGTATGGAAATTAGTACATTGAATTATGGTATCTGAAATTGTTATGAATTAGAGTGAGAGTGATCAAATTGAGAAAATTCGGGAATTCGGGAATGTCATAACATGTATAGTATTTATCGTATTTGTTAAATATGCATTATTGACTATTGAAATTGGTAAAATTGGTAATGTGAGATTTTTTTGATCTGTTTTGAAAGGCACCGATGGAGTAATTCCACGGATATCTTTGGGACTTTCAGCTATAGTTTCGGAAGTGCGGTGAGTAACCTAGTTGGTTCCTCAGCCTTTATGTGTTTAATATTAGATGCATTAATGCCATGCGGAGTTAAGGATGGATATATATGTGATTGCTTTTGATTGATTTCGGACCATGGGTGTTCGAAATATTGGATTGCGATATTGAAGTGTAAACGTGAATAATTGTGTATAAATGCATTAGCGAATTGGATTGTAATGCATGAGTGAAATGAATTGAATGCATATGATCGAAATACTGGGACCAAAGGTCCAAGAACTAAAAGTGTTATCGAAATGAAAAGTGAATATGTGCATTCATGCATAATTGCATGATCGATAATGATAGTTGTGACCGGTGGTACCAACGTATTCGAGCTACAGCTCAATGCATAGTGCCCTTCACAGGGATTATCAGGGCATATCACGCCCAATGTATATGAGAGCTTTAAGCTCAACGCACAGGACTTCAGGTCCAACGACTGTTAGAGCCTCAGGCTCACCGCAGGGCATATCAGGCCCAACGATTTCAGAGCCACTGGCTCAACGAAAATGAACTCAGGCGCACGGTCACAACAACGAAAAGAAAATAAAAGTGTCACATGCATATTGCATATATGAATGATCAAAGGTGTACTGTGTGAAACTGAAATTGAATGCATGTGATTTTATGAATGTGTTAACATGTGATATACTGTGAATATGATTTGTGAATGCATGAGTTGAGTGAACAATCGATGATGGTTTCTCACTGAGTTCGCAAACTCACCCAACATTGCATCTATTTTTCAGGAAATGAAGAGTACCCCGTTGGGCAAACGGAGTATGACTACCGCTAGCAAGCGAGTAAAGGGTCGGGATCAGTGTTGTTCACATCTGCATTAGTGTAGTGATTTATTCAGTGGGCCCTTTTGGTCTATGTTGTAATTGTATGGTTATACTGTAAATGATTTTGTAATAAAGTGGGCACAAATTGTTATTGATTCTCAAGACTCAATCGGTTTTCAAAATGAAAAGAAAATGTCATAGCGAGCTTTAAAAGTATTGATCGCTCCAAAGATGCCACCCTCATGGTCACGGGTCGACATCATTGTAGATGTCGGGTTGGTCTCATGAGTCAAGTGCTACATTTGTGGTATCGAGCCCAGAAGTACAATCTTACATGGGCATTCTGCGAAAATGTGTCAAAGTGCATGCATTCAAGTCACGTCTTGGCAGACAGTGACCACTGATCCCCAGTCTAGCATATGAGTCTCATCCATGAGCCTGTACTAGTGATTTAAGTGGTTAGAAATAGTGAAGAACAGATGATTCGTAGAATGTGATAAATGGAAGTTGTGGAAATCAAGGAATAAGAACAAGTATATGGTACAAAATGATAATTGGAGATTTAGTGTATTGGTATTGATGGACGTATTATGAAATACGACATTAAAGTGATATTGGAATAATCTGTGAATGTGAAATAGATGTGAATATGTATATACGTAGTTGTGGATTGATAGAGGAAGTATAGAGATATGTGAAAGATGGCAAGATTGAAAGTGTATAAGTAAAGTGAATGGAAATAAAATGTTTTATGATTAGAGTTGCGCAGCAAAAGCGCGATGGGAGTTATGATTGAAAATCTATGACTTAGAGTCAAAATATGTTAAGTGAGAAAGTAAGAATGAATGTACATTTGTGATATAGATTTGAGTGTGATTCGCAGAAACGAAATAATGAAAAGATCGAAAGGTGAGAAAATGATATTGGTAGATGAAAAAGTTGAAAAGTTGTTAAGGTTCCATGGATTTGCCTATGCGAATGCACACCTGATAATGGAAATGATATCGGAAATCAATTGGTGAGTCAGTGGATAACCGCCAATCATAATTGTGTAGTTAAAATTTATTTGAGTTAGAGTAAGAAATGAAAGTGCTTATAGTGATTAATGGGAAAATGAATTACGACTACAATCAGGATATTATGGTAAAAATCCTCATGATCGAGGATTGGTGCAAAAAGGAGCAATGTGGTCAAAAAGCAAATGAGTTTGAGGTATCCTAAATGTAAGTGATATGAGTTGCTTTACGTCCATTTCTCGATGAGATGATGTGAAAAGGATATCCCGTATGAATTGTGGCATAATTGATCTTTATGAGATATTAAGAGCTATAGTTAATATTGATGATTTAAAGGCATTGATAATGACTGATAAGGAATGTGATGACTGTTGATGATTAGGAATTGAAAGAAGAATTTTCCTGAATTGGATTGAGTCGATTAGATGATTCAAATTGAAAAGTTTAGCAATGAAAGGACAAATTGGAGATAAATGTGAAATGAATGAAAAGTCGTTATTGGGAGTGTAAAAGATAGAATAAGTTATTGAGAAGTATGTGTTATGTTAATGTATAGACTACGACTGTGTAATAGGATTTTTGAATTAGTTGTGATTATGAGGAGCATAACAGTTCAGGTATATTTTGTCGTGAAGCATAAAGAGAATTTGATGAATGTATTATTAACCCAGTTTATAATGATAGCGAATAAATTGAAATAGGTGGAGAAGTTAGTGTAAGAGAATCTGTGTCTGAATATGCTAAAATGAGATTGAGAAAATGGTTAGAACATCATTTCTCGTTGAGAACGAATAATAATTAAAGAGTTTTGCAATTGATCATAGGTGTAAGGAGTTCGTTATTTTACTGAAGAGTGAAATGTTTAGATTGAGTTGAAAGTGGATAGTGATTGTGATCATTGATGATCGATGGAATACATTTGAAAAAAAAATGAAGAAGATAAATTGGTACAGTTGAGGAAATTGTATAACATGCAAGTTTTATAAGAGTGAATTGATCTTGATTGAATTATTATTCGAACATTGTATTGGGAGATTAAATGCAAATAGAGGTATTGATAAATGTGAAATTGTAAAGGACATGTATATATAAGGAATTTGGAGTTATTTTAGAATTGATTGTCTATTGGATACGCCCAGAAATTGGTAAATGTCTTTTGACTTTAACTGATAAGGAAAGTGTTAGAGGAAAATATGTGAAGTGTATGATTAATGATTGTAAGAAGAGATGTTTGGAGAAATGTTCAATTCGGGTATTGATCGTATCATTTTGAATTTGGAGGTGTTATAATATGTAATGAATTGTAAAGATTCAAGTGTGATCTATTGAAATAGTGTAAAGAGATTTTATATGTGTGGAGATCAGTATAATCTTATGTGCAGTATTGGTAATTGATGACTTGGAAATTTATTGTATCGGAATGTGTTGTAAACATTTGGAGGTTCTATTCGTACAGAAATTGTTTCGGATGAATATGCATTTGTGAGCAATAATGATTAAGATATATGAGTGAATTGGGAAAAAGGATTATGTGTTTGAATGTTTTAAAAATTTCGTTAAGGAAGAAAATAATTAGGCGATAAGGTTATGAGACCTAATGTAAGACTGAGTGTAAACTGTCAAGTTGGTAAAATACAAAAAGAACGTATTAGTGAGTGGGATTCCAAAACAAATGTGCATGTGTGTATTGAAAGCATGGCAAAATCCGAATTGAGAATGTTAAATTTGTGGATGGTATCGGGAAATTTGTGAATAGCTTTAGCTATAAAGAAAATGAGTAATGTGAAGGGATTAAAAAGTATGAGTAAAACTCAATAAAGGAACTGTTAGTGAAAATTCAAGGCATAATTGAAGTTGTACATTCTGGTAAGAGTGTATTAGAAAAGTAATAGAAAGTAGAATGTGACATTGAGAAATTGGTGTTAAATGTGGAATTGATATTTTGGAGTTTATGGGATTATGAGATTGATGTATAGGTTAGATTGATTGTGTTAAATTGGTGATATCATTTGAAGAGTGTATAAAAAGTCTTATAGCTAAAAAGGAGTTGATCATCCCGATAGTAAAGTGAACAGGACCTAATGTGGTCGAAGGCCCTGAATGATTTGAGTTAAGATTGATAGGTGATTTGAATAAGTAATAGTGGTTAAGAAATCCAAAATTTATGAGAATGAGTCAAATTAATTATTATTGAGGTTATTATAATGTAAGTTGATAATGGATTAAGAAAATGTTTCGAAGTATATCGCCTCGGCCAAGATACACTTAGATGAGATAGAGGCGAAATTGAGGAAACGAAATTCGTTATTAGTGGCCTCAATATGACCGTGTTGTGAATCGATTTATGGATTGGCAAATCAGTCTAAAATCCTAAAAGATGATTCGAATTCAAAATGTTACAAAGACTGGATTAGAAAATATTGTTAGGATATGATATATGTGTTATCGATATTGGAAGTGATGAATTATGAGTAAAAGGCAGTGTAGGGTTAAGAAAGCTTTGGTAGAAATTATTCGTATAGTGAAATATGTGGAAATCAGAGAGTCAATGATCGAAGAGACTCCCCTACCTTCTTGACAAATCATATATGAAATTTCGAGGACAAAATTTTTATTAGGAGGGGAGAATTGTAACATCCCGTTACCGGTGTGACGGGTATGTCGGTAATTTAGAATCGGGTTAGGATTGAGTACAGGCAAAAGTGGCATTACACATGCATTAAAGTTCGATAGACATCGGTAAATGATTTCAATTGTACAGGCATATATATATATATATATATATATGTACATACATGTATGACAATTCCCGACTTGATTGTGAAATCGGAAATTGGCTAAAATTGTTCAGATGAAAAATTAGGTTTTGAATATGGAATTGGAATGAAATTGAATTTAGAAGAATGAAAATTGGAATATGAATATAGGATTGGGTCTTTGCTAAATTTTGTGAATTTATGGAATTTTCTCAGAATTTTTAAAGTAATGGATCCGGACCGGAAAATTGGCCCAATGACTGATTAAATTGATTGCGGGTCCGAGATTGATTGACAATTGATATGAGACAATTGGAGTTATGATTTTATTATTTATGAGCATTGCAAAATTGGGAGAAAAATGGAATAAGAATCGAGTTGTTAGACTTTAAGAATTGGGCATGTGGCAGATGATCAGCCAAGCATGCCCTTAGCCTCTAAATCTCTTATATATATAAGCTTAAATGTTTGATTATCGTCATCCACGAATTTCCTTTGTTTTCAAAGAAAATGGAGTTTGTCGTGGATGAGCATACCTTGGGATTTGGAGGTTCTAGAGGAATTTTCGAAGGTTTCTAGCTTGAATCAAGTAAGTTTCTACTTGTCTATGCTTTAAATCGTTTCATTTGATCATTGATTTGAGTATGAAATTGTTTAGAAATTTAGAAAGTTTCGGAAGATAGGGTTTTTGAGGATTTGATTTGGGTTTTGATGAAAATGATTTAAATGATGATCGAGGTTAGAAATAAGTTGGGTTAATGTTTAAAACCGATTGAGAGTGTTTAGAATGGATTTGGATGAGTTTAGATCGTAAGATCGATGAATTTCTAGGTTTTGACGCAGTTTCTGGGTTTGCACGTCGCGACGTGTGATGAACACGCCGCGGCGAGCCCCCTTTACTTGCACGACGCGACGAATATTTAATTCGTACGTCGCGACGAGCAGATTCGGACGCACGCCTCGACGAGCAGACTTGTTCGCGACGTCATGACGAAAGCAAAGAACAAGACGTCATGACGAAAGAAAGCAGATTATACTGCCGCAATGAGGGGAAATGTACGTCGCGACGAAGGGGATTAATTTTCGAATATGAGATTGTGAGGTTTTTGAATTGAAGAATTTTGGGATTTATTCTTAATGGATTGGTTATGGATTAATTGAATTTCTGAGACTAGGAATTGCAATTTGGGAGAAATGAAATCAAGTGATTATGAGATGATTGTTACAAGTAATGAGTTGAGGTTTTGATTTTAAATGAATTGGTTCCTTAATGATTAATTGGAATTTGGAGACTAAGAATTCTGAATTGATAAGAATAGGAATTACGGAATTTGATTTGATGATTCTCGGGATTGGATGACAAAGAAATAGTGAATGTGATTTTAATTGGAATGTGACTTTAGAGTATGGAAATTAGTACATTGAATTATGGTATCTGAAATTGTTATGAATTAGAGTGAGAGTGATCAAATTGAGAAAATTCGGGAATTCGGGAATGTCATAACATGTATAGTATTTATCGTATTTGTTAAATATGCATTATTGACTATTGAAATTGGTAAAATTGGTAATGTGAGATTTTTTTGACTGTTTTGAAAGGCACCGATGGAGTAATTCCACGGATATGCTGGGACTTCCAGGCTATAGCTCGGAAGTGCAGGTGAGTAACCTAGTTGGTTCCTCAGCCTTTATGTGTTTAATATTAGATGCATTAATGCCATGCGGAGTTAAGGATGGATATATATGTGATTGCTTTTGATTGATTTCGGACCATGGGTGTTCGAAATATTGGATTACGATATTGAAGTGTAAACGTGAATAATTGTGTATAAATGCATTAGCGAATTGGATTGTAATGCATGAGTGAAATGAATTGAATGTGCATATGATTGAAATACCGGACCAAAGGTCCGAAGAACTAAAAAGTGTTATCGAAATGAAAAGTGAACATGTGCATTCATGCATAATTGCATGATCAGATAATGATAGTTGTGACCGGTGGTACCAACGTATTCAGAGCCACAGGCTCAATGCATAGTGCCCTTCATAGGGATTATCAGGGCATATCACGCCCAATGTATATGAGAGCTTTAAGCTCAACGCACAGGACTTCAGGTCCAACGACTGTTAGAGCCTCAGACTCACCGCAGGGCATATCACGCCCAACGATTTCAGAGCCACTGGCTCAACGAAAATGAACTTAGGCGCACGGTCACAACAACGAAAAGAAAATGAAAGTGTCACATGCATATTGCATATATGAATGATCAAAGGTGTACTGCGTGAAACTGAAATTGAATGCATGTGATTTTATGAATGTGTTAACATGTGATATACTGTGAATATGATTTGTGAATGCATGAGTTGAGTGAACCATCGATGATGGTTTTTCACTGAGTTTGCAAACTCACCCAACATTGCATCTATTTTTCAGGAAATGAAGAGTACCCCGTTGGGCAAACGGGAGTATGACTACCGCTAGCAAGGCAGAGTAAAGGGTCGGGATCGGTGTTGTTCGTGATCTGCATTAGTGTAGTGATTTATTCATGGGCCCTTTTGGTCTATGTTGTAATTGTATGGTTATCTTGTAAATGATTTTGTAATAAAGTGGGCACAAATTGTTATTGATTCTGCGCACTCAATCGGTTTTCAAAATGAAAAGAAAAATGTCATAGTGAGCTTTAAAAAGTATTGACTGCTCTAGCATTCCACCCTCGCAGGTCACGGGCTCGGACATCACTGTAGATGTCGAGTTCGGGTCTCGCGGGAGTGGGGTGCTACATTAAGGATGGTTCATGCCATTTGTTTTATTTTTTGATATTGGTAAAATTTATAAATATGTATGAAATAAATAATTGCATAACTATAAATTATTTGAAAAATTAATAATTTTAAAGTAAAGTAACTATTTTGATTTAAATAATATTTGTGAACTTATGTATATCTTTATTTTTAATCAATTGAAAAATTTTATTTTGCACACACTTAATAAGATAATAAATTTGAAAATGTCATATGGTTTAAACTTTAAAAATAAGAGAATTATATGTGAATTTTGTGATTGATATAAAATTCAATTTAAAATTGATATTTAAAGTATCAATTTAGTTCAGTTGTTTCTCAAGATTATAAAACTTTGATTTTACGTTGTTTATTTTCTATTACAACGATCATCCCTATTTGAATCCAAATAACTTTACTATGTCATTTTCATCCTAAGTTTAATGACCACATGACATATTAAGAAAACAACTGTTGGGAGAGGATTAAGAAACTCAAAATTAAGTTAAGAACATTCACATATGTAAGTTGAATCACTTCACAAATAAGGCTAAATCACTTCACAAGTAAGAATAAATCATCAAATAAGGCTAAATCATCAAATAGGCTCACCCATTAAGTCATTCTCTGATACAAATTAACTTCATCTTCAAAGATTAACAAATTTTTCAAACAAGAGGCATTTTATTGAACACATAATATGCATTAACAAATCATCCTAATTTCATAAGCAAATTTAAAACTTGAACCTTCTAACACTAACACAAGTAACTTAAATGTCCTTATCCATTTATAAATTACTCAAACATACAAAACAAAATATTCAAAAAAACTTAAATCAAACCATGGTGAAACACTATACCTCAATGAGTTTGCAAATGGTAGGAGAAGAAACCTAGCTTCCGACGTGCCACCAAACTCCTGCCAACACTGATGACAACGAACAAGAACACACTGGAGAATAAATCAAAAAACGGAGGAGAAGAAGAAAGACGAAGCAGAACCGACGGTGGATTGGGGGGGGGGGAGCGATGTTGGGGTGTGTTTTAACTTAACCAAAATGATGTCATTTTTGTTAAGTTAATAACGTTCACCCGCAACCATATGACGACGTATTGGTTTGGAAAGTTAGCGACGGAATTTTCCATCCCTACCACTTTGTTAAAAAAGTCCAAAATTTAACCTTTCAGCCACAAATTTCTGCCTTAATTGTCGACGGTATTTTTTCGTTGCTAAATTATAATTTCCCTCAACTTTTTCCACGGATAAAAAATAGTCACAAATTCCTTATTTTCTTATAGTAATTTACCGACACATTTTATAGTAGCAAAATTCCATCGCAAATTGATTTCCTTCTCTATTTAGTGACCGATATTTCATCCGCCACTAAACGAATTTTTTTCCCATCAATATTACCGACGCAAATTTTGTTTCTATCAGTAATTAGCTAGGCTTTAGATTATGTCAGTATTTTTCCGTTGCTAATTCCAACTTTTCTTATAGTGATCCTTCAAAAGGTGGCTAGGGGAATAACTTTGAAAGATATGAAAGCAATCTGTCCATGCCTCTTTGAATGGCTAGCTAAAAACATTGATAAATAATTTTGGAGACTCAGTACGAGTCAAAATTTTGACTTTGAGGACTAAGAGGAGACTAATTATCAAACAAAAGTTACGTATCCTCTCCATTTCCAGTATATATTCTCGAAAGAGAGCAAATGATTTGTCTTTTCCTTACCCTAGGAATAAAAGGCCAAGAATGGTACTGGCCTATAGGGATTTGCCATGATTAGGTTGACCTCATCCAATAGTTCTGTAAGAGAAAAGGGTATGATTCAAATTTTGAATATTAACTCTCTGCAGTATTATTTGCTTGTACTCGTATATATATAATTGGTGAATTGATCTTGTCCATACACTTTATTATTAAGTCAAAAAAACTTCACTTCTTCTATTAATTTTGATGAAAATCAAATAATAATAATAATCATAGAAGTGTGTAAATTGTTTTGATGAGTTTGTTAAGTGCGTAGACAAATGTAAGTGACACAAATCGTCAACTCAAGATAATACTTAAGTAAAAGTTGAATAAGACAGAGCGTCTTAGATAGATCAGACGAAGTGCGAAGTGCGAAGTGCGAAGTGCTTAGTTTAAGACACTAGACGAAGCATAATACCAGACAAAGCATAATACTAAACGATGCAATTGAAAAATGTTCTAGAACGTCAGTCAGTCAGTTAGCTGGAGTTAGTTATAGGACTCGACTAATAACGATTTTTAGAAGATTCAACAAGTGGATTTCTCAAAGAAGACAGTTGAAGATTTATGTTATAAATATTAGTTATAGTCGTAAACTAAATACATACAAGAGAAAATTTGATTATACGGAACATACTTAAAGAAATTCTGTATTCAAATGCAGAAGAAAGAGAGCAAATACATCTGTAACGTGAAACTCAAACAATATCTTTTCAAGTGAAAGAAAGGCTAGAGCCTGGAGAGGCTAAGGAAGCAGATAAAGAATACTTTGTGAGAGACACTTGAAGAGGCTTTGCAAGTGTAGAAATAATATTTGTAATGTTGAAGGATATAGTAAAATCTTAGAAAAACTATGAGGACTAGACGTAGCTCAAGGTTAAGGGTGAACTAGTATAAATCGTGGTGTCATATTCTCTAACCCTTATCTCTTTAATTTTCATGTTGTTAGAAGAATAGATAATAATTTTTGCTATTGCATTATTCATCAAATTAAGTGAATTATTTTGTAATCGTCTGAATTTGTAAAGAAAATCAAGAAGATTTTAAAGATTAATATCATAGATGATTTAACACAATTCAACCTCCCTTCTTGTGTATTCTACATATTATACATGATTTGTATATTAACAAGTTATTTACTTCGCTTATCAAAAGGACAGAATAAATTGAATGGTTGAGATTGTTCTGTTATAACAACTTGTACTAGTTACAACTAGCTAACTATTAAAAGTCTCTTTTGCCCTTGTTGACATATGCGTTGTTCTTTGATGTAGGTGTCGTATTGTCCTTGTTTTGTCTGTAGCCTTTCCTTTTTCTCTTTCTCTTGGTGGTCAGAAGCTTGAATCTTGTTGATCTTAGGGGCTTAGTATGGATGTCAGCTACTTGATCATCAATGTTGACGTATCTGATCTCTATTTCTCCTTTTTCAACTTTGTCTCGTATGAAGTGTACGTCGATTACAATATGTTTTGTTCTTGAGTGTAAGAGATGGTTTTGAGATAGGGATCAAGCTCCATTGTTGTTGTAACATCTCGTTACCCATGTTAGGGCTACAATTGTGAATTATGAGAAATTAGAAAAATGCAAATCATGTATATTTAATAGTGACATACACATTTATTTTGCACATTCATATGATTGTACATGCATTCATTGGCATTTCCGGGTAAATTGGTTTATAAATGGAAATTGTGGATTTATTTGGAATGTATTAAATATGATTTGACAATTTTTGTACATTTCGGGTATTTTAAAAAATTTTGGTAAATTATTTTTGAGTTGAAAATTTATTTGGAGAATAATCTAATTATTTTGAAATTTTTGGTGAATTTTAGAAAATAAAAAAAACTAAAATTTGGACTAATTATGTGGTGACATGTGGCAACAATACATATGTGACGAATGACAAATTGTTATTGTGACAAATGGTGAACCGGTGGAGACAATAGCACATGTGAAGGACATGCAATGAACCCACGTATTATTATGTTTTTGGTTAGGAAGAGTTACAATAGCTTTGGTTCATCTGAAGTATTCTTTGCTTGGTTTTCTCCATCACCGAACATTGAGTTGCTCTTGTTGGTTGTCTTTGAGTTATCTACTGGGAATAATTGAATCCAGTAAGTAGTTTGGATAATGTTCATTTTCTAGTGTAAATTTATACATGCATGCATGGGTTTTAGAATGACAGTTACGGTGATGTACTGTTCATGTATGAAGTGTTAACAGAGGTGTTTTTTTTATGGGTTTGGATTTAAGGGAACAAGCTTGAGAGATGCATTGCTCAGGGAACTAGGATGTTCATGTAACGTTTATATGGAAAGGAGTTTTTGCTGATATGAATAAGTCTGAAAAATTGAAATGATGCTGACATCTGTGAGTTAAGGAACAAGGTTAGGAAGCTGATGAGTATATGTATATACTCTGTTTTGGTTTTGAGAAAACCGAACCTGTACATGCATGCATTTGTGTCTGTTGGGTATCAGTAGATGAATTTAATGATATGAGATGACAATTTGGATGAAGTTATTGTTAGATATTAAAATGCATGCAGCAACATAGATGCAATTAAACATGCTCTGTTCTTGTTATATATATATGCGTCAATGTCTGGGTAGTGTGGTGATGGATGTATGGGAGGTAGAGTTAAAGAAAACATAGAGGTGTTGTGTTTTAAGGAGTAAGATGATAAAAAACGTGAACTGAGAAGGGAAGGAAAAAGAAATGGAAAAGTGCAGGAAATAAAAATGCAGAAAATGAAATAAGTGCAGACAGTGTTGTACACAAGGGTTGGAGATGATGAATAGTGTTGAAAACTTTCTGGTTTTGGTATTTATAACTAATGTTGTGTTTTGAGTTGTTTTAGCATAAGGTAAGTTGCAAATGAAAGAGACAATGAGAGGGTATAAATTAAATATGATAGGGTAAGTGGAAGAGAGGAAGAAGAGTGAAGAAAATTTGCAGTTTCGGTAATCTAGGTTGGTGAAGAAGATGAAGTCAACGTGTTACAGAAAGAAAAGGTGATGGGTTAGTTGTGTGGGATAAAAACTAGAGTTTTTCATTGAGCAACCCTCAGTCTTTTGCCTATAACTTTTTCATCCAAACTCCAAATAACTTGAAACTTAGATCAATGGATTCCTAAGATATTTTTATTTCTCTCCATAAAAATTTAGAGTTATCTGAATTGATTTGAAAGTGATTGAGAGGATGAAACTGTGGGAGTCTTCTGGAATGGTATGAACTGGAAATTTTCATGATCATGCTTCGGTTTTATAATTATAACTTGAGATATAGATTTCTAAATGAGTTTATTTTTGATTCATAATAAACTAGAGACATGTTTCTACAATTTTTGTGAAGAGGTCAAATCTTAATTCTGTCTCTTTGATTTTCAAAATTGGCATGGAGCTGAGGTTTAGCTTAAGCTGTAGCACTACCAGGGACAGAAATCATGTCCTATGATTATTGAATAAATTGTATTGATTTGGGCCAAATTAGGCTGATTTGTCTTCACCAAAGTTACAGCTTATTCTCTTATCTTTAAATTGGTATAAAGTTTGAAATTTTTGGATGTCTGAGTAGAAAGATATGAGTTGTACAATTAGAGGGTATGACCATGTACTAGCCAAAAGTTCAAATGTGCACAGTCTGAGGTATTTTGTGCATAACTCATTGAATACTGAATCAAATTAGATGATCTTAGAGTCGTTAGAAACTTAAGACACTGTAGAACAACTTTCCAGAAGGAAGCATTGCCTAATTTTGTAATTTCCCCTCCCAAATTAATTATGCAAAGTTGACCCAAAAATATATGGGTAGAAAATCTGATGTGGTCACTTAGGTTATGAAATTGATTTCACATTGTTTTATTTTGGTCCAAATTATAAGCATCATATGATATTCATGAGGGCTTTGATATCTAATCGATTTGATGATGAAAATTACAATAAGATACCCGGAATTGGCATTGAACATGCATTGTGCATACTTTCTATCTATTGATGTGTATAAAAGAAACACTTGTATATTTGAGCAAAAATGTGATATTTGTGAATGCGTTATGTATGTTTTAGAGGAGCCAAGTGGATGCCAGACAGACATTGTCGGACCATCCAGGCAATAACATATTGGAGCGTTTTGTGAGCTAACCTAGATGATTTTCTAGGATTGATTTGATTTGAATTTAATTTAATTTATTACTCTTCCGATATTATTGAACTGTTTGTGAGTTATTTCTAGATTCTGGACCTGAGGTCCGAGGAGTTTAATAGTTGGGCATGTATTGGGAGTGTTTTAATTTGATATGAATTTTGACATTTGATTCTTAACAAAAATTGAATGCCGGACTTAGGTCCGATAACTGTGAAATATTGTCTGAACATTTGTATAAGATTGTGATATATGAGATTTTTCTAAAATTGTTGCATTTCATATAATGCATGCTCAGATAAAGGCATTGTGACTTGAGTTGCCAGTGTGAAGTGCTTCCATGTAGAGCTTTGTTCCGTGATTTCTGATTTTGCGCGTAGAGCTATGCTCCGTGATTCTGTTTGACTGAGCCCTATGGGCTAGTATTTGTATAAGTTTGTGATAGGTACTCGGTCATAACAATAAGAAAGAATGTGAGTCTCATGCATATAACATTTAATTATTTGCAAAGCTGAAATGAATGATAAATTGTTATGATCTATTTGTTATACTTGGCTAGGTGAAATATGTGGTATGTGTTTGTAATCCGGTGAAATCATCAATGATGATTCACTCATTGAGTTCGCAAAACTCGTAAAAATTGCAACGTGGTTTTTTTTAGGTACAAGACAAGAGATCTAGTTCGTAGACAGGACCCTTTGGATTTTGTTATGGATCAGAGGTCTGTCAGCTGACTCCATGAGTATCGTGTCTTGTATTTTGTTGTTTTTTTGTTAGAACTTATATGAGGTCATGTAAATATTTGTCTAAAGAAAATAGTGTAAATTTGTTTGGGTTAGTGTAATGAATGGTTTTAAAATTTTAGTGACTTTCGATTATGTTAGATGATGCCATGTATAATTTGGTTTTGTTTTTGCTCTAACATGCCATTATCATAGGATATGTACTTGAATATGCTTGAATGTTTGGGTATGTATCATGTGGTAGTGGGATGTTGCAGTTGTCACTCCATAGGATCGGTGTGTGAGTGAGAGCAAATCCAAGCTTAGATAGTAGAGATGAGAGGTAGATGACTTCGGTTGATACCTGAGATAGGGCTCGGTATTCAGCTTCAGTGCTGGACCTTGTTATCATTGTCTTTTTCTTAGAGGTCTAGAAAATTAGCTTACCTCCTAAGATTACGCAACCTCCGGTTATTGATTTGTGATCATTGAGCGAGCTGGCCCAATTAGAATAACTATAAGCATGGAGATCAAGAGGTGAAAAAGATGGTTGAAAAAGCAAACCTAGATTTGAGGTTCCCTTCAGGTATCATAAAACCCTTTTACATGTAATCCAGTGTGTGTTTAAAGGATTTTGTAGAAACTGGCTTAATTTGTTGACGCGAAGCTAATATCTGATCTTGTTTTGCATAGGTATTGAAGAGTTCTATGGTGCTTCAGTAGAGCTTTGGGAATTCAACAGGAGTGCCATTCTGCCAAGACAATTTGGATGTTGGAGTGATGGGTGTCAGCAAAGGTTTGCAGGAAAACATGTTTGTTATGGTAAGTAGGTCTTCAAGATATTGTTTTTGTGAAAGATACAGACCATCCTTGTTTTTGTGTGCTTCAAATAAAAGAAAATGATTTATGTTTCCAAGAATTTTGAGTGCAAATTAAGCATGTAATTGACTGATGAGTGCTTGAATTGCTTTCTTTGAATTTCCTATGATTAGGATGTCATATACATAGACCAGTAGCATTGTTATAATTCTATTTTTATTTGAATAAAATAGTGAGGTATCTGACCTTGAGTTGTGAAACCCCCATCGAGATAATGCACATTTTAGCTTGTGAAACCAGGCTCTAGGGGCTTGTTTTAGTCCATAGAGAGCTTTATTTAGCTTGCACACATGATGTGGCTTTGTTTTGCTTTCAAATCCTTATGGTTGGTTTACGTAGACAATTTGTTGTAGCTCCCCATATAGAAAGGCATTGTTGATGTCAACTTGTTGAATTTCCCAGTTATGGGAGATAGTAGGTGAGAGCATTACTCTTATTGTTGAGGCTTTCACCATAGGGCTGAAAGTTTATGAGAAGTCAATGCTAGGGGTTTGATTAAACCCTTTGGCAACGAATTTGGTTTTGTACTTAGAGATAGTTCCATCAGCATTGTATTTGGTTCGAAGTACCCATTTTGTGCCAAGAATATGCATGGTAGGCTCGTTGGGCACAAATGTCCAGGTATGGCTTTGTCGAAGGACATTCTATTCATCTTGCATAGATTGAAACCATGTAGGACTATTTAGAGCTTCAGTGATTGTACTAGGTTCAATTTGTGAGTTTTGGGTATGAGAAACCGAATAGAGCTTTGGTTTGAAAATGCCACCTTTAGATCGAGTTTGCATAGGATGAACATTTTGTATGTGAAGGGATGAAGAATTTGATTCAGTATCTAGGGTGGTTGAAGGATTGGTTTTAGGTGAGGAATTTTGCCTATTTTGTGGGGAAGTAAAATGTGATGATGATCTAGGGTTTTGAGAGCTTACCTATCTATCGAAGGATTCAACTGAGCGGGAACATTCTGCTAGAGAAGAGTGATCCGTGACAGTTCTTGATGAGAGTGTACTATCTGGAGTTGAGGTTAGAGTGAAGGTAGGAGAATTTGATAGTGTTGTAGGTTTGTTTGAATGTGAGGGAAAGAGTTGAGGAAATGGAAATTCTTCCTCATTAAATTCAACATGGCAAGATATTATGATTTTCCCTTGACTAGTTAAACACTTGTAACCTTGATGCAATGAATTATACCCAAGAAAAACACATTTGGTAGTGTGAAATCCTAGTTTATGCTGAGAATAATATCTGAGGTAAGGAAAACAACTACATCCAAAGGTTTTGAGGTTAAGGTAGTTTGGTGGTTTGTTATGAAGCTTTTCAAATGGTGAAAGGTTGTTTAGTCTAGAAGATGGAAGATTATTGATAAGGTATGTGGCTGTGAAAAGGCTTCTAACCAATATGTGAGTGGCATGTGAGCATGAGATAGAAGGGTTAGTCCCATTTTAGTGACATATCTGTGTTTCCTTTCGGAGACCCCATTCTGTTGGTGAGTGTAAAGGCAACTGAACCTAGGCTGTATTCCATGTTTTGTGAGGTAGGATAAGAGAGCTTTATATTTACCTCCCATGTTTGTATATAGGGCTTTGACTTTTCTGTTTAGTTGAAGTTCAACATTGGTTTTGAATTTGACAAAGTCAGATAGGGTATCGGATTTCAGTTTAGAGGATAAAGCCAAGTGAATCTTGTGTAGGCATCAACAAAGATAGGATAGTATTTGTGTCTCTCAGTTGAGAGATATGGAGAGGGTCCCCAAATGTTTGAATATATAATTTCTAGTGGATTCTGAACAGTTATGTCATGGGTTTGAAAAGGCAATTGATGCAATTTTCCTTTTTACAAGCATCACAATAAGACAGATTTTCAGGTTTAAAGTTGAATTTCAATGAACTTAGAATTTGTTTCAAGACATGCTTGGAGGGATGTCCTAGTTTAGCATGCCAAACATTTACATCTTTTTGAGCTGTGTTTGCCTCACAATGATTGTCTAAAGAGAAATAGTCTTGTTGGGAAGGATTGGGCTTAGGAAGTGTTAGCCTGATACTGTCAGATTGTTTAGTGGTTTTGAGGATGTAGGGACCATCCTGAAGCACTCCTTTGAGCAGAATATTCCTTGTTGGTTTGTCCTTAAACAGACAATTTTCATTAGCAAACTCGACAGAAATATTGTTGTCTTTGGTGAGTTTAGAGATGCTAAGTAGATTTTTAGTTATGCTGGGGCCTGGGAACATGCAAGATCTGTCAAGAGTGTGTATATATTGTCTGAAAAATGTTTATGAGATGAGCAAATATTAGTAATAGGAAGAGAGTTACCATTTCCAACTATGAGGTGGTCCTTTCCACCATATTCTGAACTTATTGACAAGTTGTTGAAATATGTCATGACATGATTTGTAGCCCCACTATTTATAAACCACGTATTATTGTTGACTGCTTCAGCTGAGGAATTTTCATATTGGTTGTGAGCCAAGTAGGATTGAGGATAGCTTTGTGCATTATTTTGGGGATTTTATGTGACTGTATTCTGTATTTTCAATGACTTAATTTGTATCTGTAGTGATGATCTGAGAAGGAGGTGCTGAGTTGATAAAGTTTTCAAGTTCAAGAGCTCTTATTGCTGCAAAGATTTGGGCTCTCCAGTTGACAAAGTTTTGTCTGTCAAGTTTGATGTGCAGATTGAAGTTCAAGGTTTTTCCTATGGCTGAAAAGTCGAGAGAGTATAATGTATTACTTTGAGTGGTGGCATATAACCCAGAGTGCTCTTCCAGTTTTGACGTTTGTCTATGATAAAACTCTGATACCATGTAAAAGAAAAAAGGTACGATACAAATTTTGAATATTAACTGTCTGCAGTATTATTTGCTTGTACTGGTATATATACAATTGGCGAATTGAGTTGTTCATACACCTTATCAAAAGTAAATAATAAATTGAATAGTAGAGATTGTTCTATTATAACAACCTGTACCAATTACGGTTAGCTAATTATTAAAAGTCTCTTCTGCTCTTGTTGAAATATGTGTTGTTGTTTGATGCAGGTATCGTATTGTCCTTGTTTTTTCTGTAGCCTTTCCTCTTTCTCTTTCATCTCTCGGGTCTTCTTCTCCCTTAACAAGTTCCTGGCATCAACTAATAAATCGGTTGGGTTCTGTCACATATTGTTCGTCTCCAAGAAAAAAATGGTTCCATATCTGCTACTGATTCTAATTTCTGGGATTTTTCCTCTAACCGTGGTCTACATTGCGTTGGTTAGGAAGAGGCAGAATCCTGAGAAGAGCACGACTAGAAAAGCTCCAGAACCAGCAGGAGCATGGCCGATCATCGGCCACCTCCACTTACTGGCTCGCGCCGATCAGCTTATTCACCACACACTTGGAGAGATGGCTGATAAATATGGATCAGTGTTCAACGTCAGACTTGGCAGTCATCGTATTCTTGTTGTCGCCGACAGAGAAGCAGCCAAAGAGTGCTTCACAACTAATGACAAAATTCTGTCTTCTCGTCCCACCACAACAGCCACAAAGCACATGTGCTATAACCATGCAGTCTTTGGTTTTGCACCCTATAGCTCCCATTGGCGAGAGATGCGAAAGATAGTCATGCTTGAATTTCTTTCAAACCGTAGGCTTGATATGCTCATCAGGCTTCTAGCTGACGAAGTTGACAAGAGGGTAAAGAAGATTTATGGTCTATGGTCTGATAACAACGGCCTTCCATTGCTTGTCAACCTTAACCAGTTGTTCGAGGACCTATTCATTAGTGTGGTCGCTCAATTAGTGGTTGGAAAAGCTGCCATTGTGGGAGACACAAGATGGTATAAACAAGTGATTGGTCGTTTTCTTCACTTCATGGGCGTTTTTGTGGTTTCAGATGCCCTCCCTTTTCTATGGTGGTTGGATTTACAGGGGCGTGAGACAGCAATTAAGATGACAGGCAAGGACTTAGATGCAATCCTGGGAGGTTGGTTGCAAGAACATCGCCGTATAAGAGTTTCAGGACAGGTAAAGGCCGATAGTGATCAAGACTTTATGGACCTGATGTTAACTCTCGAGGAGAAGGGACAGCTCTCTGGTTTTCCGTATGATTCAGATACTAGTATCAAGTCAACCTGTCTGGTATCCTTATATACAATTGAAATGATAACCAAAAGGTTGTTGTTCGGCCAGTGACTATTGTTTTGATATGAAGTTTTTGTTTGTTTACAGGCTCTAATTGCTGGTGGCGGTGAAACCTCCTCACACACACTGTCATGGGCCATCTCCTTGCTTTTGAACAATCCCCCCACTTTGAAAAAGGTTCAAGAAGAATTAAACCTCCATGTTGGTGACAAACGTCAAGTAAAGGAAGAAGACATTAAAAATCTTGTGTATTTCAAAGCTACGGTCAAGGAGACCCTTCGTTTATACCCTGTTTCCCCAGTAACACATCGGGTAGCTATAGAAGATTGCGTTGTAGGTGGCTATCATGTCCCAGCAGGCTCACGTTTGGCTATAAATATATGGAAAATTCAAAGGGATCCAAAATTTTGGCCAAATCCTCAGTTTTCGAACCAGAGAGATTTCTCACAAGCCATGCGGACATTGATGTTAGAGGACAACATTTCGAGCTGATTCCATTTGGTTCTGGTCGTCGATCCTGCCCAGGTTCATCATTAGCCCTCGAATCCCTCCACCTGACACTTGCTAGATTCCTTCATGCCTTTGATTTTGCGACGCCGATGAATAAGCCTGTTGATATGACTGAAGGACCAGGAATCACTACACCAAGAGCAACCCCATTAGAGGTTCTCCTTTATCCACGCCTCCCTGCTGAACTCTATAATAGTTGAAGTATGGAGGCTTAATGAATATTGTGTTCTTCAGGTTGCTCTCTGTGGGATGTACCCTGAATTGTACTTTTGTATAAATTTCTAGATCTTTAAGGTTATGATATTAAGCTTGTGGACATATTTATGAGACGAATTTAGCCACTTCTGACTTCTGGTTCATAACGTTAGGCTCTTATTCATTTCTTTTAAAAGATAGCTAATGTCTCCACTCGTGCAAAGAACTGTTAAGAGCTTAGAATTTTCTGTAGATACTTAAATGAGAATCAGTGCAATGTTTTACTTATCAGAAATCTGGAGGCATGTTCAACTCTTCGTACAGCTGGTATATAAACTCATCTTATGCTTACTCTATGGGAAAAAGAAAAGTGGCATATAAATCTCATATATTAGGAACATTGATCTCCTGCTACTTAAATTTCAACTCATTTTCTCCATCGTAGATATCAAAGTATGTAATGTTTAGGATTTCACGAGCTAATCAGATAATTTCAGATTCTTCACTTCCATTCATTCCTACAGGGTAAAATTGTACAAGTCAATGCTCCTGTAATTCATCCAATACTCTATCTATTCTGAGGTTTTGGATAAGCTGGTTCACAAGAAACAGAAGTTCTGGATTCTTGTTTGATTTGTACTTCCTCTTCTTGACTTGATGTCTACCTATAATCCACAATATAGTATATTTTGATAGGTTAGACGGTGTATGTCGTGGAGTGGTTTTGTCCTGGAAGAAAGAGACTTGAAAGTTACATCCTTTCTCCACTAGTGCACAAATTTGGTATAAAATAAAAATTTAAGAATCCCTTGTTTACAAGCCCAAATTGTTCAAGTCTCTCTCGATGATAGCAATTCATTATAAGATCGGTTACAAGTCAGTCAACAGGTTGAGCTGGACTTTGGTGCAGAATCAGTGGATATGCTCTAAAACTGGCCATCGCTTTCTTCTACCACAGCTGAAAGGTATCGGTACTAATATTTGTTGACTAATTCAAGCCTTTTTTGTCACTTTCTCCACACGCGTTCCATTTTTCTTTTTTCGTTGCTATTGTTTAGGGATATTTTAAGTTCGTGCTTTCATTTGTGTGGCCCGTAAATCAGTATAAGGCAACACACTCACAACCAATCCCTCAATACACCAACACACTCACAAAAAATCACAAGCATAAAATTTTCAACTCTCGCTCAAAAGAGAATTTAACTAGAAGTCAATTTGTCTACAAATCTTTGACTTTGTTTGGTCAAGACTGTAAACGAGGAGATACACTTCCTTATATAGGTAAGAGACTTGTCTCAATTGTGGTCCCTAACCAATATAGGACAACAAATGTTGAACTCCGATTTTTAAGTGAAAATAAGAAATTTTCAAAAGCGGATGAGTTGATTGAAATGAAGTTAAATGACAAGAATTAAAAAGAAAAGTGTGAAAATTTGAAGAATTTAGAAAATTTAACTTTTGGGGATAAATAGTGATAGAAAGTTGGCCAGAGAGTTGACTTTTTGTTTGAGGCATAATTTGGAAAAATGATCTACATGAAACGTGTAGATTATGTTAAGAGCTTTTTGTCGCCATAAAGTTTGCAATTTTTCGATATCGGGAATGAAAGTTATGATCAGTCAAAGTTTAGGTGTGTTATAGGTTGACTTATGTTATGACTGAAGCTTTGACTGAAAAATTGATCTAGTTAGAGGTTAATTCAGCCTTTAAGTTCTTCATGAAAGTTGAAGAGTTTGATTTGATCTTTATTTTGATATAAAGTATAGAATTTTTCGATCAAGGAATAATAAGTTATAATTTTTACAAGGTTAGGTTATTATTTTTGCATGATTATTAGAGGACAGAACGTTTGACTGAAAAATTGACTTCTTTAGAGGTCAAATTAATTTTTATGTCCTTCATGAAAGTTGTAGGTGATTTTCTGATCTTCGCATTGATATAAAATATGACATGTTTGAATTTTGGAGTTGAAAGATAGAAGTTTTCAAAGTTGAGTTATGGTTTAGGGCATATTAATTTGGACAAAATCTTTGATGAGAAAATTGACCTCTTTAGAGATGGAATTCGTTTTTGAGTTCTTCATGAAAGTTGTAGAGCTTCCCTTTAGCTTTCTTTTGATACTAAATTTGTCAAATTTGGAATTCGGAATCAAGAGCTATGATGTTTGAAAAATTCGGATATATATATAAATATATAATCATATATATATATTTATATATTTAAAATTTTTTTTGGAAGCTCCCCCTCGTATCGCCCTCGCGAGGAGGGTTTTTTGTATGAAATTTTTTATATTAATTTTTTATTTTATTAATTATTTAATTTTTATTTTCGGATTATTTAATTATTATTCTCCAGATTATAGGAAATATGACCCCTCTTCAATCTTTCACTCATATATTTTTCGTCCGAAATCCGATTGACTTGATTTTCGAAGCGTTGGATTCCTAAGACAATGAATTTCATTTTTACGAAAAATTTGTGAATTTTTTAGATTAAATTGAGGTTGATTAAATTAATCAAAGTGAGTCGAGAAATTTTCCAAATATAGTTCAGTATTTTGCAAAATTCGGGATCTATGGTGATCCGATTGAAGTGATTCTTGAGGAAAAATAAAATTAAGACATGAGGCTACAAGTCATATGAAGAAAGGAAATTTCAATTTTGCCCCTAAGACTTTCAATTTCTGAATTAAAGTTCATATTAGTGTGCAGTTTTAGATTAGGAACATCTGAAAGTATTTTGAGCATAACTTTTGTTCTGCTAATCGAAATGATGTGATTCTTATTTTGGATTAAACTAGATACATAAGGCTACAATTGTTATGAAGACATCAAGTTTCAATTTTGTGATTAAGAACATTAATTTCTGGATAGAAATAACGTGCTGGAAAATGTGTTAGAACATGAACATATCTGAAATGTTTTGAGCATAACTTTTGATGTAGTGCTCCGAATTGGATGATTTTTGTAGAATTATGAAATTAAGTCATAGAGGAACATTTATTTAGAAGGAAGTTTTGATAAATTCCTTCAAATTGATAGTACGAATCATACCCGAAAGTAAGCATGAATTAAAGTACATGTTAGGGGCATATTGGGAAGTCCACTTAAAGAGAGGGACAAAAGGGTCATTTGACCCTCATTTAATGACTTGGCCTTTAAAACAAGAAGATTGTCGTTGGTTTAAGGGGGATGCACTATAATTATAGAACAAAAGAAAGAAAAGAAGAAGAGTGGAGAAAGGAAGGGAGAGCTTCGACCATGGAGAAAGAAGAGAGAGAAGTTAGAGATTTCGAAATTTCTTTAGGGTTCTATCATGATTTTCCTATGGATTCAAAGAAAAAAGTTGGAAGAGCATGAGAGCTTCATCAAGACTCAAGAAATTTCGAAATTTAAGGAGAAATGAGGTAAGAGAAAATTTTGAGTTTTGAGTTTTCTTGATTTTTTTTGGTTTATAATCATGAAAAATGGTATGGGTTTGTGGAGTATAAAATCAATTTTGATGATTGCTAAGTATTATGGGTTTAATTTTAGTTGGAAATTAATTGAGATTTATGCCTAATTTTGAAATTTGAAGGTTTTGAAAATTGATGATTTAGATAGATTGATTTTATATGAAATTGGTGTTTTCTAAGTCCAATTTGAGGAATTAAGTGATTTATGATATTGAATTTGGATGAATTGGTTTAGGTTAATTTTGGGATTTGGGGATTTGAGAAATTGGTGATTTAGATATCTTAAAATTAGTATGAATTTATGAATTATGACATCAATTTTGAAGATTTTGTAATTTATGATGTTGAATTTGGATGATTATGGCTTAGGTCAATTTTAATTGAAAGAAGGAAAGAAGCAAGGATCAAATTGGAGCTAGGAACAAGTTTCTGACATCAATTCGAGGTGGGTAGTATATTTATTTATTGAATTTTAAGCTAAGCATGTGAAATTGAAAATTTAAGAAGCGAATTTTTGATAAATTAATGTTTATATAAATGTTTAAAACTTATGTTTTCGAAGGATTAAATTCCTTATTTTGGAAATGATTTTTAGAAAATGCAAGGTTTATGAAAATCATGTTTTTGAATTATCTAAAAAATTTGAACAATGTGCTTTATGAAATTGTACACGTTTTGATATATGTTTGAAAGAAATAAATTGCATTCATTATTATGCATTGGATTGATATGTGATTAAATTGGTGAATTTAAATTGAATGTGAATTGCTATATGATTTGATGTGATTTGCGTATGTTAGTGTGTCAAGTTTGACATTATATGGACATATGAAAAAAATTAGGAGAAAAGCAGGATTTTGAAAAGTGCCTTCAGGCAATTCGAATTTCCGTTTTCGCTTATGTGTTATGTGGGTTTGGTCAGGTCTCATAAATGGGACAAGTGCTCACTTGTCTTTCTGTTTTTTAAAGCCTTCTCCCGGTTGCCCGCTAGTGGCATTGAAGCTCCGATTTTGGACTCCCTTCACGGCTACACTGGACCGCTATGCTGGAAAATGTAGTACGTTTTGTTCATGGTTGCACAGGACTGCTTTGTGGGAATGTGCAGTACGTTCTGTTTTGGACCAAACCAAACCATCTGATGTGTTTGTGTTTTTGTTTTGTATTGTGATATGCATTGCATGTTTTGAGAAAGTTTAAGAAATATGGAAGTTCTTCATGAAATCTTGAAAAAAAAGTGAAAAGTTTGAGAAAGCAATTATTGTGAATTTTTCAGCCGAGAAGTTATTGAATTGATTTAACAACGTTTTGCAAAATACGAAATTTGTCAGTTTTTCTACTGTGGAATCTTTGGAAATAAATGGCAAAAAGTTTTGCAAAATAATTTCGCTTATCGTTTAATTTATAAATATATTATCCACAGAGCTTTGCGCTCACCCCCTTTTCATCCCCATCTCCAGGTTTCAAGCAGGAGATCGGATGAAAGATGTGCTGTTCAGTTTTGTATCGTTTGCATTTCATGTAATTTGGGATTTTTGACATTGTATATGGCTTGTAAAGCCATTCGAGTTCTGCAGTATATCTAATTCCGGGATGTAAATGATTTAAGGATTTATGTATTAAAATTATGATAAAGACTGGTATGGTTATCGGGTTGTAATTGGATATGGATAATGGATTTTACATATTGAATTGAGATATAATTATGATTTGTGTATGGATGAATGTGAATGAATGTAATTTGGATTTCGTATAATGTATTTCGGATATGGATATATAGATATAGGATTGCGTTTGTTGTGTTGGATTCCGGACGGAGAGTCTGATGATACTGGCTATTTGTGAGAATATAGAAGTGTATTTTGAACACTTTGCAGGTTTGGGTTTATGAAAATGCAGCCGTTATGCTGCCCAATTTTCGATAAGAAAATTGGTTATATGGCAATAAAAGAAAATAAGAATGGATTAAAGGATGAAATTTTGGGATATGTGTGTTGTATGAGTTTTGTGATTTATGCGATTGAGAAAAATGGAAAAGAATGAAAAGAGGAAAAAAAATTTATACTGGATTTCAGATATGTCATAGTCTAGGTTTCCAACGCGATCGTTTTTCTAAGATTCATGTATTGGATGTTGGATTCAGTTCATTGATTTCACTTCGATTTGGATTCGTTTTCACTATTTGATATGTATTCGCCATTTGATTCGTATCCGATCTGTCTATATTATCCGTTTTGCTCTTGATTCATTTTGATTCACTTTCCAATATGCTTCGCTTTGTGTTAAATCTATGTTTCCGTTTATGCTTTCGATTCGAATTCCGATCCGATTCGTTCCGTTCTTTCGCATTCCGTTATTCGATTTCCTTTCGATTCGTTTGTTTCGATGCTTTCCCCTTTCCCCACCTTTTGATTCGTATGTGTTGGTACTTTGTGGTTGTCCGCCTTCGATTTGCTTTCGTTTCGCCTTCGTTCTTTTATTCGATTCACATTTTGTTATTCGTATCGATTTGTAATCCGCCACTTTGTGTTTTTCGTTTCGTTCTTTGTTACTTTCGTTTCGTCTTTCGGTTGGGATCCGATTTCTGGATCGAGTCCTAACATCAAAAGAGCCAAATCTCAACAATTTTTAGTTCTAGTTGTGGATGGTAAGAGCTGGCCTTCTGCAAACTTCAACAATACCTGAACTTCAGGTCAGCTCCAAGCTCCAATCTTTGAAGAAGAAAACAGAACCTAAAGTGGATAGCAGAACCTTTAGAACTTCAAGCTGAACTTCAATAGACCTTCCAATCTGTTTGAGTCTAAAGCTTGAAGATGGATTAGAATCTCCAGCAGCAATTCCTGAACAAGCTGATTTGCTCCATTAGATGATTTTCAGAAAATCAGCATTAATCCTTTGTATACTAAATGTATTGTCTGTAAAAGGGTTCTCTCAATGTATCTCACAAGTGTTTTATGGCCTTTTGGTTTCTATGTATATGAAGTTTGATGTATAAGACTGAGTTTTTCATTCCTTTAGAAATGGAAATTTTCACTTTCAGATTTGCTTCTTTCCATTCTTTGGAAAAATTTTCAACTCAACTCTCGCACGCACTTTCATAATATCTCAACAATTAACAGCAAAAGCAAAAATCACTCACAGAAGAAGATGAAGAGCAGAAGATGAATTTTTCATATATTGCAACTGTTACATTCATCATGAATGAGTTCTGGATTTTTTCAAGTTAGCTCACACACACATTTCTTGCCTAGTTACATCAATGGTTCAAAATAAAGATGGAAAAACAATTAATGAGTAAGATTTTAACAAGTTTCTTACTTTCATTGGTTCAGCAGGTACAAAAGCATTTCTGTTGGTTAACGCATTAACAAAAACTGACATTGTGATCTCCTAATGATTTAAAGCTGCAAAAATATGGGAACAAAAACTGATGCTCGACTTTATTTCTTCAATGCCAATTGTTGCTTTGACTTTAAATTCCTCTGCTCATTGACTTGTAGGACTTCTCTTCAATTGCTTCAGGTTTTTTGTTTCAGAGGTTTACTTCAGATTTTGATAACTCTGCTTAAGGCATTTGCTTTAGCTGATGTAAAACATCTCACACTTACTGCACATCTTCAAATTCTTCATTCTTCATCTCTTCATTGCTTATAGCTCCATTCTTCTCATTTATCTTGTACTGATCTTAATTCCTCCATTGATTCTCAATCATTTGAATTCTCCTCCTTCGATCCAAGCATTTTTGAATTGCTCCCAATATCATCAACTCTAGCTTCCTCTTAAACATTAGAAATTTACTCTTCTTTCTGCTTCTTTTCTTCATCTTCATCTTCACTTGCAAATTCCTCCACCAACTTTAACATAGCAGGCTGCATGAAACAACACAAACCAACACTAGTATGTAAAAATGTAGGCATTATTCAAGTCACACTAATTATGAGGTTTGATAGAAAATAGTTTTGGTGAGTTTGCAAATCCAGATTAAGGTGCAAGATTGACAATAGTTCAGAAAAAGGAGTTGAAGGAGAAGTTGAAGAGAGATGTGAAGGCCCTATTTTTCATCCAAGCATAGATGACGTTTTATTCCCACTAGTGATGGGAGCAACCACCTCAAAGGAGGCATGAGTTTTCCTACGAGAACATTATCAAGGGTCCAACAAAGTGGTGACTGTGAACTTGCAGACATTGCGTCGCGATTTTGAAAATTTAATAACAAAGTCGACTGACACAATTCAAGATTTTTCTGCCCTTATAAATCAAATTTGTTCTTTTAGTGAAGATTTGATAGAACAGGAAGTAGTTGAAAGGATTTTGAGGAGTCTCCCACCTAAGTTCGGTCATGTTATTGTTGCTATTGAAGAATCTAAGGATTTATCTGTTTATTACTTGGTTGAGTTAATGGGTTCTCTTGAGTCATATGAAGCTCGCTTAAATAGATTAATTGGACTTTCTACAAAGCAAGCTTTTTAGATGAAACATATGAAAAAATCTGAAGGCATAAGAAAAGGAGGATATGGTAACAAAGGGAATGTGATTGTGACCATTGTGGCTATAGCTGAGGTCGTGGTAGTTCAAAAGGTCATAGAAATTGAGGTGATGCAAATTCTTTTCCTATATGCTCTTATTGTGGTAAAGCTAATCATTTGGAGAGAAACCGTTGGCACAAAAATAAATTTGACCATGGAAAAAATGTAATTCAATGCTATAATTGCAAAAGATTTGGTCATATAGCTGAGAATTGTGAAGGAAAATATCAAGTTAATTTTCATGAAGAGAAAGATGATGGGTCAGATAATTTATTTGTTTCTTATTCACTTGCTAATGTTGCTATATACTTTGAAGTGTGGTATTTAGACAGTGGTTGTAACAATCATATGATTGGCAACCAAAGTTTTTTGTGAAAATTATTGAAACAATGAAATCCAAAGTGATATTATGAAACAACAGTCAAGTTAAAGTGTATGGTATTGACACAATCCAAAGTGATCTTAAGAAACAACAGTCAAGTTAAAGTGTGTGGTATTGACACAATTACTGTAAGTTGTAAAATTGGTAAGACACTCATCCATAATGTCATATATATATATATGACAAATTTGGGTAATAACCTTTTAAACTTGGGTCAATTATTGAAGAAAGGTTATTATATTATATTAGACAATGAAGAATGTGCGATTTATGGCAAAAGTAGTAAGAATTTGGTTCATTCAGTAGAAATGTTTGAAAATAAATGTTTCTGATTATGTTTTACAATTTGATCTTGTTGCATTTATTATCTCAAGTGATGATACAATTCTTTGGCATAAAAGGTTTGCTCATATTAGCTTTAGTGGACTACAAATGTTGCATAACCAAAAGATGGTTATAGGTGTACCAGCTGTATAGAGCTTGAATTTTTTTAAATAGGAACCTTACATTTTAGAAAACATCATCATGAAAGGTTTCCAATGGTCAAGTCTTGGAGAGCAACTAAACCTTTAATGCTGTTTCATGCTTAATATTTGTGGACCGATGTAAACACTCTCACTAAAAGGAAGTAAGTATTTTCTTATCTTTATTGATGATTTGTCAACAATGACGTGTATTTCTTAAAAGAGAAAGTAAAGGCTTTTGCATTTTCAAGAAATTTAAAGCTGAAGTGGAGAAGGAATTTGAGAGTTCAATCATAAAACTCCGAATTGATCATGGTAGAGAATTTCCATCCAAAGAGTTTGAATTATTTTGTATCCATTTTGGTATCTAGAGGCAACTAATAACAAGCTATACATCATAGTAAAACGGTGTAGTAAACTGAAATAACAGAACAGTTATTGAAGCAACCAAAAGCATGTTAAATGATAAGCATCTTCCACCAAGATTTTGGGCAGAAGTAGTGGCTACTATTCTACATGTTCTTAACCGATCAATAACACGAGCAGTTAAAGGAAGAACTCCTTATGAAGCTTGGATTGGTAGAAGAACTAATGTTCGCCATCTACGAGTTTTTGGTTCTATTGCCTATGCTATGTACTATCATAAGCTTGATGTGAAAAGCAACAAGTGTAGTCTTATCGATTATAGCAAAGAGACAAAGGGTTATCAATGTTTCAATCCTATTACTAAAAATTGATTATTAGTTGTGATGTCACCTTCAATAAAGAAGATGCTTAAGATTGAACAGAAAATGATGTTGCCCATATCACTGGTGGTATTATAGAATCTAATTTAGAGTCTGTTGACTTGAATTCTACTATGGATGGAAATAATACCAATACGCCTGTACAATGCACAAAAGACTATACTCTTGATTCTTCTCTGAGAAAAGTAAGAAGCTTGCCAGAAATTTATGCTATCTTAGATTTTGCTTATTTTGCCATCGAACCAAACTTGTTTTGAAGATTTAACTAATAAAGAAGAATGAATTAGAGCAATGAAAGAAGAATTGATAGCTATTGAAAAAAATCAGACCTAGACTTTGGTTGATTTGCCTAATGGGAAATATGTCATTGGCATTAAATGAATTTTCAAGTCCAATTTCAATCCAAATGGTTTATTGATGACAAATAAAGCTTACTTGGTTGTGAAAGGGTATGACAAATACTGACTTTTCTAATACTTTTGCTCTTATTGCTCGTTTGGATACAATTAGATTATTTTTAGCTGTAGCTACACAAAATAGTTAGCTTATATATTAGATAGATGTAAAGTCAACCTTTCTTAATGGTGATCTTGTGGAGGATTTGTATGTTAAGCAACCAAAAGGCTTTGAAGTAAAAGGATCTGAACATAAGGTTAACAAATTACACAAAGAACTCTATGATAAAATTGATTCTTATTTTATCATAAACAATTTCCAAAGGAGTGCTAATGACCCTACCTTGTATGCCAAGAGTTGGATTAATGATTATTTGATGATATGTTCATATGTGGATGATATAATTTACATTTGTATTTCCTTTGGCCTAATGAATACCTTTAAGGAGGCAACTTGTAACATCCCGTCATCAATGGGATGGGTACAGTTCATTGCATACGTATTTTTGCATGTGCATGCATTATTGAATTATGTATAATTGGTAATTATTGTATTGGCATTCGTACGTACATGCATGTATGAAATATTTCCAGTTTGATTTGGATAATTTGAATTTGGAGATGGCCAGGGCATGCGTGATAATTAGGTTGAAGTAGGCTCGAGAATTGAAATTGAGTTAGAATGAAAGTTAGGAAATTGAATTATGAAATTGGAGTATATGATTATGAGTTTTCTATTTTTGAGGATTTATAAGAAATTTTCTAGAATTTTCGGAGCAATAGGTCCGGACCGAAAAATTGATCAATGACTGGTTAATTGAATTTCTGGTTCCAAAATGGATTATCCAATGGAACGGATAGATTAGAAATGTGATTTGAGGAATTAGGATTTAGCCATTGAAATTCGGGAGAAATTAGAATTAGAAATTGGATCGAGGTGGCTCGGATTTGGCCTCGTGGCATTTATTTGCCAAACATGTCTTAGTTTAAATCTTTTATATAAAAGCCCTAGCTTTTGAACCTTGCTCCACGATACCCTCTTACTTTGGAAAGAAAATTGGTTCTTCTTCTTCCTTATTTCATTGTGGACCTTCCCTTGATTTCTCCTTGGTTTCTTCTTATTCTTTGCTTCCTCTTCCATCTTAAATCTATCATTTGGTTTGGTGTTGAAAAGATGGAGATAGGTTTGGGTTTTGGAGTTATCGTGGGTGTCGTTTTGGCTTGAGACTTGGATTGTCTTGGTGATTTGGAAGGATTAGAAGCTTAATCAAGTAAGTTCCTACTTGTTTATGTTTTAAATAGTTTGATTTGAGCATTGGATTAAGGTAATAATTGTTTGAGAGTTTATAGATTTTCGGATGATGTAGGGTTAGGGAAAATGTTGATTTTGATTTTTGGGTAATTGTTGAATAATGGTTATTTGGTGGATCTAAACTTAGGAATGAGTTGGGTTAAGTGTAGAATGTTGTTTTGGAGTGTTTAGAATGGAAAGGAATGAATTAGAACTGAAAAATCTGGAAATTTTTGAGTTTTCTGGGCGATTCTGCAATTGCACGCCGCGGCACACGAAGAATACGCCTCGGCGAGCAAGGTAACGCAGCACACCGCGACGAGCACGGAAGGCACGCCGCGGCGAGCAAAAGCGGCCCGCATCGCGACGTGCACGATGCGTACGCCACGGCGAAGAAGGAATCGTTCGCTACGGCGACGTATGGCGCGGCGAAGGCGAAGAGAAAAGGGAGCTCGCCGCGGCGAGGGAGCAGGCGCGGCGGCGAGGAATGCTGAATTCCGAAAATGAAATTGGAGGTTTTAACAATTAGGATTTAGGAATTTGATGATTCAATTAGTTACGGATTAAATTCAATTTAGAGATTATGAATTCGGGATTTAGAATTTGAGATCGGGAAATTCAGATTAGTGTTGGAATTGTCATCACATGTATAGTACGTACATTATTCGATTCATATGCATCATTGCACATCGGAATTGATACAATTAGTAATGTTATCTATGTTTTGATTGTTATAGAGGTGCCAGTAGATTGCCGATTGTCTGACGTAGGCGAGACTTCCCGGCAGTAGCTCGGAAGTTCTGAGGTGAGTAACCTAGTTGGTTTCTCAATGTATATGTGTTTAATTCTATGCAATTATGCCATGTGGAGTTAAGGATGGATTCTATGCGTTTGTTTTGATTGATTTCGGACCATAGGTGTTCGAAATATTTGGACTGTGATATAGAAGTGTTAATTATGTATAAATTGTTCATAATTGGTTACAAATGGTGAGAATTAGGTATATGAAGTTTTAGTGTGATGCATGTATTGTAAATTGGACATGTGCATACATGCATAATAGTATGATCAGATAAAGACAGTTGTGACTGGTGCAGCCACCGTATCCAGAGCTTTAAGCTCAACGCACAGGGCTTCGTGCCCAACGATTTTCAGAGCTTTATGCTCAACGTATTAGGGCTTTTGAGCCTAATGTTTTCAGAGTCAATGGCTCAACGTATATGAGCTCAGGCGCACGGTCATAACAACGAAAGAAAATGAAAGAGTCACATGTACATTGCATATATGAATGTGTAAACGTGAATTGTATGAAAGACGTACCGCCTGATAATTGTGAGAATTGAATGTATGTGATTCTTAGTTGTGATAGTATACGCTATTGTGTGATTGTTTGGATATGCATGAGTTGGGTGGACCATCGATGATGGTTTCTCACTGAGTTTGCAAACTCATCCAACATTGCATTTATTTTTCAGGATAGCTATAGTTTGACTCCTAGCTCCAGTCAGTGAGACTTTTCCTGTGGTGTGTGTGCAGACGAGAGGAGCATGGCCCACAAGTCGGTCAGCTGGGATCTTTTGGGGATATTTTGTGGATGACTTATCTAGGAGTTGTGTTAGTTCTTTTGGCTTGTACAGTTGTAAAAATGACCGAATAGTGTACTTCTGATTTTAAGAAAGAAATGAGAAGTATTATTTGGTTTTAAAATTTAGTGAATGTGATATTACTGTTTTATTATATTGATGCCATGAGGTTTTTATAAAAATGACCGTTTTGTAGTGCACCCTCATCGTAGGTTATGCATCAGTGCGACTACAGGCGACCGGTGTATACTTTACTACGGTGGGGCTACACAACTGATAGCCCCAAAATTTTCTAATTGATGTTATTAAGCATGAATTGTGTTCATTGTGTAAATTATGGTTTAATTGGATTAAATTGGAAGTATTAGTAGATAATTTAGATTAAGTTGAGTTTATTATGTTTAAGTGTGAATGAAACGATAAAAATGTTTGAGGGCAAAATAGGAAGAGCACTTAAGTTGGATAAGTTAAGGCTTTGCTAGGAGGGGCAATTTGGTCATTGTCCATCCCTTTAGGCTTAAGTAGAAGAATTAGAAGGAATTAGGAAAGAAAAGGAAAGGAGAAGAGAAGAGGAGAGTTGCCGTGGAGCTTGGGAAGAAGAAGAGAATTAAGGGCTTTCAATCCTAGAGGTTTTTGTCGGATTTGAAGCACTTGTCTGGTAAGTTTAGTTGCTTTTAATCTTGTTATGGTTAGATTAAGCCCTAGAATCGATTTGCATGTATTAGAATCGGTGGTTTAGGTTTTCGGAAAAACTAGGTGAAATCCTTGGGTTGTTGATTCTGTGACTGTTTTTAAGGTCTGAATGAGTTAGAAATGTAGTATTGGACTTGAATCAAAGTTTAGATGTGTTGTATGTGCTTAAGGGAAGGATTGAAGTGAGAAAAAGCTGGAAAATTCGAGTTCGGGATCGGTTCCTAGATTCGCACGCCGCGTGCACATAAGTGTGCTTGCCTGGTATAAGAGGTGTGCATCTTGAGTGGCGTCTTAGAACTTCTTGCGACACGGGCCGTTTGCCATGGCGAGCTCCTGTTTTCAGCGAAGAGGTATTTGGTATTTTGGTATTTTGGTCATAACTTGGGCTGTAGATGTCCAAATGAGGTGATTTTGGATTCTTTGTGAACTAAAGACAAAGAGCTACAAGTCTTAAGAAGGAAGGAAGTTTGGAATTCGTCTCTAAAGATCTGAGAATTTAAATGGAAGTCGAGTATAGATTGTTAGTGTTAGCGTTTTTGATTTTCTAAGCTTGTTGATTATTTCCTTTGCCTGTTGTTTGATTTGGGACTTGGTTTGTTATAGGAAACCAAGCCGACCTGATCCAATTGCAAGAGGAAGGACAACAGTGAGTTGGTTTCCCAAGTGATCTTAGGTGGGTAATATATTTATGATTGTTGTGTGTATGGGCAAAATGCTTTGCTTGCTTGTGCGTATGTGTGGTTTGAATTAATAGCAATAAATAGTGATTGTGATTATGTAATGCTTGAAAAGCAGTATGGCATTTCTATACGAATGAAAAGATAAAGAAGCATGATGATCATGAATAGTATGAAAGCATTTGATACAATCAATTGAGCCTGAAACAAATGATTATATGCTTTGTTTGGGTGAGAGAGGAACGTATCGTTAGTCACGTGCACGTCGACGTATAGCCTTCTCCCGGCTGCCCGCTTAAGGCCACGAGATCCTGAGAAATCGGACTCGTATAGTTCACGGTATAAACTTTGGTTTATCCGTATCGTTCCACAGAACTCTCGAGCAATTTGTTGTGCATACATTATTGATTTGTTGGGCATGACGCATGTTAATTATTATATCCTGAAATCACATGACATATTATTGCGATGATTGTAAATTGATAAGAGTTGACTTGTATATGCTTGTATATACATATATATGCTTGAATGTGTGGCTCGTTGCCAATGGCTATAAATGTATATGCCACTGAGCTTCGCAGCTCATCCTATTATCTCCCACTCCTCAGGTGCAGAACAAGACGATCGTTGACCCTTGCAAGGCATCGGAAACTCCAAGATAGTTAGGAGCTTTTATTTTAAGTTAGTATTTTTTTTTGGTTAGCCCACCAAGCATATCATCATTGGGCATTCTCATGTATTGTATTTTGAATCTAAACTTTCATATGTATTGTGTTATATTGAGAATGCTTGTTCAATTTCTGCAGATTGTTATGACATGATGCCTTTTGTAATTGGGGTGATCATCTCTTAGTTAGAATGATTATGTATGTGATAGAATGTATGTGTTGTATGAAATTCGTATAGATGTTAGGAACGGGTCCAATTTTGGTATTTCATGCTAGCTGATTCTTCGCATGGCTGATCCTTAAGCGATCATCGTGGTCTTGGCCGAGGGCCACCTCGAGATAGGAAATTCAGGACCCGGGCCTAACATGTTTGGTATCAGAGCCAGGTTTTGTGTCCTCGGCTTAGAATGTATAGTAGGATGAATTGTTTGGTATATGATTATTTGTTGCATTGATTGATTTCATTAAGTGACATGCATATCATGCATACATGTAGGAATTCAGATTGCCATGTAGCTAATCCTTAGTGTTTATGTTTGAAGGAGTGCGATCCGACCTCATAGAAGGACATGAGGAGTTCTGCAAGGATCTGTTGCACCTGACTCTCCGACTAGAGAGGAGAGGACTGATGAGTCAGTAGCACTGGGAAATGCTGAGGCTTCTGTAGGGCTAGGTAGTGAGCCTATGCCATCGCAGACTTAGGAGTCGCTGGTTTCGCAGGAGCAAGTGCCTCCTCTAGATCCGAGACTATTCCAGGCTTTTACTCAGGCGTTGTTCAGGCTATGGGTCAGATGCCACAGCCTTTTGCTTCAGCCTCAGCTAAGAAGGGGAGACGGTTCGACAAGTTGAGGAAATATGGAGCAGTGGACTTCTACGGGACCACTGATCCCGAGGAAGCCGAGACCTGGTTGAGAAAGACCGAGAGAGTCTTGGATCAGATAGAGTGTGAGGATGATGAGAGGGTTATATATGCTGCAAGTCTGCTTCAGGGGGATGCTCTACATTTGTGGGAGACTGTGCCAGGGAATCAGATGAGACCAGTAGGGTTAGTATGGCAGGACTTCTTTGCTGCTTACAGGAAAAAATATCTGTCTGAGGTGTACATCCAACAGAAGCAGAGGGAGTTCCTCAGTCTTACCCAGAGGGAGATGACAGTTAGTGAATACAAGCGTCGGTTCACTTAGTTGGCGAGGTATGCTTCAGAGCTGATGTTGAGTGAAGCTGCTAGATGTCGCCGGTTTGAGTCGGGTCTTCACTTGGCCATCAGAGAGAAAGTGGTAGTGCAGAACTTTGGTGACTTTCAGCAATTGGTTGAGGCAACATTGAGGGTGGAGAACATTGAGAATATCAAGAGTGCAGTTCATAGGAAAAGAAAAGGGAGAGAACAGTTCAAGAGGGGAGGTGGTACTTCTATGCCTAAGAGGAGTGCCAGAACGTTCCCTGTGCAGTCTGAGGAGAGGAGTAGTGGCGCGAGCCGACAGAGGCCTATGAAGACTTCTATTGTTTCTCATCAAGCCTCGACGGTGGGCGGCAGTAGAAGGGGTGATGGGGATAGACCATCTTTTCCGGAGTGTGAGCACTGTGGGAGACTCCATAGAGGAGAATGCCGTAAATTGACAGGAGCTTGCTTCAACTGTGGGGAGAAGGGGCACATGGCTAGAGAGTGCCCTCAACCTCCAAGACGAGAGAGAAGTCAGATGCAAGCTTCCAAGAGATCCGAGACTGTGGGCCACAAGACTTCTATAAAAGTGGGCAGTTCTGATACAGCCAAGAGGGTTAGCATTCCAGGGAGACCCAGGGGGCAGGCACTAGTTAGGGTGTTTGCGATGAATCGAGAGGATGCAGAGACCGCTCCAAATGTTGTCACTGGTATGGTTAGACTATTTTCTGATGATGTGATTGCTTTGATTGATCCGGGTTCTACTCATTCGTTTGTTTCTTCGAGTAGACCTGTGTGTAGTGTTAGTAGTGTTCCCTAGGCCAATGAACATTTGTGATTCATGTATTAACATTATGATTTGTTAATAATATATTATGAGGTATTCTGTTTCATATATGCATGTATTTTGTTTATGTAATGTGATTTACATTCCATGAAAAGTATTAGACTTATGTCATCAAGTATGTGACTTGATAGTAAAACCATAAGCATTATAACACTATTCTAGACTGTCCCTGGTCGATCATTATTGGTGGAACAATAATGAATTAAGACTAGTATGTGTTCTGATTGATGATCACGTTTTACTGATCATGGATATGAGATATCAAATCAGAAACATAGATATATGTTAGAGAACATATATTGGACCGATCCACATAAAGAATACTACATGGTTTCATGTCATTAGTGATTCTTAATATGGTTTGACTATAGTCCTTGGACCTGAAGTCATCATGGTTCCCTATATGAGGAATTCGGTGTTTTGATATTAGACTAAGTCATTTTTAACCGAATAACAAACAGTCTTATGTTGGACATCAAATGAATCATGCGAAGGGATGTGAATGACGTAGATGGGATTTGTACCTCTCTTAAATGAGAGAGATATCATTTGGGCCTCTTGACAAGTGTGACTGAAGAAATGCATGGCCGTGCTCAAACGAATTGATGAAGAGTCATCAATGTCATTTGTTATAATCAGTCAACTTGGGGATCAAGAAACTATGATTAATCAAAGGTTGACATGTACCATACCTTATGATTAATCTTGATATCGTGTTACAAAAGGATTGAGCTTATAACCATGGTTACAGGTTAAATTGGATTATCGATCCTCATTTGATTTGGGTAGTCATAATGTCTTACTAGAGGCCGCTTATGACTTATGGGCCTTGAAGTGTAATCAAGCCCATTGCCAATATCAAATGAGCCTACAGGGTCGCACACAAAGAGTGATGTGATCTGGGCTTATTCTCTTGGGCCTAATTTATTAGGTATTGAATAAATATATTTGGATATATTTATTGGGCTAGATTGAATTAAGATGTCGGGCTTTTATTATATATGATATAATGGGCCGAAACTTAATGGGGCCTAAATGGGATTATGGTTTTTCTATAAATAGAGAAGCTTAGGTCTCATTAGGTTAACGACACAATTGTCAGGAAACCCTAGCCGCCATCCAAGAGAAAGATCGTGCGGCGTTCGGAAAGGTTTTCGGGATGTGCTAGCACACTACTACCATGACCGGATCGTGCATGCTCGTGTGGATACCGGTAGAGGGCATTAGCGATTTGCAGTATCTTGCAATCCGAAAAAGAAGCAATCCACTAACAAAAATAAGGTATTTTTGTTAATCCTTCGTGTTTTCGATTATACGTGATGTACTTGTATGGTCTTTTCCGCAGCGTATTGAGAATACTCGGACCTTACACGATCCAACAGTGGTATCAGAGCCATGTTTAATCGTTAATCTTGGATTTAGAGGCTTGATTATTGTTGTTGATTTGTGTTTAATGATTCGGGAAAGAACAAATAACATTGGTGAATGTTTTTTGTTAAAGTTTGGAACTTGTTTCCCGATGCTGTTTTGGAAATTATTTCCCGAAGGCTTGAAATTGTTTCTGTTTGATTTGTTTTAATCGTTTATGCATTGATCTGGAAATTTCATTCTGTACGCATATGCGATGATAAATGGGTTTCTGTAAAAGCATGAATGAGTTTATGTGAGTATATGTGTTTCTCGGTTTATCGATGAGATCAGGAAATCGACGATCTAGGATTATTGTTTTGAAATCTCTAATTTTTCTTACCCTAATTTGCGATTTTGGTTGCCGTCAGTGCTTGTGTTTTTGGTTGAATCACATGAGCTTCTGGGTAATTTGTTGACTGTTAAATCATATACTCGTTTTTCTGCCTTTATGGTTTCTGATTTGTGGATTGCAAATAATGTATTTGCGGTTTCCCTCTCCTTTGCGTATATGTTTTCCTCCATGTATCTGCGTTTTTCCTTTTTCCCCTTGTTTTTGTGTTTACTGCCGTGGTTGTTGGAGAACACCGATGGTGTTCTTTGGCAATCTGTTGGGCGTCGCACGGTGCCTCTGTGGCGTCTCCGGTGATGCCACAGGCGGCGGTGACGAAAGGAAACCGTCGGGTAGAGACCCGACGATTTAAGCTTCACGTTTTCCTTGGAGATCCGACGGTTGTGCGTGCGACGTGGGGTGCGGTTCAACGTGGTAGTGGAAACGTGGGAAAAAATGAAATAAAAAAGGAGGAAAAACCAGAAGAGAGGACGGACGTGTTGGAGAAGACGACGGGCGCGTGTGGGACACGCACCCGCGTCTCCCTCCTCTTTATATTTTGTTTTAAATTGTTTTTTAAAATAAAAAACCCTATTTTATCTTTTATTTTTTTAATAATAGAGATTAAATTAATAAATACTCATAATAATAAGAAAAGGTGTTTTATTAAAATTTTGAAAATTGTTTTCAAAGGATTTTTTATTAGGAAAGGGTTTTGGAATTTAATTTAATTTTTCAAGAGTTGAATTATTAAATTAAATTTATTTTTCAAATCAATAATTAGAATCAAGCCAAGGTTGTAACAAACGTTTTGTAATCTTCCATAATTCTTTAAGAATTAATAGCCTTCATAATGTACTAAGAACGACCCTCTTCATAATTTTAAGTTTATATGCCTTCCATAAATCTTTACCAATGTTTATCTTTAGCTTATCCTTATGTGGGTTTTTGCCAAAGCAAGGCATGTGGGGATCATCTAGGGAAGACATTTGAATAATGGTGTTATTCATAGGTAAGGTATGGTTAAACTTAACTAAGCTATCAAAACGGTTTTGGGCTTAGGGCATAAGATTGGGTTTATACATACATGCAGTACATAATATGTATTTTAACATAAGCCCATCAAGAATTACATGTGATGTAATTGAAAAGAGTTTTCTACCTAAATAACTAAGTTTTGAGTGTTAAGCCAAAGCTTTCTTAGGACTTAGTGAAATATGGATCTTGTTTCTCCCATTTTTCAATTGAGGGTTATTTATTTGAGTGGGAGCTAATACCTCAAAATAATAAGAATGTTGACCCTTATTGCATAATTTTTTGTAGATTATGGCTACTCCATCCACAAACCTTTCTATGCGATCTATCATAGAGAAAGAAAAGTTTAATGGAACAAATTTCCTAGATTGGTATAGGAACTCGATAATTGTTCTCAAGCAAGAAAGAAAGGCTTTCAAGAAGAAGGGCACAACAAAGGACAAAGGTAAAGTACCTAAGTCCAAGCCCAAGCCCAAAGCTAAGACTAAGGCACCCAAGGAGGGAGTTTGCTTCCATTGCAATGAACTGGTCATTGGAAAAGGCGCAAACTCTATTTGGAAAAGCTGAAAGAGAAGAAGAATAGTGCGACTATTTCTTTAGGTATGTTTGTTATAGAAATCAATTTTACTCCTTCTGCATCTTGGGTATTAGATACCGGAGCTGCAACTCACATTTGTACTAATGTGCAAAGTCTAAGAAGAACTAGAAGATTGATGTCTAGTGAGATCGACCTACGCGTGGGAAATGGAGCTAGAGTTGCTGCTTTATCCGTGGGGACTTATGATCTTATTTTGCCTATTGGACTCATTTTGGAACTTAAGAATTGTTATTATGTACCTACTATGAGTAGGAACATTATTTCTTTTGCTTGTTTAGAGAATGATGGATTTAAATTTTCTATTGAGAATAGAAGTATTTCCATTTATAAGAATGACGTTTTATATGGTATTGCATGTCAATTAAATGGCATCTATACTCTAGACACCGAGTCTCTAACAAATGAGCCTATCTATAACATAATTACCAAGAAGTTTAAATCTAACGATTTGAACCCAACCTATCTCTGGCATTGTTGCTTAGGCCATGTAAATGAAAAACGCATTTCAAAACTCCATCAAGATGGATTCATTGATTCTTTTGAATCTTTTGACACGTGTGATTCTTGTTTACTGGGTAAGATGACAAAGGCCCTGTAACACCCCACTCCCGCAAGACCCGAACCCGACATCGATGGTGATATCCGAGTTCGTGCCCCGCGAGGATGACGTGCTACATCACTCAGTCCAAAAACTCATTATAAATATATATATATTTATTTATTAACGCAAACACCCACACATACACATGATAACAAATGCAGAAAACAATTATAACCAATTCAATGGCCTTGGGGCCCTTTTCATAAATACAATTAATTCCAGTCTGTTGACTTTACAAACTGACTTATTTAATAATACAGAATATCAGAAAATAAAAATACACTAATGCAGACGCAAACTGATCCCGACCTCTACCTTTTACTTGCTTACAGTACTCCCGTGTCAAACGGGGTATTCTTCAAGACCTGAAAAATAGATGCAAATTTTGGGTGAGTTTTGCGAACTCAGTGAGAAACCATCATCGATGGTTCACCCAATTCATGCATTACGCGAATAGCGTACAGATTACCACAATTGCACATTCAGAATATCATATGGCAATTTACAGATTTTCACAACAGCATAATCGAGAAAGAATTGGCTCAAATACATGACATTTTCCATTTTATTTCATGATTGATGCTTTTCCCAATTCATAGTACAATCAAATACATGCATAACATTTTCTATTTCTTCCCATTTAGATTATGTGTTGTATTTGGCGCTCAGTCTTGTCCCAATCCAGGCGCGATAATCGATGAGCCTATGGCTCTGAATCATCACTTCGGGCTCATTAAGCATTGAGCATAATGCTCTGAACTATCTATTTCGGGCTCATTAAGCATTGAGCATAAAGCTCTGAACTGTCCCTTTCGGGCTCATTAAATGTTGAGCATATAGCTCTCGGTGGCAGCTCCAGTCACAACTGTTATCAATTAATCATGTACAGAATTCATTTATTACAATTCTACCATATCACATTGAAAGTCAAAACCAATTTATCGAAACAAACAATTAACACTTCAATATCAATTTCCCATTCCCTCGGACCATTGATCCGAGATCTCAAACGTAATCATTCACAAACAGTTACACACAAATAGCACTTCGATAACAAGTTCTCAATACTTCGGACACCTATGGTCCGAAATCAATCAAAAGCAAACACACATAATCCCTCCATTGTCTCCACATGGCATAACTACATAATTTCCATCATATAAAGATTGAGGAACTAACTAGGTTACTCATTTGTACTTTCGAGCTAATATCTGGAAGTCTCAGTAACGTCAGTAGATCGACGCTCCAAATATGCCTCTATAATAATCAAAAAATATAACCATTACCACATGTCCAATCAGAACTATTTAATAATGCATATGAAGCAATTTGCAGGTGCACAATACATGTTCATGATATTCCCGGCCTGAATCCAATATTTTCCATCATAAAAATCCGTATAAAAAATTAGAAATCCAATGGCACTGACGGCGCTCAATTTGGACCTCTATAGGGCCCCAATTAAATAAAACAATTAATATATATATATAAGCCCCTATTTCCTTCTCTTTTTTTCCCTTTTTCCTGTCCGACATCCTAACTAGCATATCTCTTTACACACAATTCAGAAATTGCAAAACATACCTTGTTGGAAAGATAATGAAACCCTATACAAGTTTCATGTAGACCATTCAAATCAATTCCACCCCTAAGGGTGTAAAAAATCCCATGGAAGCTACTGCCTACTAAAAACCACTCCAAACAGTACAGTATCTTGTAAATTCAGTAACTTTCATTCTCTTCAGTCAAAAACTTATACAATAAATATGTCAGTAAGATCACAATGTTATCTACACCTTTCATGTAAAATCCAAAATCCAATTCCCTTGCTAACTAGATCAAACAATTCACCAAAGTATCTGCCCACTGAAATTTTCCAATCTGAGCAGTAAATTTCCAACCAGTATATCTCCTAGCACAAATATTAAACAAATCACTACTTTATATCCCTGAAAAGATAAGATCTCAAACTTCAATTTTCATGAAGAACTCAAATTCCAATTCAACCTCTAACAATTTCAAATCTGCCAAACAATGTACTGATCAGGGCAGCAGTGAGAAACCTAATGTAGGTTCAGTTTTTGAAAATTCATAACTCCCACATATAATCTCCAAAAATTACATGCCATATAACATTTTCAAGATAATTGTTTCCTATACAACTCTTCAGAAGACCATTTAAGCCAATGCAATTCAAAAAATTTTCTAAAATTGCTTCCAATCAGAATGCTCACAAAACTGACATTTCAGCTAGGTTTCACCAAATTGTTCAAAATCAGTCAATATTCCACAGTGCATATCTCCCAATATACAGATCGAAAAATTGAAAAATCAGTGGGAATGGAAAGATAACTTAATAAGCTTCAACTTTCATTTAGACCATTTTCCCTAATTCCATCTCAATTAATTTAGAAAAATCAGCAAAACCTGAGGTCATCAATCCGGATACTGCTCACCTAGGTCAAAACAGTAACTTTCCAAGCCAAAATTCAACCTCTTAAGGTTAAAATTAGACAACACCTATTTCACACAAAAATGTAGCCAACAAACCAAAGTTTCATTGGGAACAAACTTCACCTCATTTGCATAACCACACAGAGAGTTATGCTCAAAACAGTTCAGTAGGTCAAAACTCAATTTTTCAGCTTTGGTACTAAACTTAGAGTCTAACACTTCCAATGCCAATAACACATCACTAAGCATCCAAATGGACAAGAAATCAGTCCCTAGGTCATGCATACATTCACTAGGAATAACTACCTCAATTTGGCAGCACCATACACAATCATGTTTTTATCAAATTCTTTTAAGGATTAGTCATCTAATCACTTCAAAATCAAGCTCAGCACTTCACTTATAATCATTCATTATCCTAACCCACCATACAGTTATACCCATCAATTCTACCTATATTTTCATCAAATTAAAGCATCAATAAGCATAATAATTACACCAAAATTTCCATTGAATGCATCTAACAACCATGATTTATGAAAACATAATTAAAGCATAAGTTAAAGCTTAACACTACACTTACCTACTTAGGAAGCTTCAATTCCTTCAATTCTTTCTTTGCTATTTTTTTCTCACCACTTTCTCTAACACTTGTTCTTCATAAGAAGAAACTAACTTGGTTGCAAGAAGAAGAAGAGCTCTTAAGGTTTTAAGATTTTCTTAAGGAAGAAAGAAGAAAATGATGGAGAGGCAAAATGGAATGGTTGATTTGGATGCTTTGGTTGTTTTAAAAGCAATAACTCATCTTTTCATCCCTTTATAAAGAAGTCACCGAAAATGCATGGATAACAATGCATTAAATGAAGGAACACATGGCAATTGGAGGAGAATATAAGGAAAAGTCAAAGGACCAATCAAAAATTTGATAAAAACAAATAATCCATAAATCAAATAAATGTTCAATCCATTGTTAAGGGTCCATATTTCAACCCACCATAAAATATCCAATAGGCTAGTGCCAATTGATAACAATTTCAGTACCGAAAATCGACCGGTTCGCCACTTGGCGATTTTTTTCCGGTCTAGGAATTTTTTCCGGAAAATTTCAGAAAAATTTCTGAAAATCCCTTAAAATATAAAACATTCAAGACTTACTCAGAATAATTTTTCAAACCCAATAACCACGTTAATCACAATAAAATTACATTAGGCACGAAAATCGGGAATGTCATGTATGCATGTACGGTAATTCCATGTGCACAATTGATACGTGTATCAATCCTATTATCATGAAACGATACTAATTAATCTCTATCAATCTCATCCTATGACAAATTTCCTATTTTACCCTTCCGGTAGGGGTGGGATATTCTGAGCCCCTTCACGGTAAAGGGAAAGGGCGATGAGCTATTGGGCCTTATACATACCGATGTATGCGGTCCTTTTAGTATATCGACTAGAGGAGGTTATTTGTATTTCATTACTTTTACGAGATGACTTTAGTAGATATGGGTATGTCTATTTAATGAAGTACAAATCTGAATCTTTTGAAAAGTTCAAAGAGTATAAGAATGAAGTACAAAATCGACTTAGCAAGAATATTAAAATCCTTGATCGATCGAGGAGGTGAATATTTAAGCCAAGAGTTTGATGATTATCTTAAGGATTGTGGAATCGTTTCACAATTGACTCCTCCAGAACTCCTCGATGGAATGGTGTTTACGAAAAGAAATCGAACTCTATTAGATATGGTTTGATCAATGATGAGTCAAATTGATCTTCCAAAATATACAGGGCTATGCTTTAGAAACATGACATTCATATTGAGCCGTATTCCTTGAAAGTGTAGAAAAGACACCTTATGAGATATGGACTGGGAAGCGTCCCAATTTATCTTTTCTAAAGATTTGGGGTTGTGAGGCTTATGTGAAGCATCCAATTGCCAGCAAGTTGGCACCCAAATCTGAAAAATGTTATTTTGTGGGATATCCTAAGGAAACTAAAGGATATTACTTTTACATCCCAACAGAGAACAAAATGTTTGTTGCTCGAAATGGTTTCTTCTTAGAGAAGGAATTTGTTTCCAAAGGAAACAGTGGGAGTAAAGTACAACTCGAAGAAATTCAAGTTTCACAAAATGACATTGAGCCTGAAAAGGAGATTGAAGCGAGCTCTGGCTGTTGATGGCGATCTTCAACAAAACAAGGCATCGTAGATCGATAGGATTAAGTCATGAACCCAAGAGATATGGATTTCTCGTTACTGATGATGATAATGTGATGCTCATCGATCATAATGAGCCCACAACCTATCAAGAAGCTATGGAAAGTCCAGAATATGCTAAATGGTTAGAGGCCATGAAAGCAGAGATGCAATCCATGTGTGACAATCAAGTTTAGACTTTGATTGATCCGTCTTATGGCTTGAAGACCATTGGATGCAATTGGGTTTTCAAAAAGAAACTCGACATGGATGGAAATGTGCACACTTATAAAGCAAGACTTGTTGCTAAAGGTTATCGACAAGTTCATGGAATTGATTATGATGAGACATTTTCTCCAGTGGTCATGATCAAATCCATTAGAATTCTTATTGCCATAGCTGCATACTACGATTATGAGATATGACAAATGGATGTCAAAACGACTTTCCTTAATGTAAACTTACTTGAGGATGTATATATGATACAGCCTGAGGGTTTTGTCCATCCTAAGAATTCGGGAAAGGTGTGCAAGCTTCAAAGATCCATTTATGGATTGAAGCAAGCATCAAGAAGCTGGAATCTTCGTTTTGATGAAGTTGTCAAAGAGTTTGGATTCATCAAGAATGAAGATGAACCTTGTGTTTACAAAAAGGTTAGTGGGAGTGTTGTTGTCTTTTTAGCTTTATATGTTGATGACATATTGCTCATTGGAAACGATATTTCGACCTTACAGAGTGTCAAGATTTGGTTAAGGAAACGTTTCTCAATGAAAGACTTAGGTGAGGCTGCCTATGTTTTAGGCATTAAGATCTATAGAGATAGATCAAGAAAGCTTATAGGTCTAAGTCAGAGTACATACATAGATAAGGTACTGAAAAGGTTCAGTATGCAAGATTCCAAGAGAGGATTCTTACCTATGTCACATGGAATCAAGCTTTCTAAGAAGGATTGTCCTACTTCAGATAAGGAGCTTGAGCGCATGAGTAAGATTCCATATGCATCTGCAATTGGATCTATCATGTATGCCATGTTATGTACTCGACCAGATGTCTCATATGCTTTGAGCATAACAAGTAGATACCAATCTAATTATGGTGAGAGTCACTGGATAGCAGTTAAGAACATCCTTAAGTACTTGAGAAGAACTAAGGATATGTTCTAGTCTATGGAGGACTTGAAGGAGAGCTAGTTGTAAATGGTTACACCGATGCTGGTTTCGATCGACATAGATGATTTCAGATCGCAATCGGGTTTTGTGTTACATTTGAATGGAATGCGATGAGTGGAAAAGTTCAAAGCAAGACATCATTCTGATTCTACAACTGAAAGTTGAGTACATTCTTGCCTCGGATCTTTGCTAGGAAGTCTGTATGGATCGGGAAGTTCATCACAGAGCTTGGAATTGTTCCTAGCAATGCAAGTCCTATAGACCTTTATTGTGATAATAATGGGGCTATAGCACGAGCTAAGGAACCAAATTCGCATCATAGATCCAAACACATACTCGAGCGTTTCCATTTGATTAGAGATCATTAGAAAGGAGGCGTGAAGATATGCGAGTGGGCACAGATGACAACACTGCCGATCCACTTACTAAGCCTCTTCCACAACCTAAACATGAGAGTCATACGAGGTCTATGGGTATTAGATATCTGACTGATTGGGCCTAGTGCAAGTAGGAGATTGTTAGTAGTGTGCCCTAGGCCAATGGACATTTATGATTCATGTATTAACATTATGATTTGTTAATAATATATTATGAGATATTCCGTTTCATATATGCATGTATTTCGTTTATGTAATGTGATTTACATTCCATGAATAGTATTAGACTTATGTCATCAAGTATGTGACTTGATAGTAAAACCATAAGCGTTATAACACTATTCTAGACTGTCCCTGGTCGATCATTATTGGTGGAACAATAATGAATTAAGACAAGTATGTGTTCTGATTGATGATCACGTTTCTTGATCATGGATATGAGATATCAAATCGAAACATAGATATATGTTAGAGAACATATATTGGACCGACCCACATAAAGAATACTACATGGTTTCATGTCATTAGTGATTCTTAATATGGTTTGACTATAGTCCTTTGACCTGAATGTTAAGTCAAACCAGACTTCACGTATTAAGTAATTTTGATGACAAACAAAGAGAAATATACAAATGAAAAGTAGATGGACGCATGAGAAGTAAAAAACAGTGAAGGAGAAAAATCAGCCAAGTAAGAATCAATTTGTTTAAAAGCGGCGAAAGCTTTACAAGAGAAGCGGATTTAAAGGCAGACAAGAGAAAAGCGTATTTAAAGCTTTACAAGAGAAAAGCGATTTAAAGCTTTACAAGAGAAAAGCGGCCGATACAAAATATCGACGAAAGAAAGAAACATCGGTTTGAGTTAATTCTGAGTCAAAGCTGAATAACCGTTTCTTTCAAGATTCAAGAAGCGATATTCAAGAAGCAGTTGAAGAACCCGACTATAAATAAGAGTGAGATTGAAGAAGATATAACTTCATGAAACCTTGAATATTCAACTTTTGATTTTCAGATTATCGAGAGAAAATTGTGAGCGATATTTCGAGTGAGCGATGTTGAGAGCAATTCTATTGTAACAAGCTCTTTACTATTCTTTCAATTAGAAAGTGTTACAGATAGCTTGAAGAGGCTAAGAGTAAAAGAATATTTCTTGTAAAGAGACACGAGAGGCTCGATCGAAAGAATACTTGTAAAGCAGTCAGAAATAGTGAAATCTCGAAGGATATCGAGGATGGGCGTAGCCCACGGTTTGGGATGAACCGGGATAAATTGCTGTGTTTTTCTTTCTACTCATATTACTTATATCGTAGTTTTCAAAATTAACAAAGTTTTTTCAAACTAGTTATGAATTGATTCTGATAAGTTTTGAAAGAACAAGTAGTTTCTAAAGGGATTAACGAAAAGTTTATCACAATTCAACCCCCTTCTTGTGTATCTTGATCATATTATTGTTCAATATATTAACGTGTGATTCACTTCAATTGGTATCGAGCACGGTGTTCAAGAATCACTTTAATAAAGTGTGAATTAAAGAAAATGGTGGAATCACACATGTATATTGTCGAAGGAGCTTGATCACTAGACCTCCGGCATTGATGGTGAAGACTACCACTATTGGAAGGACCAGATGAGATTGTTTATCGAATCTACTCACATTGACCTTTGGGACATCATCGAGAACGGACCATACACACGAAGATGATGATAAAATCCAATTCCACGAGAAAATGGACGGTGAAGCGAAAGCAAGATTTCAACTAAACTCCAAGGCGAAATTTTCTTGAGTTGTGCATTGAAGCGAAGCGAGTATGACAAAGTTCATGGATGCGACTTTGCCAAAAAATGTGGGATACATTATCAATTGCACATGAAGGAACAAATCAAGTCAAGGAGTCCAAGATAAGCATTACGGTGCATCGAGACGAGTTGTTCAAAATGAAAGAAGAAGAGACCATTGATCAAATGTTTGGAAGATTTCAAACAATTGTTAATGGGCTAAAAGCTCTTGGAAGAGCGTACAAAGATCAAGACCATGTTCGAAAGATTTTGAGGAGTCGCGCCAAAAGATGGAGACCCAAAGTAAGCTGCATAAGAAGCCAAAGACTTAAGCGTACTAAAGCTTGATGAATTGCTTGGATCATTGAAGATACACAAGTAGAGCTTGATGCGTAAGATAAGCCTAAGAAAGAGAAGTCCATAGCGCTCAAAAGCGGTCAAAAGAATCACAAAATCTAGAAGAAAAGACAAAGAGGAATACATCAAAGGCATTAAAGATTGAAGAATCAAGGATGATGATTCCAAGAAGTCGAATCTGAATCAAGTGATGAAAGCGATGAGCTATCCTTCATTTCAAGAAAGATAAGAAGAATGTGGAAAAAGAAGTCAAAGGAAATTCAACATTCGGAAGGAACAATGGCAAAGAGCGATGGAAAAGTCGAGAAAGCATCTATTACATGTTATGAATGCAATAAGCGGGACATTACAAGTCCGAGTGTCCAATGTTGAAAAGACAACCCAAAAGAGTAGGGATAACAAGAAAAGCATGATGGCAGCGTGGGAGGATCTGGATTCATCGTAATCGGATACAAGCTCGGAAGAGTCGAACATGCTAACATATGTACAGTAGTGAAGAAGAAAGTGATGAAGAGGTAACTTCTAGCTATAATAATATACAAGATGCATACTCGTAATTGTTAGAGGATTCTCATGCTATTTCGAAGCAAAGACAATTTGTTGAAGAAGAAATATGTAGAAAACCTCAAACATACTCATGAGATAGAGAGTGAGAATATAAGTCCGAGAAAGCAAGTTGAGGAAATGGATAACAACAAAGTTATAGATAGATCAGAAGAGATTAAGCAGTTGAAGCGAGAATCAATAATCTCTCGATTGATCTAGCTAAATTCTGAATAGTACAAAAAGATGAATGAAATGCTAGGAAAATGCAGACATCCAGAGTGATAAAAGCTGGATTAGGGTTTACTAAAATAAGTCCCGACATTACGTGAAATCAATTGTTCAAAAGATAAGAAAAGATATCAATCGGTATTCAAAAGGTCATCAACGTTTTCATTCTACTTCTTATTATCATTCATTACACCATACTAACCTAAAGGACCCAAGAGAATCTGGGTACCTAAAACAAGATAATATCTTCTACGTAAATCTTTCTTTGGAAGAGCAGTAAGCACCATTGGTATTTGGACGGTGGATGCTCGCATCACATGACGGAAAAAGGTCTATGTTCCTAGATCTTGATCAAGAAAGGAGGTTCGGTAACTTTTGGAGACAACAAGGTGGCAAGATAATCGAGATTGGTAAGATTGGTAAGAATTCTATGCATGCATTAACAACGTCATCGCTAGTTGATGGTCTAAAGCATAACTTGATAAGTATTAGTCAATTATGTGATTACGGTTTTGAAGTTACATTCAACCAAAACTTTTGTGAAGTCGAAACAAAGACGGTTCTACCTTCTTTTCGGCGAAAACGAAACAATCTTTACAAAATTGATTTAGGCGATTTTCGGTCTCAAAATATTTCATGTTTTTATCTCTTGAAGAAGAAAAGGCGATCGGCATAAAAAACTAGGTCATGTCGCTTTTAAACATATTTCAAAACTTTTGAAACATGATTTGGTAAAAGGTTTGCCACAAATTTGTTTTGACAAAGATTTCTTTTGTGAAAGTTGTCGAAAGGAAACAAGTTAAAACCTCTTTCTCTTCAAAATATTTCAGTAACTTCATCTAGACCACTAGAGTTGTTACATATGGATTTATTTGGTCCAACAAGGACAATAAGTCTTGGTGGAAAGAAGTATGGACTTGTCATTGTTGATGATTTTACAAGTTTTGTTGGATACTTTTTTTGGCACATAAAGATGAGTCTTTCAAGTGCTTTAGAAACCTTTCCATGAGGTTACAGAATGAAAAAGGAGTGTCTATAGCCAGTATAAGGAGTGATCATGGTGGAGAATTCGAGAATGAGAAATTTAGAGTATTCTCGCGAAGAAAATGGAATTTTCCATAACTTCTCCGCCCCAAGGACTCCATGATAGAATGGAGTTGTTGAAAGGAAGAATAGGACAATTCAAGAGATGGCAAGAACAATGTTGTGCGAGATGAATCTTCCTAAATATTTCAAGGAAGTCATCAATACTGAGATGCTATATTGAGAATAGAGTGTTCTTGCGACCAATATCAAGAAAACTCCCATGAGTTGTGGAATGGAAGGAAACCAAACATTTCTTATTTCCATCCTTTACATTGCAAGTGCACTATTTACGAACACAATGGAAGTTACGGACAAGTTTGATGCAAAGACACTTTCAGAATATTTCTAGGTTATTCTCTCACCTCAAAGGCATTTAGAGTCTACAACCTCACCTCAAAGGCATTGAAGAAACTATTCATGTCAAGTTCGATGATAGCTCTCAACCCAATAAGGAAGAGGAATCGATAATGATGTCATTACGATTGCCTTTGACGAGTACAAAGAAGTATCTTCATCGAAACACTATATTACGAAAGAAAGACATTTGAAGAATTTGGAGTTAAAGAAAGATTGGAGATACAAAAGTTCTCATCTAAAGAGTCAATTATTGGAGAAACCTCGAAGGTGTTGAACATGGTCCAAGTTCGTAAGAGAAGCCAGCGTGGCATTTATATCGAAGTAGAACCTAAGAAGATTGATGAAGCTCTAAAAGATGAAGCATGGATACTAGCTATGCAAGAGGAGTTGAATCAATTACAGTAGAAATAAAGTCCGGTCCTTAGTTCCTAAATCGAAAAGAAATCCATTATTGGTACTAGATGGGTATTCAAGAATAAACTAGGCGAATCGGGAAAAGTAAGTCGCAATAAGGCAAGATTAGTAGCACAAGGCTATAATCAGCAAGAAGGAATAGACTACAATGAGATATATGCTCCGAGAGCAAGACTTGAAGCAATAAGGATCGCTTGCATATGCGGTTTGCCATGACATAAAGCTTTTTCAGATGGATGTAAAAAGTGCATTTTGAATGGTTTTATAGATGAAGAAGTCTATGTTAAATTACCTCCGGTTTGAGGACATAAAGTATCCAGATCATGTCTCAGACTTTATAAAGCCTTATATGGTGAAACAAGCCCTAGAGCATGGTATGATAAATGCGAGTTCATTTCTTATAGAAAATGGATTTACTAGAGCTAAAGTAGACAAAACTCTTTTTAGGAAGAACTTGAGTAATGATTTCATTATTGTGCAAATTTATGTTGATGATATTATTTTTGGTGCAACTTCAAGAAGGTTATGCATGAGTTTTGAAAATATGATGAAAAATGAATTTGAGATGAGCATGATGGGTGAGTTAAAATTCTTTCTTGGATTGCAAGTAAAGCAAACTGAGGATAAGATTTTTATCCATCAACAAAAATATCTTAAAGAATTGTTGTCTAAGTTTGATATGTGCGATGTTAAATATATGTCTACCCGATGCATCCTTCAAACTTGTTGTCAAAAGACGAAAGTGGTAAGAAGGTGGATCAAACCCTATTTAGAGGATGATTGGTTCTTTACTTTATCTTCTGACAAGTAGACGACATTCTATTAGGTGTATGCTTGTGTGCAAGGTTTCAGCCGATCCTAGAGAATCTCATTATATTCTTTGTAAAGCGAATTTTGAGATATCTCGCAGTACTACTTGATCTTTGCTTAATGTATGAGAAAGGTAAAATTTCAGGTTGAATGGATATTGCGATGCGGACTATGCCGTTGATAGGATCGAAAGGAAGAGCACGAGTGGTGGTGTCACTTTCTTAGACCAAACACGTGTCATGGTCAAGCAAGAGACAAAGCTCGATTGCATTATCAATCTAGAAAGTTGAATATATATCCGCCATGAAGTTGTTGTTCACAAATATTGTGGATCAAGTATCAATTAGAGGACTACTCAATACAAGAGGAAGAGATTCCAATATCTGCAACAACACCAGCGCCATCAGCTTGTCAAAGAATCCAATTCAACATTCAAGGGTAAAGCACATAGAAGTCAGACATCATTTCTTGAGAGATTATGTTCAGAAGAAAGTCGTCAGTCAACAATTCGTAGAAACGAAATATCAGTGGGTGGATATCTTCACAAAACCACTAAGTGAAGATCGCTTTAAAGAAATCGACGCCTTGACCTCAATATGGTGATGGTTACGGACCATTCATCTGGTTTTCATAAAGACAAGGCAGACAGACGGAGGAGTTAACGGACCATTCATCGGCTTTTATAAAGACAAGGCAGTGGAGCGGTGGAGTTAACGGCGTTAGGCGGTTTCAGATATAAAACTTCTTTCACAAGTTTTAGAGGGAAAAAGCTGTCAGATCATCGAGAAGTACAATAGTTCTAGAATTCGCTATAAATTCCTAAAAGCGACTTTTGGGATTTCTACCGAATTCAGAAATTGCTAGTTCTCTTAAATCTCTCTAAAATTTCTTCAAGCAAGTTCCTACTCAATCGTAATCGGCAAGATGAATGTCAAGCCCATTTTGCGAGTTGATCCGAGATCGAGTGGGAAGATTGGTAAACTTGAAGAACTAAGAAAAGACGAGATGGATATAAAGGAGGAGATAATAGCGGCAGGTTGGAGAAACTTCTTTCAAATGCGAGATGAAGTCTATCTCAAGAAGTTTATGAGTTCGGAAGAATACTAAGTCGATGAGCGATACAATCGTGTCGTATGTAGACACACACTCATTATAATGAAAGGAGGAGTTCTTGGAGAAAGTCCTTGAATGTCCAATGGATGGAGTTCAACTCACTAATATGGCGAAATGGATGACTAAGCTTAAGATGAGCGAAGATGAAGTTAGTCGTCAACTTTATGGACAAAATAACCCAATGAAAGGAGAGCCTCTTGGCTGGTACCAAAGGCAAGGTATTGTTCGCGGTTACATGTATCGTGTTTTACTGAGAATAGGTTCACGACATCAGGTCACTACCTTGGATGAACAATGTATTCTTCATCTTTTGAATCATCACCCAATAGATTTACCGTATTTGATTTATCAGTACATGGTAAAATCAATAAAGGATACAAACACTTGTCCTTATGGGATGTTGTTGACAAGAGTGTTGTGAGAATCGACATCAGTTGGATCGGGGAATTAGGCAGAAGATATCATTAAAAGCTATATAGATTCAACATCTATTGCTAAAATGGGTGCGAGATTTTCAGACGGAAAAGGAGCGTAATCGCCAAGGAAAGCAACAATTGACGGGGAGCGTATACTGAAGAAGTCTTCTATGAAGGAAACAAGATCACATTCTCAGGAATCAAAGTCGAGAAGTGTTCAATTTTTTGAATCAGGTGACTTGAAGCGTAAAGGGGAACCACTATTGAGTGACATTCCAAAACAAGCAAGAAGGTCACCCAGAGCGAAAACTGTGCAACAGAAAGAAGCCAGTCAATCCAGAGAATCAAGTCAATTAAAGCATTCTGAACTGCAAAGATCAAAAGCTACAAAGTCGTTGACATCAATCCTTGAAAAGATTCAAAACTTCGATCTCAAGGAAGTGGAGGAAAAGGAAAGAAGAACACGAAAAGAAAAAACGCAACCTAAAAAGTCACCAAGGGAAAGAAAATGAGTGCGATAAAAGAAGGAAGTCCAACAACAGAAACAAAGTCTAAGAAGGTAAGGCAAGAAAAGACTGTTGTTGATACTACAGAAAAGTCTGTTGTTGATATGGTTGATATTGCTGAAGTAAATATGGAAGTTGTTACTGGTAACCTTAAGGATACTCACAATGTCCTTGATAATCCAATTTTTGAAGAAGTAGTTTCTACTACTTTTCAGTCTTCACTTATTCGCAAGCAAATTGCTACACATGTTATGGGACAAAAGGTTACTAAAAAAGTCTTGAGTGTGATGACTAATGTTCCATCCAAATATTTAACTTTTCAAAGAGAATGTTGGGAACACAGATTGGTTGTCACAGAGGAGAAGAAGACCAAATCTGTCATCATCCGAGACAAACCAAAGAGATTTGTGAAAGCCTTCTTCAAATCAGTTGAATTTGATAACAACATTCTACATCATTGGATAGGGTTACAAAATTTCTATGATCAACTGAAGAGAGTTGGAAGAGAACCATATCCACCAGAGCCATTTGGAGAGCGTCTTACTTTTTATCCAATACTGGACAGTACAGTAATCAAGGTGGTACTTGATTTACAACCACCAAATTTTGTTGAACGCAAGTGTGAAGAGCGAACACGAAAGTTCAACCGTAACCGATTTTGGATGACATGACTTCTGATCAGATTGCAGAAGCAGTGCAATTGATTGATGAAACATGTGAAGAGAAAAGAAGTGGAAGTTCTATCTGCATTTATCAAGATCTAGGAATAAGCCAAACTAAGGCTACAGCAGATGATCCACAGGGAGGCACTATCAGAAAGGGTCAGTATCGTCCTCTTCTGATTGGCAACTTAAAATGTTCTTATAGTATTTTACAGAACATTCTGCAAAATCGACCTCTGTGGGAGATCAACTCAGTTGCAGAAGCTATGCTTTGGCTTGGAAGCACATTTCAACGTATACTTGATTCCTATAATCTTGATATTCCTGATCAAGCTGTATATGTTCCTCCGCCTCTCCTACAAATTATTGAACCACATGTCTCAAACGTGGAAGCTTATATAACAACGATTCTTTGTTGTTGTGATGACAAGTTGTTGAGGCAGAATCCTCACCGCAATTTGAATCATTGACTTTAAAGAAACAAGTTCGAAACATGATAAGGATATGAAGAAGATTAAGAAGATCTGAAAAGTTGGTGAAACAGTTTGGGAAATAATTTTTTGATTAATAACAAATAGGGAGAAGGAAGAATGAGAAGGAGAATCAAGCTGAAAGGAAAAGCGGAAGAAATTTTGAAAGCGAAGTTATTTTGATTTATTCATACTTACATATATTTGATACCTTTCATATTTCTCTATTTCACAATATTTGTTATCATCAAAAGGGGAGAATGTTAAGTCAAACCAGACTTCACGTATTAAATAATTTTGATGACAAACAAAGAGAAATATACAAATGAAAAGTAGATGGGCGCATGAGAAGTAAAAAAAGCTGCTGAAGGAGAAAAATCAGCAAGTAAGAATCAATTTGAAAGCGAGCGAAAGCTTTACAAGAGAAAAGGCGAAAGCTTTACAAGAGAAAAGGCATTTAAAGCTTTACAAGAGAAAAGCGCCGATACAAAATATCGACGGAAGAAAGAAACATCGGTTTGAGTTAATTCTGAGTCAAAGCTGAATAACCGTTTTTCAAGATTCAAGAAGATATTCAAGAAACAATTGAAGAACCCGACTATAAATAAGAGTGAGATAAAAGAAGATATAACTTCATGAAACCTTGAATATTCAACTTTTGATTTTCAGATTATCGAGAGAAAATTGTGAATGATATTTCGAGTGAGCAGTGTTAAGAGCATTTCTATTATAACAAGCTCTTTACTATTCTTTCAATTAGAAAGTGTTACGAGATAGCTTTGAAGAGGCTAAGAGTAAAAGAATACTTCTTGTAAAGAGACACGGAGAGGCTCGATCGAAAGAATACTTGTAAGCAGTTCAGAAATAGTGAAATCTCGAGAAGGATATCGAGGATCGGGCGTAGCCACGGTTTGGGGTGAACCGGGATAAATTTCGTGTTTTTTCTTTCTACTCTCATATTACTTATATCGTAGTTTTCAAAATTAACAAAGTTTTTTTCAAACTAATTACGAATTGATTTACGATAAGTTTTTGAAAGAACAAGTAATTTCTAAAGGGATTAACGAAAAGTTTATCACAATTCAACCCCCCTTCTTGTGTATCTTGATCATATTATTGTTCAATATATTAACGTGTGATTCACTTCACTGAAGTCATCATGGTTCTCTACGTGAGGAATTCAGTGTTTTGATATTAGACTAAGTTATTTTTAACCAAATAACAAACAGTCTTATGTTGGACATCAAATGAATCTTGCGGAGGGATGTGAATGACGTAGATGGGATTTGTACCTCTCTTAAATGAGAGAGATATCATTTGGGCCTCTTGACAAGTGTGACTGAAGAAATGCATGGCCGTGCTCAAATGAATTGATGAAGAGTCATCAATGTCATTTGTTATAATCGATCAACAGGGATCAAGAAACTATGATTAATCAAAGGTTGACATGTACCATGCCTTATGATTAATCTTGATATCGTGTTACAAAAGGATTGAGCTTATAACCATGGTTACAGGTTAAATTGGATTATCGATCCTCATTTGATTTGGGTAGTCATAATGTCTTGCTAGAGGCCGCTTATGACTTATGGGCCTGAAGTGTAATCAAGCCCATTGCCAACATCAAATTAGCTCTGTGGTCGCACACAACGAGTGATGTGATCTGGGCTTATTCTCTTGGGCCTAATTTATTAGGTATTGAATAAATATATTTGGATATATTTATTGGGCTAGATTGAATTAAGATGTCGGGCTTTTATTATATATGATATAATTGGCCAAAACTTAATGGGGCCTAAATGGGATTAGGGTTTCTCTATAAATAGAGAAGCTTAGGTCTCATTAGGTTAACGACACAATTGTCAGGAAACCCTAGCCGCCACCCAAGAGAAAGATCGTGCGACATTCAGAAAGGTTTTCAGGACGTGCTAGCACACTACAGCCGCAGCCCGGATCGTGCATGCTCATGTGGATACCGGTAGAGGGCATTAGCGATTTGCAGTGTCTTGCAATCCGAAAAAGAAGCAATCCACTAACGAAAATAAGGTATTTTCGTTAATCCTTCGTGTTTTCGATTATACGTGATGTATTTGTATGGTCTTTTCCACAGCATATTGAGAATACTCGGACCTTACGCGATCCAACATATGGTAGAAATTTGAGCCCATTGGATACTCCGCTGATGGTGAGTACTCTAATCGGTCAGTATATTATTATCAGTCAAGTGTATAGAGAGTGTGAGATAGGTGTTGGTGGGGGACTTCTAGTGGTGGATTTGATGCCACTGAAGGTGGGAGGATTGGATGTGATTTTGGGTATGAACGCCTTAGAGAAGTACAATGCCCGGCTGGATTGTAAGCAGAAGATAATGGAATTTGAATTGGATAACGGCAGAAGAGTGGTATTTTCAGGGGACAGAATAGCAAGTCCGCCCAGAATTGTTTCAGCTTTGACAGCAGAAAAGATGATGAGGAAGGGATGTGAGGCATTTTTTGCCTGTGTGGTAGACACAAGGGCAGATAGAGGGCAGCTTGAGGATATCTTAGTAGTCAGGGAATTCTCGGATGTATTTTCCGAGGAATTTCCAGGACTACCGCCACCTAGGAAAATTGAGTTTCCCATTAAGCTTCTTTCAGGAACTGCACCGATTTCAATTCCGCCTTATCGGATGGCTCCGGCGGAATTGAAGGAGCTTAAGGAGCAGTTAGAGGAGTTGTTGGAGAAAGGGTACATAAGGCCGAGATCTTCACCTTGGGGAGCTCCGGTCCTTCTTGTGAAGAAGAAAGATGGATCGTTGAGGATGTGTGTAGACTACAGGAAGATTAATCAGGTCACTGTGAAGAACAGGTATCCGCTTCCACGCATAGATGATCTGTTTGATCAATTGAAAGGGGCGAAAGTCTTCTCCAAGATAGACTTGAGATCGGGTTACCATCAATTGAGGATAAAGGAGTCGGATGTGCCAAAGACCGCTTTCAGGACACGGTATGGGCATTTTGAGTTTTTGGTTATGCCCTTTGGACTGACAAATGCCCCTGCAAGCCTTTATAGATTTGATGAATCGAGTCTTTAAGCCTTTCTTGGACCAATTTATTATTGTCTTTATTGATGATATATTGGTCTATTCCAAGAGTGATGAGGAGCATGAAGAGCATTTGAGGATTGCTTTGGAGACATTGAGGAGAAACGAGTTGTATGCCAAATTCGATAAATGCAAATTTTGGCTGAGAGAAGTTGCATTTCTTGGACATGTGATCTCAGAACAAGGAGTGCATGTGGATCTAAAGAAAATAGAAGCTGTGGTGAATTGGGAAGCACCGAAGAACATAGCAGAGGTGACGAGTTTTCTGAGTTTGGCAGGTTACTACAGGAGATTTATGGAGGGGTTCTCCATGATAGTTTCTTCGATGACTAAGTTACTGAGGAAGAATCAAAAGTTCATCTAGAGTGATGAATGCCAGAAGAGCTTTGAGGAGCTCAAGCATAGATTGACAAGTGCTTCGATTTTGATTCTACCTTCTGGAGAGAAGGGCTATACCGTGTATAGTGATGCTTCGAGGAAGGGTCTTGGTTGTGTATTGATGCAGGGAGACAGGGTGATAGCTTATGCTTCAAGGCAATTGAAGCCATATGAGTTGAATTATCCGACGCATGATTTGGAATTGGCAGCAGTGATATTTGCCGTGAAAATTTGGAGGCATTATATGTATGGAGTTCAAACAAGGATCTTTACCGATCATAAGAGTCTCAAGTACTTGTTGAGCCAGAAAGAACTAAATTTGAGACAGAGAAGGTGGATCGAGTTGCTTAAGGATTATGACTTGCTGATCGAGTATCATCTGGGCAAGGCCAATGTAGTGGCGGATGCTTTGAGTAGGAAGTCTTCGATTGCTCATGTTCGGACAGTCTATCTTCCTTTATTGGAAGAGATGGCCAAGCTTAAGATAAGCTTGAAACAGGAGGAGCCAGATTGCCTTCTAGCTAACTTCCGAGTGAGACCGATACTCAGGGAGAAGGTTAAGGAATTGCAGGATCAAGATGTAGATTTGAGCAAACTCTGAGAGGAAATTCGGAATGGTAAGATTTCTGAAGTAGAGGTAAGAGATGATGGATTGATGACAGTGAGGAACAGGCTGTGTATCCCAGATGTGCAGGAGGTTAAGGATGAGATTTTGGATGAGGCACACAATACGCCTTATACTATGCATCCAGGTAGCACCAAGATGTACATGGATTTGAGAGAGCACTTTTGGTGGAAGGACATGAAGAGGGACGTAGCAAAGTATGTCAGTGAGTGTCTAGTGTGTCAGCAAGTCAAGGATGAACACCAGACACCTTCAGGCAAGTTAAGACCATTTTCCATTCCTGAATGGAAGTGGCAAAGGGTGACCATGGATTTTCTGATGGGTTTGCCCAAGACCAGTAGGAAGCATGATGTCATATGGGTTATTGTGGATCGATTGACGAAGTCAGCTCACTTTTTGGCAATTAAGCAGACTGATTCTTTGCATGTGCTAGCAAAGAAGTATATTGATGAGATAGTGAGATTGCATGGGATTCCGGATTCCATAGTTTCTGACAGGGACCCTCGGTTTATTTCGAGATTTTGGGGAAGTTTGCAGGAAGCCTTAGGGACTAAGCTGAATTTTAGTACGACTTTTCACCCTCAGACCGATGGTCAATTTGAGAAGACTATTCGGAGCCTTGAGGGAATGCTCAGGGCATGTGTAATGGATTTCAAAGGAGCTTGAAATGAGCATTTTCTACTGGTCAAATTTGCTTATAATAATTCGTACCATTCAAGCATTCAGATGGCTCCATATGAGGCATTGTATGGGAGGAGGTGTAGAACTCTGATTTATTGGGATGAAGAAAAAGAGAGGAAACTAGTAGGACCAGAATTGATTCAGACCACAGTTGATAAAGTCAATTTGGTTAAGCAGCTACTTAAGGCAGCTCAGGATAGGATGAAGAGCTACATTGATGCACACCAAAAGGAGATGGAGTATGAAGTCGGTGAAAAAGTGTTCCTTAAGACGTCTCCTTAGAAAGGAGTAACGAGGTTTGGCAAGAAGGGCAAGTTGAAACCGAGGTATGTGGGTCCTTATGAAATTCTTGAGAGGATTGGACCACTCGCCTACAGGTTGGCATTACCTCCGGAATTGTATCAGATTCATGATGTGTTTCATGTTTCTATATTGAGGAGGTATAAATCAGATCCTTCTCATATCATTCAGACTAGTGAGGTTCAGCTGAGGGATAATTTGAGTTATGAGGAGCAACCAATGGAGATTTTGGATACCAAGGAAAAAGTCCTCAGGAACAAGACAGTTCAGCTAGTCAAAGTTCTGTGGAGGAATCATTCGGTGGAGGAGGCTACTTGGGAGCCATTGGAAGCCATGAAGGAGAAGTATCCGCATCTCTTCGAGGATTCAGGTAATAATTTTGAGGACGAATTTTTTTTAAGAGGGGGAGAAATGTTGGGCCCTAAATTTTTCTAATTGATGTTATTAAGCATGAATTGTGTTCATTGTGTAAATTATGGTTTAATTGGATTAAATTGGAAGTATTAGTGGATAATTTAGATTAAGTTGAGTTTATTGTGTTTAAGTGATAATGAAAGGATAAAAATGTTTGAGGGCAAAATAGGAAGAGCACTTAAGTTGGATAAGTTAAGGCTTTGTTAGGAGGGGCAATTTGGTCATTGTCCATCCCGTTAGGCTTAAGTAGAAGAATTAGAAGGAGTTAGGAAAGAAAAGGAAAGGAGAAGAGAAGAGGAGAGTTGCCGTGGAGCTTGGGAAGAAGAAGAGAATTAGGGGCTTTCAATCCTAGAGGTTTTTGTCGGATTTGAAGCACTTGTCTGGTAAGTTTAGTTGCTTTTAATCTTGTTATAGTTAGATTAAGCCCTAGAATCGATTTGCATGTATTAGAATCGATGGTTTAGGAGTTTTCGGAAAAACTAGGTGAAATCCTTGGGTTGTTGATTCTGTGACTGTTTTTAAGGTTTGAATGAGTTAGAAATGTAGTATTGGACTTGAATCAAGGTTTAGATGTGTTTTATGTGCTTAAGGGAAGGATTGAAGTGAGGAAAAGCTAGAAAATTTGGGTTCGGGATCGGTTCCCAGACCCGCACGCCGCGGTGTGTGAAGACATGCAACCGCGGCGTGTAAGAGGTGTGCACGCTGCGGTGCACATAAATGTGCACGCCGCGGCATGCGAGGGGCGTGTTCGCCGCGGAGCACACGGGTCGTTCGCCGCGGCGAGCTCCTGTTTCCAGCGAAGAGGTATTTTGATATTTTGGTCATAACTTGGGCTGTAGATGTCCAAATGAGGAGATTTTAGATTCGTTGTGAACTAAAGACAAAGAGTTACAAGTCTTAAGAAGGAAAGAAGTTTGGAATTAGTCTCTAAAGATCCGACAATTTAGATGGAAGTCGAGTATAGATTGTTAGTGTTAGCGTTTTTGATTTTCTAAGCTTGTTGATTATTTCCTTTGCCTGTTGTTTGATTTGTGACTTGGTTTGCTATAGGAAACCAAGCCAACAACAGTGAGTTGGTTTCTCAAGCGATCTTAGGTGGGTAATATATTTATGGTTGTTATGTGTATGGGCAAAATGCTTTGCTTGCTTGTTTGTATGTGTGGTTTGAATTAATAACAATGAATAGTGATTGTGATTATGTACTGCTTGAAAAGCAGTATGGCATTTCTATACGAATGAAAAGATAAAGAAGTATGATGATCATGAATAGTATGAAAGCATTTGACACAGTCAATTGAGCATGAAATAAATGATTATATGCTTTGTTTGGGTGAGAGAGGAACGTATCGTTAGTCACGTGCACGTCGACGTATAGCCTTCTCCCTGCTGCCCGCTTGAGGCTATGAGATCCTGAGAAATCGGACTCGTATAGTTCACGGTATAAACTTCGGTTTATCCGTATCGTTCCAAGGAACTCTCGAGCCATTTGTTGTGCATACATTATTGATTTGTTGGGCATGACGCATGTTAATTGTTATATCGTGAAATCACATGACATATTATTGCGATGATTGTAAATTGATAAGAGTTGACTTGTATATGCTTGTATATACATATATATGCTTGAATGTGTGGCTTATTGCCAATGGCTATAAATGTATATGCCACTGAGCTTCACAGCTCACCCTATTATCTCCCACTCCTCAGGTGCAGAACAAGACGATCGTTGACCCTTGCAAGGCATCGAAAACTCCAAGATAGTTAGGAGCTTTTTTTTTAAGTTAGTATTTTTTTTGGTTAGCCCACCAACCATATCATCATTGGGCATTCTCATGTATTGTATTTTGGATCTAAACTTTCATATGTATTATGTTATATTAAGAATGCTTGTTCAATTTCTGCAGATTATTATGACGTGATGCCTTTTGTAATTGGGGTGATCATCTCTTAGTTAGAATGATTATGTATGTGATAGAATGTATGTGTTGTATGAAATCCGTATAGATGTTGAGAACGGGTCCAATTTTGGCGCTAGCCAAGGCGCTTCATGATCCTTCGCCACGGCGCGATCCTTGGCGATCATCACTTGTGAGGCCGAGGGGCCACCTCGGGATAGGGAATTCGGGACCCGGGCCCAACAACAACGATGGAGGCTTTTGATATGTTTGATTTAAGACTCCTACATTATTTTTTAGGTTTAGAAATTGTTCAAGATGTGTGGGATCTCTCTTTGTCAAAAGATGTATGCTACAAATTTATTAAAGAGATTTGGCATGGTGAACTATAAGGTTGTCAAAACTCCCCTATATGGAAACGATAAATTCCTTTTAAAAGATGGAGTTGAGAAGGCTGATCACACACTCTCAATCTAATATGAAGTTTGCAGTAAATTTGATTTCTCATTATATGTATAGTCCAAGTAGACATCATCTTAGGGCTACTAAAATAATGTTAAGATATATTCAAGGTACAATAAGTTATGGGATCAGGTATGGAAAAATAAAAATAAGGATCTTGAAGCTTATACAAACACTGATTGGGCTAGTTCAGTAGATGATAAGAAAAACACAACTGGATTTATGTTTTGATATGATGGAGGAGCTATTTCCTAGGTATTAAAGCAATAATAGATGATTGCTTTGACTAGCATAGAAACTGAATATATAGCTGCCAGCCATTGCTTGCTAAGTAAAATGGTTAAGAAGGATTATAAAAACTTTGAAACAGAAGAAAGTGCAGTCAATAAAATTTATCAATATGCTTGATTATGCCTTGGCGTATAACATTCTTTAGGAGATTAATTATGGCACATAAAAAAAGAATGACATATATGTCATTTTAAGTGATGCAAATTCTTACTGGTTTTTCCTCCCAGAAGTAAAAACAGTTTGTTTAGTTGATATTTGTATGGGAATGGATCAAAAATCACAAGAAAGCTGCCTTGTTTGACTTTTGTTCCACTATTAAGTTAACTTTTATTGGTGAAACTATTATGCATAACTTAAATTAATTTTTATATTTTTGAAATTGAATAAATGTAATAGAGAAAAGCAGGAGTCGATCTCACAAAAAAATTCTTTTTGTCAATCGTATATATATAAAATAATTAATAAATAAGGGGTTGATCAATTTTGAATACAGAAAATAAGGATGAAATAAAATGAGAGTTCTCAATAAAATAAATCTTAGTTTATGTTTGCTTTCACTCTTTAAAACTACGATTGATTATTAGCACAAAATAATTATTTCATCAATCATATATTTGATGTGATACTAAATATCCATTTTTCTTAGGATTAGATCATCAAAGCAGGTAATTCAGTTAACCCTTATTGCTTAACAACCTTAGATATCATCCAAAATTTAATTAAATAATAACTTTAAGAAAAGAAAGACCATTCAAGTAAGACAACACAACATTTGCGGTTGCAATTAATCTAGTCTAATGCTTTTACTATAAGAAATAATTTTGATGCAACAAATTAAGACTTTAAGTTATTGCAAGTTATTAAAAGAGTTAAACTTTTGCATATTCTAACTTTCATATAGTGAATGATTATTTCAATCAATAAAATAATTGTGCACATTGGAATTAATTACTAATAATCATATAATAAAAGTATAGAAGAACAATTCAATACATAAATTAATGAGATACTTGACTATAAAAACCAATTGACTCCCAATCTTCAAAGTTCCAAAAAGAGCTTCCACTTCATTTAATCAAGAATAAAAGACTTAGCCAATAATGTCCATTCCTACCACTAAAAGCTGAAGAAAAACTACTTTAATTTTGATTAAAGAAAAGACAATACATGAGAACTTTGAGAAGTTGGAAATTGTAACTTGAAATTGGATGCCTTTCTCCTTCACTTTTGGCTCTATTTATAGCCTTCAAAACTCATGTGAAATTTTTGTGGTTGTAATCCTTTGGATCCCTCAAATAATAACTCCATTTATTTTTACTCAAATCTGGCAGAGATAAGATTTTAAACCACTTTTAACATGTCCTCTTGTAAATTTAAAGTCTGAAAATTGTAATTTTCATTGAGCGTCCATGCCTAAAGATTATGTTAAACTATTTTTTTGGATTTCACTTTGATTCCCACAATCTAATCCTAATTTGAAAAATAATTTTGTTAGCCCTAATCTCTTTGATTCATCCTTGATTATTGAAGATATTACTCATTTATTTCAAACTTTTAATTTTGAATTATTATGAGTTGCTTATAAAACAAAAGTCACAATTAATTCCCCAAATAACTAAAATAATTCCTTATTAAAAACATATAGTTAGGTGATAAGACATATGATAGGAAAGGTCTATGATATGGGTTTAGAACATAAAGTAAAGGGATCTTAAAAATGGCTCAAAAGGGTTGGACTAGGAATAATTAAGTAAGGTGGTTTTTTTAAAGTTAAATGGATAAAACCAGGAAGGCTTTTATAATATTCAAGCTCACAAGCATCATAGCAATTCAAATTGGTCCAATGCAAGTTCTAAAGTTATCCAAATAAAAGATAATCACAAACCAAAGAAAAATTGGATTGACATAAGATGTTTATATCCTTGAAGGCTTAATTGTTAATAGGTTTCAAATAAATTCATCTAATCATCATGCAATACTTCATCAATTAGTTGGCTCTGTTTTTTAAATGCATACGTTAACTATTTCAACTTATCAATGTGTTTAGCCTTCACCTTGATCAATTTCAGTCTCAATTTGCACACGTAGTCCAATTTATTCAAATTGGATTAACAAAAATTTCTTTGAAAAATCTTATTTCATTAACTTTTGAAAGTATTAGGCACAAACAAGAAAATGTTTAAACATCCTAAAATGTTAGAAATATCACAAAATCAAAATAATAAAAAATGTCCCACCCCTACTTCTATTTAAAACATTGTCCCCAATGTTTATTGATAAAATGCAAAAAAATGAAAAAGGCATGAAATGAAATAGCTAAAAAAAGCCCTACTTTTCTTCGTTGTTTTGATGGGGAATTTAACATGACTATATAGTGGTTGGGTCTACTATAAGTGCTGAACAATGTTAGTGGCTTGTCGAGGTATAACTTGAATGGTATGTGTATGAAAAAAGGGGATTTTAGAGTAATCTAGGTCAGATATAGGCATGTAAATGATCGTGCCTTAGACCGTATTCTTTAATTTCTTCTTTTCAATGGTTGCATATCTACACGGTTGTAGAGACATACACAGTATTGGTATATGGGCATGTCTAAATCCCACACGACTGTATATCTTCATGAATCTTCATGTCCATACAGTTATAGTTAGGTAGACGGGAAAGGTAAGCGAGCTTGTGCAGGAGGAAAAAAAGGAAGTTGAAAAAATATATTATGCTCATTGTTTGATGAAAACAGAGAACTGATATATACACATAGAGAATCCCTATAGTTGAGCTATTATAATCCTATAATTCATCTATTCTAATATTTACAATTATAATGTTTACTCTATCAATCTCAGGATACAATAAGATTTCTCAACACTCCCCTTTAAGTTGGAGAGTGAATATCAATAACTCCCAACTTGCATTTCATTCTAAAAAAAATTCTTTCCCTAATGATTTAGTGAACACGTTGGCAAGTTGTTCTGTTGGGTCCCGAATCCTCTTTCGTGTTAAATAAGCATGTTTAAAATTATTTTGAGGTTCAGTTTGCCTAATTCCTTTTAGTTAGAATAATTTGAGGTTTTAATGCTTAAGTGGATGGAATTTTAATGGAGGGTTTAAGAGTTAATTAGAGTTTTTGTATGGAGTTAGAAAAAGGTAAAGAAATAAGATGAGTAAGGTCATTTTAGGGAGATCACTTAGGTTCTTAAAGTATAAGGCTAATAAGGAGGGGCATTTTAGCCTTTTAGTATCATTAAAAGAGGAAAGAAAGAAGGAAAAGGGCATGAGGTCGTATGAGTGAAGGAAGGCTACGAAATTTTTCAAGTTAAAAGGAGAGAGTGAGTTTTCAATGGAAAAGGGAAGAAGAGAAGAAGAAGAAGAAAACTAGGGTCTCATTTTCCTTGCTTTAGAAGAAGGTTTTTAAGGGTTTTTCAAGAAGGAAAAAGGAAGAGGAAGGGTTTAAGCTTCCATTAGAAGCAAGAAGAAATTTCGTGGGAGTCATTTTAAAGGTAAGAGGATGGAAATTCTTTGGAAACCTTTGATGGGTCTTGGTTCTAATAGCTTAGGAAAAGTATGGGTAAGGTTTTAATAGGATCAATTTCATGCATTTATTGCTTTAAATTGCCTAATTTCGATATCCCTTGTAATGTTGGGATTCTTGTGTTTTGATTAAGGGCAAGAGAGGCAAGAGGAGTTAGAGGAAAGGCAAATTGATCAAGTCTAGGGCTAAAGGAATTAAGGTTGGTGATATTTTAATAATTGAGTTAATAAGCATGTTAAAGTTTTTATCATAAGTGCTATTTATTGCTTTCCAATGACTTACCAATGTTGTATTTATTACTCATTAGAATGGTTTAAACTTTTATTATGTGTCTTTTGTATGTAAATACAATGTGAAAATATTTGTAAAATTGTTTGTCAAGTGAAAAAGATTAGAATATGTGATTTCAGAAAAATGTCATTTTGGGCAATTATGTGTGAATTATGTGAAATGTATGTTTATATGGGTTTGTGGTGGTCCCTTAATAGTCAAGTGCATTTGTCTATTTCATAGGCTTCTCCCGCCTGCCCACTAGTGACATTGGAGCTCCTCACGGACTCCCATACGTTTCACGGCTATACATGACCGCTTTGCGGGAATGTGTAGTACGTTCCGTTTGGATCCACCCAAACCATCTTCTATGTGTTTATGTGACATTGCTTTATAATTGTTGATTTTTGTGAATGTTTTAAATCAATTGAAAATGATGAGGAATTCTTTATGACAAAAGTGTTTTTTGGTAAAATTGCTTTGAAAAGAATTGTTAAAGAATTTTGCATGCTTGTTCTTAGTTATTAAATTGTTACCCACTGAGCCGTAGAGCTAACACCCCTTTTCCCCTCCTCAAGCGACGAGCGAGAAAACGAGTAAGCCCATTGGGATTGAGGCATTACTCCTATGCATTTTACTTTTGAAGTTTTATATGGAAACAAAGCTTTAGATGCATTTTGGACTAATGATCTTTCTTTGTAATTTGCACTTTTGATACTTTTGATGTATTAGGGGTAAAATGCCCTCTAAAGCTTTGTAATAACTCATATCTTCTATGTAAATGAAAGAGATATGAATTTTTAATGTATCTTGTGTATGTTTCATAAATATGTATTGTTGTATGGTTTGAGATTGTCAAAAAGAGTAAAATTGTGGTTGCTGTCATTTGAGTTAGTATTTGGGATTATATGGATTGATTTGGGAGTTGAGAGATTGAAGAACGTGGAGATTGAAGTCTTGTACAGGTGTGACACGACCCGCCTTTTTGGGCCGTGTTGGCACTAGGAAATGGGTAGGCTTAATGCCACCAAAACCCGTAGTAAGCCGAACTGTTCTATATTCTACTAAAAATTTGGCATGACCTACTCGTTTTTCAAATTAATCCTTAACTTGCTTAATAGATTGTAAGAAGTAAGGATCCAACTCTGCAATTGTCGTATACATTAACTACTTATCATCAACTGACATCATTCTCGACAACATAACAAATCCATACATGTTTCATGTACATTTGATTATGACAAACCATGGAGCCGCTAAAAAAAACATCTGCACTAAGCATCATGCCAAAAACATTACTTGTCTTCTTATCCAAGCGAGTCTCAAAAGACTTGGATTTCTCTCTTGTCCAATCTGCTAATCTCCTGAAATGATGATAGTGAGGTGTGAGTCTACAACGCGACTCAGTGAGATATAAATATACTACCATGCTTGTGAGGCTAGGTAACACAAGGCTAGCTTCACAAGAATGTTCTGAGGCATTCTGAGCATCAATACATGATCAATATAATGAACAGGTAGTAATATCAAATGCGGCAATCACATGAGTATCAATAATAAAGCTCAATATGAATTGTTCGAAGAAAACATCAATTTGGTTTCTGAATTCTAGTTTCTTTCTAAATTCTGGTTTCTATAGGATTCCTAATTCTGAGCTTTCTCATTTCTGAGTTCTGATTCTTTCTAAATTCTGAATTTCTTAGGAAGAGACAGAGGCATGCTAGTACGGCATATCTCCCCTTTTTCTGATTCTAGACAAGGTTGGCCTAACCTTGCCCCTAGAGGCCTGCCCTCTCCAGGTAGGACCCGGATCTAACCCATCACCGGTGGGTTACCAATGTGCACATGATCTGGGTATTCTGTGAACTCATCAATCATTGCTAACAAAAAATGAATTGCAATCAATAGGTTCAACACAATAAGGGAACCAAAAGATGCAAAGAATCTGAAATCATCTGGTCAATCTGGTATACAACATGCTAGACTCAACTATATGGAGTCATATGTCAAACAATCATATAGGTTCGAGAACAATTCAACAAGCCGCAAGATAAAAGAAAATGATTACTACACAAGTATAGTAGCATGATTATACTCACCTCAACTATCGCAATTGTTTTGATCTCTTTTCTAATTTTCTTGAACTTGATAGGTATTGGGTACCTCTTTCACCATCTATTGGGTAACATGCATGAAAATACATATACCCTTATTAGTCATTCTCACATAAGCTTCATTTCTTAACAATTATCATTACAATTCTATTTTGTTCTTAACCCATCAGCATAGGTCTCATTCATGATGGCATATCTCTTTACACATAGGTCCAATGTTTTTCAAACTTTCCAGACCTCTATTTAACACATAAATTCACATTTCTTCTTTTATGACCATGCTCTAATTTGGTCATTAAGGGAATCCAAATCTCCCATTTACAATCAGCTTTAACATGCAGTCATGAGCTGGACCCTTCCCGAATCAAGAGCTTATAACTTATTCATTTCTCAATCAATTAAGGTAATTTAAAAATTCATTTTCAATAGACTCATATGGCTATCACATATCCAAATATGGCTCAAAAATGATGTAAATTGGATGTATTGTGATTTTTACAATCCTGTTCTGTTTCTGTGTCACTAACAATAGCAACACCTTTCCCTTTTTCAACCATATCTAACAGATACTCATCAAATTAACATTTCCTTTTTACAGAACTTATATGACACATTTTTGAGCATTTAGTAAGAAGAACTCATCATCCAATTCTAACTCTAAGGTCTTCAAACAATTAACTTTCAGTTCTCGTTTCAATCTCGCTAGTATTCTGAACCAGTTTCAATTCGGGGCCTCTTTCACTTATTTGGCTCACCCTAAAATCGTGGAAATATTCTGGGAGACAGTAGACATCTGTATATACAACTTCTATGTTTTGAGTTTCTCCAGATTCACACGTTAAATGGATCTAAAAAAATGAACAAAGAGAGTTACGAATCTGTCTCTATGACAGCTTAACCTTCAAAACCCTAGGTTTTGGTTTAACCCCCCAAATCACCATAAAAACGAAATTCCTTCAAGAATAAGTGTCATTAGACATCAAGGAACAAGAATCCATCATCCAAATCATCCAACTCATACATTCCATCAAATGGGTTTCACAAAAGAAGAGAGAAACCAAGATTTAATCCATAGATCTAAGCAAAGGAATGGAGGCTTATCTTTTTATACCACCCAAATTGCTTGAATCTCCTTCCCTTTCATGTTACAAAAGTTGAAAAGCTTGGAGAGGAGCTCCCATGGAGGTTTCGTGAGAGAGGGAGAAGAAGAAGACAATGTTTTTATCTTATTCTCCAACTAGCTCATTTTATATGCCTCATGTCCCCTTATTTACAAAATTGCCACTCTTGTACTGGTTTTTAAACATCTTCCTGAACAATTTCCTGTGACCACCGAAAAATATCATACATCATTAATTTGATGTAACCAAAAGTTATTATTCACTGTCCTGTTTTTAAGGACATCAGTCTAAAATATCGATTTATTTTGGTGTACCAGGTAAACTAGATACCAGGTATTATAAGGTGCTGGAAATTAGTGGATGTGTTTGAAGATTTTGGCTAGTGAAATTTTAGGGGAGGTGTTGTCAAAATTTTTCCAAAAGGGCAGAAACTTTGACTGAATTTTTGGCCCTTTTAGAGTTTGAATTGGATTGGTAAGTCTTCTTGAAGATTGTAGTTCATGATTAGAGCTTTCTTTGGTGCTTAATATGTCACTTTTGGACTTAGGAATAAGAAGTTATAAGGCTTGAAAGAATGGAGTTACTGTTGAAAAGGGTATTGTCCAGACAGTACTTTAGGAAGGGTTTTCACTTTCTTAGAGCCTACATTGATTTTTGGATTCTTCATGAAAGATGTATATTGTTTTATATTCTTTGCATTGAGGTATAATATGCCATTTTTGGGATTAGGAGTAAAAAGTTATGAGGTTTAGAAAGCTTCAGTTACTGTTTATATGGTCTTTTTATAGGCAGTAGCTTTGAAAGAGTTTTAACCTCTTTTGGAGACTGAATTGATTTTTGCTTCCTTCATGAAAGCTGTAAATCGTCTTTATATCTTTCCTTTGATATAAAATGTGACATTTTTGGGCTTTTTTGTTAAAAGATATGATTTTTTCGTATTTATGTTATTGTGTGGAATAATTTTAGTTGGGCAGTAATTTTGAAGTAGCTTTTGACTCTCTTAGAGAATAAATTAGTTTTTGAATCCTTCATGGAAGTTGTAGAGCTTCCTTTTATCATTTTATTGATACCAAATTTTCAAATTTGGGATTTCAGTGTGAAGAGTTATAAATTTTCAAAGTTTCAAATGTTTTAATTCAATTTTAAAAAAAAAAATTTCGGCTGCATCACCCGCCACCGCTCGCGCGCGAGGCGACGTCGTTCACCAATTTTTGATTTTTGATTTTTATTTTCCGATTTTTTTTCAAATTCAACTGTCTCCCACTATTTTGCTTGTAACTTTTTCGTTTGACCTCCGATTTGATTGATTTTTGAAGCATTGATTTTCTAAATTTTTTTTTCCACCCTCTCATGCAAAATTTAGAATTTTCGAGATTGAGTTGAATTTTATAGATTAAATCGAAGGGAGTCAATTGAATATAGTTATTAAATATGATTCCGTATTTGGGCGATTTTCACGATTTATAGAGATCCGATTGAGGTGATTTTTAGTTCTTTTATTATTATAGAGTTATGAAATTTTCATTTTAGTTTAAGAATCAGATTTAATTTTGGGCCCTAAGCAGATCATTTTTTTCAGGAGGGAATTTACGATGAATTGTCCGTGATCCGTTTGGAAGTAATTGAAATGGTTTCGGGTTTATGGTTTGACGTGGTGGGGAATTCCTCCCTGGTGGGATGCGCATCCAGATGTCACGTACTACATTGGACACGTGACTCTCCAGGGTAGGGTTCCAACACTTATGGTATCAGAGCGTTCCGGTTTAGGTCCGGGTATAAGGAGAAATTTTGGGTTTTTATGACCTATTATGCATTATTTTAAGATTGAATTATTTGCATTGTTTTGCATTGTTTTGAATTATTTTCATGTCTAAATGTTGATTTTGCATGATTTGACTCGTACTATACGCTTTGAAAATTGTTTTTGCACGAACTAAAAATTTTCTCTGGTTTTATTTTGAAGGAGTAAATATGCCGCCTCGGAGTAGAACTCGAGGAGCTTTGTCTCGCTCTCGCTCTCGCCAGGGGAGCACAAATGTTGGGACTCGAGTTTGGAATCGGACCTCAATCGGAAAAACGAGAACGGAAACGAAAACGAAAACGAAGTGGCGGAAAGCGAAATCGAAAGAAATCGAATTCGAAAGAACGGAACGGAAGGCAAAAGGCAAAGTAGGCAAACGAAATCACAAAGCGAAATTACAAATCGAATCGAAAACATAAGTCGAAAGAATCAAAAGCGAATCGAAAGCAAAAGTAGAGAAGGGAATCGAATACGAATCGAAAGTGGAACAAAAACTTAACAAAGCTGATCCGACATTCGAGAACAAAGAACAGAGAAAAACGATCGTGTTGGAAACTCTAAGACTACAATCCATCCGAATCGGTATAATTTTTTTTCTTCTTCTTTCTTTCTTTTCATCATTATTCAATCTTATCCAAAGTAAAGACTTCCTCAATTTGGAATTCACAAATTCCATAACCTCAATCAATTTCTCAAACCGTAACAAAATTCTTACACATGCAAAGTCTCAATCCGTAATCCTCTTCTTATACATTCATACAAATCCAAAATTCATCTTTTAATCAATTCTTATTTTATTTTATCTTTTCCATACAACCCATTGTTGTTAAAAATTCGGTAGCATAACGGCTGCATTCTAACTAACCCAAAACCTGCAAAGTGTTTAAAACGCACTTCTATATTTCACAAACAATACCCAGTATCATCGGATACCCCGTCCGGAATCTAAAACACATTCAACTACAGTATCCAATAAGCAAATACACAATCATATCTCGATTAAAATATCCAAATTCCATTCACATTCATTCTCACATCAATTCATATTCATATCTCAATTCAAAACATAAAATCCATAATTCGCATCCAAACACAACCCAATCATAATCATAAATCATAACCATACACAAATCTATATCTAAATCTTAATACATAAATCCATAAATCATTTACATCCTGGAATTAGATATACTACAAACTTGAATGGGTTTACAAGTCATATACAATGCCAAAAATCCCAAATACATAAAACATAAGACGAACAAAATCGAAACAAGGTCCTGATATTCTTTCATCCGATCTCCCGCTCGAAAACCTGAAGATGGGGATGAAAGGGGGGTGAGCGCAAAGCTCGTGGATAATATGTTTATAAATTGAAAGATAAGCGAAAACATTTTGCAAAACCTTTTTGCCATTTATTTTAAAAGTTTCACGGTAGAAAATTTGTCAAATTTCTTATTCCTCAAACTTTTTAAATCATTGTTAAAATAATTTTAATAATATTACTGCTGAAAATCTACAAATAGCTTGTTTCTAAAAAATTTTCACATTTTTCACTTTTCATGAACAAAATCAAAATTGTGTAAATCTTAATTTCTTTCATATTTCTTAAACATCGTTCAAATCATGCAATGCATCACACTTATAAACAAAACAAAACAAAACACCTAACACATTGAATGGTTTGGTTCGGTCCAAAACAGAACGTACTGCATATTCCCGCAGAGCGGTCTTGTGCAGCCGTGAACGAAACATACTGCACCTTCCTGCATCGCGGTCCGATGTAGCCTTGACTTATGGGAGTCCGAGGTCGGAACTCCAGTGCCACTAGCAGGCAGCCGGAAGAAGGCTTTAAAACAGACAAGTGCGCACTCGTCTCACTTATGGGACCTGACCAAACCCATATAACAACATAATTCGAAACCGAAAAATTTGGATTGCCCGAAGGCACTTTTCGAAAATCTTGATTTTTAAAATTTTCATATCGTATCATCATATCGTGTCAATACTTGACATAGTCTGATATCCACATATCACATCAATTCATATAGCCAATCATATTCAATCTCAATTCATTAATTTAATCACATATAAATCAAATTCATAACAATGAATGCAATTTATTTCTTTAAACCATAAATCCAACGTATACAAATTCATAAAGCACATTGTTCAAAATTTTCAATTAATTCAAAAATATGATTTTCATAAATCTTGTATTTTCTCAAAAACATTCCGAAAGCATTGAATTTAATCCTTCGAAAATCATAATTTTCAAACATTTATATAAACAATAATTTCTTAAAATTTTGCTTCTTGATTTTTCAATAACACTTACTTAGCATAAAATTCAATAAATAAACATACTACCCACCTCGAATCGATGCCAGAAGCTTGTCCCTAGCTTCAATTTGACCATTGCTTCTTTCTTTCTTCCAACTTAAAACTTATCTATACCAATTCACCCAAATTCAACATCATAAATAACATAATTACTCAAATTGAGCTTAGGAAACATTAATTCCTCATATATTCCAACTATCTAAATCATTAACTTCCAAAATCTCCAAATCACAAAAATTAATTCCCAATTATCCAAAATTGAACCAATTAAATTAAGCATTCACTAAAATTGACTTCATAATCCACAAACCCATACTATTTTTCATGATTCTAAACCAAAAATTCATGAAAAACTCAAAACTCAAAATTTTCTCTTACCTCATTTCTCCTCCAAATTTTAAATTTATTGGGCTTGAAAGGAAGCTTTCACCTTCTTCCATCTTTTTCCCTTAGAATTTGTTGGACCAATGGTGATTGACAAATTAATTCCACTTATGTTTTGATAATAATAAAATACTTAGAATTGGTCAAGAAATTGTTTCAGGTATTTTGGATTGATATTGATAAAGAGTTGTGCAAATCAAGATGGGTAAGTGACAAATCATTGAAGAATCAGATGGGAGTTTCCTTATAAGTGAAAATGGCTTAAATAATGAGGATTATAGTAGATTTGGATGGATGTTACCGTTGGAGGACCACAAGTCGACTTATACATCAAGGCCTGAACAACATAAGTCGACTAGAATGAAGATATGACAACACAAGTCGACTAACAGCATACAAGTCGACTTATCGAGGACGACAAGTCGACTTACACATCACAAGTCGACTTATAAAAGAGCGGAGATGCAATTTTACGTAAAATGTTGTCACAAGTCGAATACAACTCGACAAGTCGACTTATGGGTACAACACATTAATTCCAACGGTCCAATTAGCCAAAAATGGAATGGAGATTATCAAGTAATGGCTATAACAAATCAAGCAACGGCTAGAAGAGCTCCAATAGCTATATTTCTTCAAGTATAAATAGAGGATGATGGAAGAAGAGTATATACAAGTTCTACAAGCCAAAATACTCTTATCTTGCTCCAAATTGCTCATCATTATTCTTACTTTGTTTACATTTGTATTAAGCACTTGTTCTTAAATCTTTATCCTATTTCTTTTACAAATTGAGTGACTAGTGGTAGGTCACGTGTGAGGTAGCTTGAGCCAGAAATCAAGTATTGTTGGTAGGATTTGTGCCGGAAGACAAATCATCTGTAAAGGTTGCTTGAGCCGGAAATCAAGCAGTGTTGGTAGGATTTGTGCCGGAAGACAAATCAAATTGTAAGGTAGCTTGAGTCGGAAATCAAGCGGTACTGTAAGAGTTCACACTGAACTATAAAGTGTGTAATAAAGTGGTTGCAAAATCCTAAGAGGGAGCTTAGGTAGAGGACGTAGGTCTTAGCAGCGAACCTCTATAAAACAGTGTTTGATCTTCTTCCCTACTCTTTATATTTAGATTTGATTAAATTTTTTTTGTGTGAATAAACTTCTGATTTTATTATAGAAAATTTCAAAAAGCTTAAAGATCTATTTAACCCCCCTTCTAGATCGCTTACAGAATTCAAGCAAAAATCATGGTAGAAGGCCCAAAATTTCAAAAACCTAGTTTCTCCCTCTTCTGCTTTCTTTTTCTCCATAGCCGAAAGTGCTTCTCTTCTTCTCTTCTTCTCTTCTTTTATTTCTTCCTTTTTCCTCTAAGTTTCGTGCCCTTCATTCTTCTTATACGACTATCACTTTGCCATGTCATTAATGAAAGACAAATGACCAATTTGTCCTTCCATAAAAGCCTAGAAACTTAAAAGTTTTAGTGATTTTCCACAAATGCCCCTGAACTTGATTTTTAATTCATGCTTACTTTAGGTCATTTTTCTCACTATCAAATTGAAGGAATTAGCCAAAACTTCCTTCTAGAGAATTGTTCCTCATTGTCTTAATTTCATAACTCCACCAAAATCATTTAATTTGGTGAATTACACCAAAAGTTATGTTGCAAATAGTTCGGACATGTCTTATGTTTCATCATTTTCCAGCACGTTATTTCCATCCAAACATTGACATTCTTAAGCACCAAATTGACACTTGATGTCTTCACCAAAATTGTAACTCTATTTCTCTAGTTTAATCCAACTAAAGAATCACCTCATTTGGATTACTAGAGCAAAAGTTATGGCCAAAATGCTTTCAGATGTTCCTAATCCAAGACTGCACACAAATCCGAACTTCCATTCAGAAATTGAAAGTCTTATACTTAGCTTAAAATTCAATAAATAAACATACTACCCACCTCGAATCGATGCCAGAAGCTTGTCCCTAGCTTCAATTTGACCATTGCTTCTTTCTTTCTTCCAACTTAAAAATTATCTATACCAATTCACCCAAATTCAACATCATAAATAACATAATTACTCAAATTGAGCTTAGGAAACATTAATTCCTCATATATTCCAACTATCTAAATCATTAACTTCCAAAATCTCCAAATCACAAAAATTAATTCCCAATTATCCAAAATTGAACCAATTAAACTACGCATTCACTAAAATTGACTTCATAATCCACAAACCCATACTATTTTTCATGATTCTAAACCAAAAATTCATGAAAAACTCAAAACTCAAAACTCAAAATTTTCTCTTACCTCATTTCTCCTCCAAATTTAGAATTTATCAGGCTTGAAAGGAAGCTTTCACCTTCTTCCATCTTTTTCCCTTAGAATTTGTTGGACCAATGGTGGTTGACAAATTAATTCCACTTATGTTTTGATAATAATAAAATACTTAGAATTGGTCAAGAAATTGTTTCAGGTATTTTGGATTGATATTCAATAAAAGAGTTGTGCAAATCAAGATGGGTAAGTGACAAATCATTGAAGAATCAGATGGGAGTTTCCTTATAAGTGAAAATGGCTTAAATAATGAGGATTATAGTAGATTTGGATGGATGTTACCGTTGGAGGACCACAAGTCGACTTATACATCAAGGCCTGAACAACATAAGTCGACTAGAATGAAGATATGACAACACAAGTCGACTAACAGCATACAAGTCGACTTATCGAGGACGACAAGTCGACTTACACATCACAAGTCGACTTATAGAAGAGCGAAGATGCAATTTTACGTAAAATGTTGTCACAAGTCAACTTATACAACTCGACAAGTCGACTTATGGGTACAACACATTAATTCCAACGGTCCAATTAGCCAAAAATGGAATGGAGATTATCAAGTAATGGCTATAACAAATCAAGCAACGGCTAGAAGAGCTCCAACAGCTATATTTCTTCAAGTATAAATAGAGGATGATGGAAGAAGAGTATATACAAGTTCTACAAGCCAAAATACTCTTATCTTGCTCCAAATTGCTCATCATTGTTTTTACTTTGTTTACATTTGTATTGAGCACTTGTTCTTAGATCTTTATCCTATTTCTTTTAGAAATTGAGTGACTAGTGGTAGGTCACGTGTGAGGTAGCTTGAGCCAAAAATCAAGTGTTGTTGGTAGGATTTGTGCCGGAAGACAAATCATCTGTTAAGTTTGCTTGAGCCGGAAATCAAGCGGTGTTGGTAGGATTTGTGCCGGAAGACAAATCAAATTGTAAGGTAGCCTTCGCCGGAAATTAAGCGGTACTGTAAGAGTTCACACTGAACTATAAAGTGTGTAATAAAGTGGTTGCAAAATCCTAAGTGGGAGCTTAGGTAGAGGACGTAGATCTTAGCACCGAACCTCTATAAAAACAGTGTTTGATCTTCTTCCCTACTCTTTATATTTAGATTTGATTAAATTGTTTTTGTGTGAATAAACTTATGATTTTATTGTAGAAAATTTCAAAAAGCTTAAAGATCTATTCAACCCCCCTTCTAGATCGCTTACAGAATTCAAGCAAAAATCATGGTAGAAGGCCCAAAATTTCAAAAACCTAGTTTCTCCCTCTTCTGTTTTCTTTTTCTCCATAGCCAAAAGTGCTTCTCTTCTTCTCTTCTTCTCTTCTTTTATTTCTTCCTTTTTCCTCTAAGTTTTGTGCCCTTCATTCTTCTTATACGACTATCACTTTGCCATGTCATTAATGAAAGACAAATGACCAATTTGTCCTTCCATAAAAGCCTAGAAACTTAAAAGTTTTAGTGATTTTCCACAAATGCCCCTGAACTTGATTTTTAATTCATGCTTACTTTAGGTCATTTTTCTCACTATCAAATTGAAGGAATTAGCCAAAACTTCCTTCTAGAGAATTGTTCCTCATTGTCTTAATTTCATAACTCCACCAAAATCATTTAATTTGGTGAACTACACCAAAAGTTATGTTGCAAATAGTTCGGACATGTCTTATGTTTCATCATTTTCCAGCACGTTATTTCCATCCAAACATTGACATTCTTAAGCACCAAATTGACACTTGATGTCTTCACCAAAATTGTAACTCTATTTCTCTAGTTTAATCCAACTAAAGAATCAACTCATTTGGATTACTAGAGCAAAAGTTATGGCCAAAATGCTTTCAGATGTTCCTAATCCAAGACTGCACACAAATCCGAACTTACATTCAGAAATTGAAAGTCTTAGGGGCTAAATTGAAATTCACTTTCTTCATATGATTCGTAGCCCCATGTCTCTATTTTATTTTTTCTTAAGAATCACTTCAATCGGATCACTACACATTAAGAATTTCTCAAAATACTGAACTATGTTCAGAAAATTTCCTAACTCACTTTGATTAAATCAATCAACCTTAATTTAATCTCATAAAATTACAAATTTTCCCAGAGAATGTAGATAATTGTCTTAGGAATCCAACGCTTCGAAAACCAAGTCAATCAATTTAATCTCATAAAATTACAAATTTTCCCTGAGGATGTAGATAATTGTCTTAGGAATCCAACGCTTCGAAAACCAAGTCAATCGGATGTTAGACGGAAAAGTTATAAGCAAAAGATTGAAGAGAGGTCATATTTCCTATGATATGAAAATAATAATTAAAAAATTAAAAAATAAAAATTAATTAATAATAAAAATTTGATTGCCCTCGCGAGATTGGTCATGCAATTTTTTTTCTTTTAATATATATATATATATATAATGTATATATATATCCGAATTTACCAAAAATCATATCTTTTGTTTCCGAATTTCAAATTTGACAAATTTGATATCAATAGAAAGCTTAAAGGAAGTACATTAGAGGCTAATTTAGTTTTTGAGTTCTTCATGGAAGTTGTAACTTCCATGAAGAACTCGAAAACTAAATTAGCCTCTAATATGGTTAAATTTCTAATCAAAGATTCTGCTCAATTAATAATTCCCTAAACAAAGACTCAACTTTGAAAATTTGTATCTTTTAACTCCAAAGTCCAAACATTTCGTACTTTATATCAATGCAAAGATCAGAAAATCACCTACAACTTTCATGAAGGACAGGAAAATCAATTTGACCTATAAGGAAGTCAATTTTCCAATCAAAAGTTCTGTCCTCTAATAATCATGCTAAAATAATAACAAAAACTTGTAAAAATCATAACTTATTATTCCATGCTCTAAAAGTTGCATGCTTTATATCAAACTAAAGATCAAATCAAAATCTTCAACTTTCATGAAGAACTTAAAAGCTAATTTATAGCGCCCCCTCACCGTAGGGTACACATCGGGACGCCCAAAGGTCGCTCCGACACATATCCCACGATAAAGGTGCACTACCAGAAAATTCCGATAATAATCCACATGGCATCGCAATAATATTTAAAACCATAATATATCAGAAATCAATAATTTTAAAATCCAAAAATAATCTTGATACAGTCATCCAATATCAGAATAGACAAGTCTATCAGTCCCCTAACAAAACCCAAAAAGGAAACTGATACAAGCGTCTATACTAAGTCATCCGCAAAAGTCCAACCCAGCTGACCGACCTGTGTGCCATCGCTTCTCTTTCCAGCACGTTCGCACGGTAGGAAAAGACTATCTCCGGAGCTAGGAGCCTAATCTATCAGTCCTGAAAAATAGGTTGCAATTTTGGGTGAGTTTGTGAACTCAGTGAGAAACCATCATCGATGGTTCACTCAAATCATGCATTACGCAGATTGCGTACAGCACGACACAGTAAGGTACAATTAGTATATAACAATTTGCAGTAGCCTATAACAGTTTGCTATATCATATCGCAATTCACAGTATTATGCAACAGTTTACAGTAGCATGTAACAATTTGCAATCTCTCATGTCATCACATAATTCAGTAAGTTTCTCAATTCAATCAGTCATGTGTATACAATGCATATGAGACTCTTTTTCAGTTATTCAGTGTTGTGCCCAAGTGCTCAGTCAGTATTCAGTGGGGGACGTGTTAGGGATTTCTCCCCTCGGGCTCGAGGCCCGGTCAGTACAGTGTTCGAGCTCGAGGCTCTTTTCAGTGATAATAGCAACTTGGGTCACATATCCATTATCTGATCATGCATTTATGCATATTATGTAGTGTTCAGTAATTCAGAGATATGGCTATAAAAGCCCAGTAGTTCAGTTCAATTTCCAATGTCATGCAGTAGTTCAATCCCATACAGTAGAAACATGCAATTCGATTATATACATTTCAGTAACCATGCAATTCACATTGGCAAATAATTCACATAGAGCATTTAGACAATCAGGAATTTGAGAAACCAACTAGGTTACTCACCTGTAACTTCCGAGCTACTGCCTGGAAGTTCCAGCAATGTCCGTGGAATAACGATCCAACGACGCCTCTATAACAGTAAAATACAGTCCCATTACTAGATGCTCAATTAAACAATTCAGTGATGCATATGTCTCTATGAAATTATGTACAATGCATGTTCACGTTTTCCGGCGCTAAAACCCAATTTAGAACTCTTAGGCCCAATTCTAACTCTTCGCTCAATTGATCGACAATAATTGATCAAATCCTAAAATCCAGTTCAATCTCCCCGATTCATATACCCTATAGCAATTCCATAACCATTGGGTCAAAACCTCAATTGAAAATCTCAATTAAAACTCCAATTGTCTCAATTCAATACTTAGGTCACACTATGAACCATAATTGACCTTATTCTCTATGAATCAATACCATTTAAATTAAATTCTAACTTCCATAATTATTCTTAATTGTAGACCTCTTTCCCTAGTTTATAATGAATCGAGAATCATCTCAATCGGAGGTCTATACCATAAGTTATACCCAATAATCAAGAATCAATCCAATCAGAAATTCCCCTCACCGCGACCTTGCGGTCTTCGCCGCGACGCATAAGGGTTGCTCGCCACGGCGTGAAGGACGCTCGCCGCGGCGTGAACCCGTGCGCTCGCCGCCGCGTAATTACTCACCGCGGCGAGGCTGGCCCAGACGTCGCGACGTGCGGGTCGCGCCACCGCCTTCTTCGATCGATTTCTGACTTTTCTCTCACTAAAACCAGCATTAAACACTCCCATCTACCCAGATCAACCATAATAAATGCCATAAATGTAACAACTAACCATTAATAACAACATTAAAGCCATAAATACTTACCAATCGAAGATCAAAACCACAAATCACCGTAAATCCTAAAACTTTCTCCAATCACCGATTAACCACTCTCAACCCTTCTCAACCTTCATCAATCACATTAAACAAGTAAGCTTTGCACAATGACGAGAAACCACAAGGAAAAATCGAAGAATCCTCACCGATGGGAGGAATCGAAGATCATCGTGGGAGGAGGAAGAGAAGAAACGATTTGCCTTAGGATAAAATCCCCAATTCCAAACCTAAGCTATTTATAGACATAGGTCTCCAAATCAGTTCAAATTTTCAGTCTCTAAATTTCAATGGTTCAACATTTTTATTTCCTAACAGTATAACTCTAATTTTTCCATTGCCATTGGACAATTCTTTCAGTACTATACAGTCAATCAGTCTATCACTCCAAAATTTTCGATCCGGGCATTTTCTCCTAAATTTCTCAAAAATTTCCTATAAGCCACTATCAATTATCAATTACACTTAAACTATTCTAAATCAGTCATTCGAGCCCACTTATTCCTAATTCTCAATCAATCATAATCCAGTTAGTTCAGTCAGTTTCCAATTCACAATCCAATCAACTCATACTCACAATTAAAATGCCAGAAAATCATGAATGCATGTACCTATGAATAAATGCATATGCAATAAACATGTTCCTCTATAATTAGAGGCCAGTAACATGCTCAATCAGTGAATGCAATGAAACCTATCAGTCTGACCCAATATTACCATAATGCCCTTGCTATTAGTAACGAGATGTTACATAATTCAACCTTTAACTAGGTCAATTTCTCAGTCAAAGTTTCAGCCATAACATTTCATATCTTCCAATCCTCACATCCACTAAGCTTGGAAAATCTTATATGACTTTCAAGAAAGTCACTTAACTCAATTCAGAACATATTAGTCCAGAATTTTCCTCAAAACACAGCATGCACAATACTATACTTAAAAACATTTTCAAAGTTAAAGTAAAATAGCTTTACTTTGACTGACCATAAATTTCACTCCTGATATCGAAAACTATCAAACTTTATGGAGACAGAAAGCTTTCAACATAAGCTACAAGTTTCATGAAGATCATTTTCTTAAATTTTGCCTAAATCAAAAAGTCAACTCTCAAGTCAAACTTTCTATCACTATTCATCCCCAAAAAGTCAAACTTTCTTATTTCTTTAAATTATCGCACTTTTTCTATTTATTTCTTGATTTTCAACTTTCCTTTCAATCCATTAATTCATGTTAACTTTTATAACTCATACAAATCTCCACAATTATCAAAACCAAAATAATTCTTTTCTCATCCATTTTCCTTTAAGTATAAATGCACTATACCATAACATAAACACAAAAACAATCATTTCTTTTCAATTATTATTTCTAAATTCTACTTAAAAATCGGGGTCCAACAACGGATGAGTCGCATGTCCCACAAGATGCAGGGACACACTCTACTCCTAGCTCTGAGGCACCTAGTGTGCAACCTGAGGAGCCACCGCCTCCTCCTTCTACTATGCCTGCGATGGATCCGCAGTTCTTCCAAGCTTTTGCCCAGGCTTTCACCTATGCCTTGGGCCAAGGATCACAGGCTCCGATGCTAGCTCCAGTGGTTAGGGGCCGGCAGTATGACAAGCTGCGGAAGTATGGAGCGGTGAACTTTCATGGTACCACCAATCCAGAAGAAGCAGAATCTTGGATGAAGAGGACAGAGAGGGTCCTGGTGCAGATGAAGTGCACAGATGAAGAGAAGCTGGAGTATGCAGTTAGCTTACTGTAGGGGGATGCTCTCTACTGGTAGGAGTCAGTGCCACAGAGTCAGGCTGTGCCTCCAGTGCTGACATGGAGGGATTTTGGGGAGGTGTTCAGGAAGAAGTACCTCTCCCGGGTCTATGTCTAGGAGAAGGCCAGGGAGTTCTTGATTCTGACTCAGAGGGAGATGATGGTGAGCGAGTATGAGATGAAGTTCACCTAGCTATCTAGATATGCAGCTCACATTGTGGCCAATGAAGAAGATAAGTGCCACAAGTTCGAGGGAGGCCTCCACCTGGGAATCAAGGAGAAGGTAATAATTCACAATTTCTGTGATTATCGATGGCTCGGATCTTCGCACTCAAGGTGAGAAATTTGGAGAACATCGAGCGAGGAGGTGGAAGAAGAGAAAGAGTAGAGGGCAGTCATCCAAAAAAGGGGGTAGTGTTCAGACAGTTGACAGGGGGGAGAAGAGCGTCCGTACTCAGAGTCAGGGTGGCAGTAGTGCTCCTCATCAGAGCAAGCAGTTCAGGGCAGGGACAATACAGGCCTCCTCAGTGGGAGGAAATAGCATAACAAAGAGAAGCAGGAACCAGAACCCCCAATGTGAGCATTGTGGGAAGCTACATCAGGGTGAGTGTTACAAGCTATTGGGAGCCTGCTTCAAGTGTGGAGAGAAGGGACATAGGATTAAAGACTGTCCTCAGAAGACTAGAGAAGATGGATCACAGGTTCAAGTTCCGAGGAGAGCAGAAACTGTAGGAACCAGGCTAGCTGCTGGGGTGGGCAGTTATGGATTAGTCAGGAAACCTATTCCTCCAGGGAGACCGAGAGGGAAAGCACAGGCTAGGGTGTTTGCTATGACACGGAAAGAAGCTGCAGCCGCACCGGAAGTTGTTATTGGTATGGGTCAGCTATTTCATTCTGATGTGTATGTCTTATTTGATTCTAGTTCCACTCATTCCTTTGTTTCTGCAAGCATGGTCTTACCTGAGATGCATTTAGTTCTTTTGGATAACTTTCTGCTTGTTAGCACTCCGTTAGGGAGAAATGTAATTGTAAGCTGGATCTTTAGAGGTTGTGAGCTGATTATTGACGGATCTAGACTGGTAGTGGATCTGCTACCTCTAGATCTGAAGGGATTGGATGTTATTGTGGGGATGGATATAATGGAGAAATATAAGGCGAAGCTTGATTGTGGCCTAAAGGAAGTGGAGTTTGATCTGGGGGATGGTCAGAAAGTAACTTTCAGAGGGGACAGAAAGATATCACTGCCAAGGCTTGTTTCAACCTTGCTAGCTGATAAAATGATGGGAAGTGAATGTGAAGCTTTCTTGGTGTATGTTATAGACAAAGGTGTGAGTGACAACAGAGTGCAGGATATTCCTATTGTGAGAGAATTTCCTGACGTGTTCCCAGAGGAGTTACCCGGTTTGTCACCGGAGAGGGAGATCGAGTTTGTTATTGACTTGATTCCCAGAGCAGCTCCTATTTCTATTCCACCTTACAGGATGGCTCCAGCTGAGCTAAAGGAGTTTAAGGAGCAGTTGGAAGAGTTGTTAGAAAAGGGATTCATAAGGCCGAATTCCTCAATTTGGGGAGCACCGGTCCTGTTAGTCAAGAAGAAAGATGGAATGTGGAGGTTGTGCATTGACTACAGGAGGATCAACAAGGTGACAGTTCAAAACAAATACCCTTTACCTCGGATTGATGACTTGTTTGATCAGCTGCAGGGGGCAATAGTCTTCTCTAAGATTGATCTCAGGTCTGCCTACCGTCAGCTCAGGATTAAAGAGTCTGATGTGAGCAAGACAGCTTTCAGGACACGGTATGGGCATTATGAATTTTTGGTTATGCCTTTTGGACTGACCAATGCTCCAGCTGCTTTCATGGATCTGATGAATAGGGTCTTTAAGGAGTTTTTGGATCAGTTTGTGATAGTGTTCATCGACGACATTCTGGTGTATTTAATGAGTGTAGGAGAGCATGAGGAACACTTAAGAATTGTGTTGCAGTAGTTGAGGGAGAGGGAGTTGTATGCCAAATTCACTAAATGTGAATTTTGGCTACATGAAGTGGTCTTCTTTGGTCACATTATTTCTGAGAACGGGGTGCATGTAGATCCAAAGAAGATTGAAGCAGTAGTAAATTGGCATGCCCCGACGACAGTAATAGAAGTGAGGAGCTTTCTGGGTTTTTATGGAGTTTTTTTCCCTGATTGCTACTCCTTTGACCAAATTATTAAGAAAGAACCAGAAGTTTGTTTGGAGTGATGAATGCCAGCAAAGCTTTGAGGAACTCAAGCACAAATTGACTAGTGCTCCAGTTTTGGCTTTGCCCATAGGAGAGGGGAGTTATATAGTATATAGTGATGCTTCCAGAAAGGGGTTGGGTTGTGTACTGATGCAAGGAGATAAGGTGATAGCATATGCCTCACGACAGTTAAAGCCTTATGAGTTGAATTATCCGACCCATGATCTGGAATTGGCAGCTGTGATATTTGCCTTGAAGATCTGAAGGTATTAATTGTATAGGGTTCAGACTAGGATCTTTACTGATCACAAGAGTATCAAATACCTGTTGAGTCAGAAGGACCTGAGTTTGAGATAGAGAAGTTGGATTGAACTACTTAAAGACTATGATCTGTTGATTGAATACCACCCAGGCAAGGCAAATGTAGTAGCAGATGTCTTGAGTAGGAAATCTTCCATAGCACATGTTCAGACAGTCTATCTGTCGCTATTAGAAGAGATGGCTAAGATCAGAATCAGTTTTACGCAGGAGGAGTTTGATTGTGTGGTTGCTACTTTTAGGGTGAGGCCGATCCTCAGAAAAAAAGTTAGAGAGTTGCAGGTTCAGGATGAAGAACTAAGTAAACTGCGAGAAGAGGTTTAGCAGGGTAAGAGGTCTGATGTGGTGGTGAGTGATGATGGACTCTTGACAGTCGGGAATAGACTCTGTATTCCAGATGTCAAGGAGGTGAAGGATGAGATTTTGGATGAGGCGAACAATGCGCCTTATGCTATGCACCCAGGTAACACCAGGATGTACAGGGATCTTAAGGAGCATTTCTGGTGGAGAGGTATGAAGAAAGATGTGGCCGAATATGCAAGTAAGTGTCTAGTGTGTCAGCAAGTCAAGGTTGAGCACCAGGCACCTTCAGGCTTGTTACGACCATTATCCATTCCTGACTGGAAGTGGCAGAAAGTGACCATGGACTTTCTGATGGGGTTGCCCAATACCAGTAGGAGGCATGACGCCATATGGTGATTGTGGATAGATTGACGAAGTCAACCCATTTTCTGGCAATCAAACAGACTGATCCTTTACATGTAGTAGCCAAGAAGTACATTGATGAGATTGTGAGATTGTTAGGACCCGATCCAGGAACCGGATCCCAACCGAAAAATGAAACGGAAAGATGAAAAATCGAAAAGCGAGAAATCGCTAATCGAAAAGCAAAAACGGATTCAAAAGCAAATCGGATATCAAAACGAATACGATCGAATTGAATGCAGCGAATTGAATAATATCTGGCGAATCGAACTGAATTAAATGCCGACATCCGTGGGAAATACAACGTATGGACAACTTATCGCGTTGGAAACCTTCGACATTCCAAAAGCGGTATAAACTTTTTTCTCTTATTCTTTCCTTTTCTCTTTAATCAAACTCAATTAACATATAAACAATCCTACATTTCTATTCTTTCTTACTTCATTCATCTTAATCATTTCTTATACATTCATATAAATCCTCAAACTCATTTCTTTAAACCCATTTTCCGAAATTTTACGAAATTTAAAAGACCTCAAATTGTATTATGACAGCCCAAAATTTACAAAGATTCAAAACACTTCTAAAATATCACATCCATCCATACTACTCATCGGACCTCGCGTCCAGGAATCCAATCTCAATGAAACACACATCTACCTAACACTTCAATAATCTCAAACATTATTAAAACATCTTATCTCAACACAATCCAATCATATTTTCACACGCAATTTATATTCCATGATCAAATAAAATCCCACTTCTAAAACCGACTCATACATTCATAATTCATAAATCAATCACACATTCTACTTAGAACCATAAACAAATCCCATAGCTCATTTCCATACACATACTCGAATACATCAAGAACTAAATACTTCATAAAGGCATTCCAAGCCATACACAAGTTACAAAAATATATAAATATCGAACTGACGTCTTGACCGCATTCATCCGATCTCCTGCTCGAAACCTGGAGATGGGGATGAAAGGGGGGGTGAGCTTGACAGCTCAATGGGTAACATATTTTTTAATGAAACATAAGCGAAAATTGTCTTTTCAAACTTTTCAAACCTTTCCCATTCAGAAGTTTTATTCAAAAACTCATTTCCAAACTTTTCAAGACATTCATAAACCTTCATCAACATTTTCTAAGATTATTCTCAACATCTTCATTTATTTTCAAAACATTCATAAACAGTTTCCGAAATTTCATGATTGACAAATCACTCTCATTTCTCAAATTCTCAAGCTTTTCACAAATCATGCATAATTTTAAATATGAATACATCACGTAAAAGAAGTGTCACGCATACATAAACAAAATTCAAAACATATAACATAACAGAATGGCTTGATGTTGGACCCCACCCACCCGTAGGTGTTTGCGAGTTATCTTTGCGGCGTGTGTTTCTTGGGTTATACCATGGCATCCAACACAAAACACATAACACATTAAATGGTTTGGGTAGGTCTAACAAAAGCGAATCGCTGCGTTCTGCATAGAGGTTACGTGCGTTAAATAAGCGGAGGAGTCGAAATTCGTAACTCTAAGCCACTTGCGGCCGGTAGGAGAAGGCTATCGAGAGGAGGCGAGTGCTTCGACTCTACGGAGGACTGACCAAACCCATACAATTCACATATTCATGCTCAAAACAAGCAGTTGCCGAAGGCACTTTTCAAGACTTGACTTTCAAATTGTTTTCAAATCATATCATCATCAAAACTAATTCAAAAGTTACAAAGCATCGGAATTCATGTTACAAACCATTTAACAATCCATTCCAACATAAACTCATACTCAAGAATATCACATACAAGTGAAAGACATCACATATAAGTCATTGGTGGAAATCATTAGTTTGCATTTATCAGAAAAACTTTAATGCATATTATCTCAAGTAGTAAGAAATCACCCACATAACATATATCAAACTCAAAAATCAGAAACTTGATTTTCATATCGTATCACATTATCATTCATGATTTCACATAATTTACATAACAAATCAAATATCATCACAATTTATCATTCACTATTATACCGCTTCACAATCATATTCAGTTTGTAACAATGCATAATTAAAGTATGCAGCACGTTGGATAAATTAATAAATGAACAAATGTATCCAGTTGCATAAATAACAAACCCTTCGAGCATAAATAATTCGTAAAGATTTACCAATTTATCAAAATCACTTGAAACAATAAATCCAATCTTTGAAACAATTTTTTTTTCATTCCTCCTCTTGATTTCTTAAATAAGAAAACATGATTTCTTTACATAACTCAAACATAAATACCCTTTTTAAATCCATCAAACATACTGAAATCAAGCACTTTTGCCATTTCTTAAATCTTTTCAAAATAATGAAGTCAATTCTTTTCTCAATTCTATCAAATCGTTCAAAATCGAAGAGTGTAACCAATTTAAAACATTTTATTTTAATTGTCCGAATATTAAGTAGCAATTTCTCAAACCCATTTTCCAAATCATGTCAAAAGAAATTGGAAATCAATTTCAAGAGTACTAGGAGATCAAAACTTTTCAACCTTTACATACACAATTTCATTTTCAAGCTTTTACGTAAACAACTTGAAAATCATAATGTTTCAAACACTTTTATAAATCTTTTACGGATATGATAAACTTTCCAAACACTTTTTATAACCAATTTAGCACACTATAAAAATTTCAACAACTTTTATAAACAATTGCGAAAAGCATAAACTTTTCTCCTTGTTTTTCGAAAATCAACAATAAACATTCAAAACATTTCTCTTTTGAATTTTTTTCAAAATCAAATAGACAATCATTCAATTGCATCTACATATTTACAACAATACCTTTAAAATATCCAAACAATACTTTTAAACACTTTCACTTTGAAATATTCAAGAACACTTACGAACTTATACATTTGAAAATAAATATGGTACCCACCTTAAATCCTTAAGCTTTGCAATAGGTTAACATGTCCGTTCCTCAATCTCCAACTTGCCTTAAATGACCTAATCAAAACATATCAATTCTAATTACCATTCCTTTTCACTTCACTCATGAAGAAACCTCTCAAACCTACCTCAACTTCCAAAGACCTCATGTAATCAAAGCATAACACAATGCTGGAAAATTTGTTTCATAAATGTAAAACTTGAACAAAACCCATATAACCTTACTTATAACTTTTCCTACACTGGAACAACCATACTTCACTCCAACCTCGTCAAACTTGTTGAAAATTCCTCCTACACAAATCTGATTTTTTTCTGTTACTTTCATAACCCATCTTCTCTCCTTTTCCATCCTTCCTAATCACTCTTGAAACCATCTTCAGTAAACACATTAAAGACATCAATGCTGGAATTTCAATAAAACAAGGAAATTATGAGATTTCTTTCATACAACCTTAGCCATACTTTATCTAAGCTATTAGCATCACTACTTATCTAATTAGCCAACAATTTTGAAAATCTCTAACCTATATGAAACCCAAACAAAATCATATTTTACTTAACTTCCATCACTCTTACATTTCTTATTCTTTCATATCTTACTCTTTAAATCACCATGTTTAAGCAAGAAAGGGAAAAACCCCAACAAGAGAACCAAGAAAATTCCGAAATCACTAACCCACGAAAATCAGATTTTCTTCTCTTCCATGAAAACTTAAACCCTTTTAAATCTCAACTCAAGAACTCTTCTAATCACCATGAATAAGTAAGAAAAGAGACACCCAAGTAATAATAACCAATAATTTCGAAACCCTAACCTTAGGTGAAACCCACGACATCTTCTTCTTCCCCTTTGTTCTTCTTCCTCCTCTTTGCTCTTGGAACCCACGAAAATCCCTAAAAAAAAACGACTTGCTCATCCTTCTTCTTCTTCTTCCCATGGCTGACCATCCTCTTCTTCTTCTCTTCATCGTTTTTTCCTCTCTCTTCTTTTCTCCTCATTTTCTTTCTTATTCCTTTCCTCTCTACGTGAATTCCAGAAGCTTCAAAAATGACAGCTAGTGTTTCATGCCAGCTCATTAAAAAGGGAGGAAAAGACTATAATGCCCCTCATTTAAGCAATCTTCCACCATTGCCCCTGCACAGGATTTGAAAAACTGATACATTGCGACCTGAATTCGAGTAACTAAACGAAATAATTTGGACAAACTTTCTTCTTAAAAATTGTTCCTCTCCATCTTACGAATCCAACGCCACTGACGGCGCTCAATTCGGATCTAAAACGAAGAAGTTATGGCCGAATTACTAACTGACCTGCACAAAATCCGAAACTGAACTTTAACATAACTTCAGTCCAGAATTTGACAATCTTAGGGATGAAATTAAATTTCGATCCCTTCATAAGATTTGTAGCCCTATGTCTTAACTTTATTTTCCCTCAAGAATCAACTCAATCGGAGTTGTATAACTCCCAAAAATCGCAAAGTACTGAACCATGTTCAGAAAATTATCCAACTTATAACCTATAACTCATCTCTTACTTTGGTTCAATTAATCTTTTTCCATTTAATCTCCTAAAAATCATAATTCTTCATAAAAATGAACGCAATTGTCTTAGGAATCCAACGCTTCAAGAATTAAATCAATCGGATGTCAGACGAAGATTTATAACAAAAGATTGCAAAAGGGTCTGGAGTTGAGCAAAAGTTACAAAACCTTAAATACCCCCTTATAACTGAATTTTTTCCAAAATCATATCTCTTAATTCCAAACTCGAAATTTGACTAATTTGGTGTCAATAAAAAGATCAAAGGAAGCTCTACAACTTCTCTGAAGAACAGAAAAATCCAATTGGCTTCCAAGGAAGTCAAATTTCTACTCAAGATTACATCTTCATCGACTTTTCCTAAACAACTTCCCAATTTGGACGATCATAACTCCTAGCCCGATATCGAAAAATTGCAAACTTTATATCAATGGAAAGATAAAAACATCATCTAAAATTTTCATGAAGATCACTTACTCCAATTCAAACTAAATCTATACGACGAGTGGCCTCGAAGCATAAAACACATAAATCTATACTTAATAGCATTTTCAAAACAAAGCATATCTTCCGAAATTCATATCTCTCAATCCCGACATCAAAAAATAGTAAACTTTATGTTCACAAAAAGCTCTCGACATAATCTACAAGTTTCATGTAGATCATTTTATCAAATTTTGCCTAAATCAAAAGTCAACCCTTAAAGGCCAAAAGTCAAACTTTTTACAATTGTTCATATTTTCACACTTTCTCTCTTTATTTCTTGATTTTCAACTTAATTTCAATTAACTCATCCACTTGTGAATATTTCTTATTTGCACTCAGAAATCGGGGTCCAACAGAGATTGCATGGGATCCCGGATTCGATAGTGTCTGATAGGGATCCTCGGTTTACTTTGAGATTTTGGGAAAGTTTGCAGGAAGCTTTGGGCACTAAGTTGAGTTTTAGCACTACCTTCCATCCTCAGATAGATGGACAATCTGAGAGGGCTATTCGAATCCTGGAGGGGATACTTAGGGAATGTGTGATGGATTTTAAGGGAGCATGGGACGAACACTTGCCATTAATCGAATTTGCTTACAATAATTCGTATCATTCGAGCATTCAGATGGCTCCTTATGAAGCTCTATATGGGAGAAGATGTAAGACTCCGGTGTGTTGGGATGAAGAGGGAGACAGGAAACTTTTGGGTCCAGAGTTGATTCAGATGACCGTTGATAAGGTCAACTTGATTAAGCTCAGGCTAAAAGCAGCTCAGGACAGGATGAAATGTTATAAAGATGCTCACCGGAAGGAGATGGAGTATGAGGTAGGTGATAAAGTTTTTCTTAAGACTTCTCCTTGGAAAGGGATTCTAAGATTTGGTAAGAAGGGTAAACTGAGTCCAAGATATGTGGGGCATTATGAGATTCTGGAGAGGATTGGTCCGTTGGCTTACAAGTTAGCATTGCCTCCTGAGTTATCATAAATTCATGATGTTTTTCATGTTTCTATGTTGAGGAGATACCGATCAGATCCTTCTCATGTCATTCAAGCCGATGAAGTTCAGTTGAGTGACGATTTGAGTTATGGGCAGCTTCTAGTGCAGATTTTGGATACAAAAGAAAAGGTTCTCAGAAACAAGACAGTGCAGCTAGTAAAAGTTTTATGGAGAAACCATTCGGTGGAAGAGGCCACGTGGGAGCCACTGGAAGCTATGAAGGAGAAGTATCATCATCTCTTCATTGATTCAGATAAGAATTTCGAGGACGAAATTTTTTGGGGGGAGAAATGTTAGGTTTAGTTTAAATAAGGTCTAAAATTATTAAATAAGCATGTTTAAAATTATTTTGAGGTTTAGTTTGCCTAATTCCTTTTAGTTAGAATAATTTGAGGTTTTAATACTTAGGTGGATGGAATTTTAATGGAGGGTTTAAGAGTTAATTAGAGTTTTTATATGGAGTTAGAAAAGGTAAAGAAATAAGATGAGTAAGGTCATTTTAGGGAGATCACTTAGGTTCTTAAAGTATAAGGCTAATAAGGAGGGGCATTTTAGTCTTTTAGTATCATTAAAAGAGGAAAGAAAGAAGCAAAAGGGCATGAGGTCGTATGAGTGAAGGAAGGCTACGAAATTTTTCAAGTAAAAAGGAGAGAGTGAGTTTTTAGTGGAAAAGGGAAGAAGAGAAGAAGAAGAAGAAAACTAGGGTCTCATTTTCCTAGCTTTAGAAAAAGGTTTTTTAAGGGTTTTTCAAGAAGGAAAAAGGAAGAGGAAGGGTTTAAGCTTCCATTAGAAGCAAGAAGAAATTTCGTGGGAGTCATTTTAAAGGTAAGAGGATGGAAATTCTTTGGAAACCTTTGATGGGTTTTGGTTCTAATAGCTTAGGAAAAGTATGGGTAAGGTTTTAATAGGATCAATTTCATGCATTTATTGCTTTAAATTTCCCAATTTCGATATCCCTTGTAATGTTGGGATTCCTGTGTTTTGATGAAGGGTAAGAGAGGCAAGAGAAGTTAGAGGAAAGGAAAATTGATCAAGCCGAGGGCTAAAGGAATTAAGGTGGGTGATATTTTAATAATTGAGTTAATAAGCATGTTAAAGTTTTTATCATAAGTGCTATTTATTGCTTTCCAATGACTTACCAATGTTGTATTTATTACTCATTGGAATGGTTTCAACTTGTATTATGTGTCTTTTGTATGTAAATAGAATGTGAAAATATTTTTAAAATTGTTTGTCAAGTGAAAAAGATTAGAATATGTGATTTCGGAAAAATGCCATTTTGGGCAATTATGTGTGAATTATGTGAAATGCATGTTTATATGGGTTTGTGGTAGTCCCTTAAGAGTCAAGTGCACTTGTTTATTTCATAGGCTTCTCCTGCCTGCCCGCTAGTGGCATTGGAGCTCCTCACGGACTCCCATAAGTTTCATGGCTACACATGACTGCTTCGCGGGAATGTGTAGTATGTTCCGTTTGGATCCACCCAAACCATCTTTTATGTGTTTATGTGACATTGCTTTATAATTGTTGATTTTTGTGAATGTTTTAAATCAATTGAAAATGATGAGGAATTCTTTATGGCAAAAGTGTTTTTGGTAAAATTGCTTTGAAAAGAATCGTTAAAGAATTTTGCATGCTTGTTCTTAGTTATTAAATTGTTACCCACTGAGCCGTCGAGCTCACACCCCTTTTCCTCTCCTCAGGCGACGAGCGAGAAAACGAGTAAGTGCATTGGGATTGAGCCATTACCCCTATGCATTTTACTTTTGAAGCTTTATATGAAAACAAAGCTTTAGATGCATTTTGGACCAATGATCTTTCTTTGTAATTTGCACTTTTGATACTTTTGATGTATTATGGGTAAAATGCTCTCTAAAGCTTTGTAATAACTCATATCTTCTATGTAAATGAAAGAGATATGAATTTTTAATGTATCTTGTGTATGTTTCATAAATATGTATTGTTGTATGGTTTGAGATTGTCAAAAAGAGTAAAATTGTGGTTGCTGCCATTTGAGTTAGTATTTGGGATTATATGGATTGATTTGAGAGTTGGGAGATTGAAGAATGTGGAGATTGAAGTCTTGTGCAGGTGCTGGAAATTAGTGGATGTGTTTGAAGATTTTGGCTAGTGAAATTTTAGAGGAGGTGTTGTCAAATTTTTTTCAAAAGAGCAGAAACTTTGACTGAGTTTTTGACCCTCTTAGAGTTTGAATTGGAATGGGAGGTCTTCTTGAATATTGTAGTTTATGATTAGAGCTTTCTATTGGTGCTTAATATTTCACTTTTGGACTTAGGAATAAGAAGTTATAAGGTTTGAAAGAATGGAGTTACTGTTGAAAAGGGTACTGTCCAGGCAGTAATTTAGGAAGGGTTTTCACTTTCTTAGAGCCTACATTGATTTTTGCATTTTTTATGAAAGATGTAGATTGTCTTATATTCTTTCCATTGAGGTATAATATGCCATTTTTGGGATTAGGAGTAAAAAGTTATGAGGTTTAGAAAGATTCAGTTACTATTTATATGGTCTTTTTATAGGCAGTAGCTTTGAAAGAGTTTTAACCTCTTTTAAAGACTGAATTGATTTTTGCTTCCTTTATGAAAGTTGTAAATCGTCTTTTTATCTTTCCTTTGATATAAAATGTGACATTTTTGGGCTTTTGTGTTAAAATATATGATTTTTTTTCGAATTTTTGTTATTGTGTGGAATAATTTTAGTTGGGCAGTAATTTTGAAGTAGCTTTTGACTCTCTTAGAGGTCAAATTAGTTTTTGAATCCTTCATAGAAGTTGTTGAGCTTCCTTTTATCTTTTTATTGATATCAAATTTTCGAATTTTGGATTTCGATGTGAAGAGTTATAAATTTTCAAAGTTTCAGATGTTTTAATTCAATTTTAGGAAAGAAAATTTTACGGTCTCATGGCGCCCTCGCGAGGCCCTCGCCGAGGCAGCGTCTCGCCAATGAATGCCCTCATGAGGGCGAAGATCGCCCATCTGAGCAACTCGCGATCATGGCGCTTCCAGGTGTATGGCGTTGTTCGTCGATTCGATTTTTATTTTATTTTCGATTTTCTTTTTCAAATTCAACCTTCTCCCACTATTTTGCTTGTAACTTTTTTGTTTGACTTCCGATTTAATTGATTTTCAAAGCATTGGTTTTCTAAAAAAAATTTTCTACCCTCTCATGCAAAATTTAGAATTTTTGGGATTGAGTTGAATTTTATAGATTAAATCGAAGGGAGTCAATTGAATAAGGTTATTAAATATGATTCCGTATTTGGGCGATTTTCTCAATTTATAGAGATCCGATTGAGATGATTTTTAGTTCTTTTATTATTATAGAGTCATGGAATTTTCATTTTAGCTTAAGAATCGGATTTAATTTTGGGCCCTAAGCAGATCACTTTTTTTCAGGAGGGAATTTAGGATGAATTGTCCGCGATCCATTTGGAAGTAATTGAAATGGGTACGGGTTTATGGTTTGACTTGGTGGGGAATTCCTCCCCTGTGGGATGCGCGTTCAGATGTCATGTAGGATGTCGGACACGTGACTCTCCAGGGTAGGGTTCCAACATGTTCAATTGAAGGAACATATTTAGTTATGACTGAACCATCTTGAATCTTATCATGAATAAAGTGACAATCTATTTCTATGTATCTGGTTCTTTTGTGAAAAACTGAATTGGTTGCAATGTGTAGGGCTACTTTATTGTCACAATATAACAATGCTAGCCTTGGATATAATATTCACAAATCTTTCAACAATGATTGTAACCAAGATAACTTATAACATGTACTAGTCACAACTCTATATTCAACTTCTACTGAGGATAGAGAAATAATCTTATACCTTTTTGTCTTCCATGAAATGAGAGAAGATACCAAAAAAAAAATAGCTTGTAGTTGATTTTCAGGATACTGGGCAACCTCCCTGGTCAAAATCATAGAAAGTAAGCAAAAATAAATTATTTTGTGAAGGGAACCTTGACCTGGATTATTCTTTAAATACTGTAATACATGCATGGTAGTATAAGGTTTGTGTGGAGTATGAATGAATATGCTCAATATGTGCACTTAATAAGTGATATCGGGACGAGTAATAGTCAAGTAAATTAGGGGTCCTGTAAAATGCATGTATAGAGATGGATCTTTTAAAAATCCATGAGTTTTGCTCCAAAATATCTTCCATCTTTCAAAAATTCGAAAGTTTATTTCCTTTGTGAAATGAAAATACCTTTCTTTGACCATGAGAACTCTATACCCAACAAATACTTTAAGTTTCCCAAATCTTTAAACAAAAATGATTATGCAAAATTTTTTAGATGAGATATGGTGATGGGATCATTACCAGTTATGAGAATGTCATCGACATAGATCAATAAAGCTATAAATGATTTCCTTTCCTATATGTAAACAATGAGTAATCAAATTTGGACTGACTAAATCCAGCATTTTGAATAATACTAGAGAACTTGGTAAACCATTAACGAGGGACTTATTTTAATCCATATAAGGACTTGTCGAAGCGACACCTAAGATTCCCCCTGTCGCTGAAAATAAGAAGGAAAGACATATGGATTTCTTCAGAAAGGTCACCATAAAAAAATCATTATGGACATTATGCCGATGAAGATTCCAATTTTGAGCTACAACTAAAGCCAATAAATTAGCAGTAGGTGAAAAGGTGTCATGATAATCGATACCTTCGAGTTGTGTATAACCTTTTGCAACAAGGTGCGCTTTATAGTGTTCAAGAGAGCCATGATTTGCACTTTATTTTTATACCCAACGACAACCACTATCTTGCTTTCCAGGAGGAAGAGATGTGAGACCAAGTATTATTAGCCTTTAAAACATCTAACTTAGATTACATTTCCTTTTATCAATGAGGTTGAGAAGTTGCTTGATCAGAACATGCAGGCACATCATCGTTATTAACAATAGTAATAAATAAACGATGTTGTGGTGAGTAACAATCATAAGAGATAAAATTGCAGAGAGGATACCGAGTACCTTTATATGGAAAAGTGAAGAGGGTGAAGATGATTCCAAAGATGTCATTCGACTGTAAATATAGTCACGAAACGCTGCAGGAGGAATATGAGGTTATTGAGAATGAAACAAGGGGGTTGCTACTAATGAAGTAGTTGAAGAGGAAAGGATAGGTTCCACAAATGTTGGGTGAATGGATGAAGGAATCTCTAAAACAATAGGATATGTGATCGTAATAGGTAGGACAAAATCAATCGTTGGTATAGAAGGAGCAATGGATTTATAAGGAAAGACATCTTCATGGAAAATAACATCATGACTAGTGAAGACTTGGTGAGTTTCCATATCATATAATTTGTAAGCTTTTTGGTCAACAGGATAACTAAGGAAAACATAACGTATGGCACGAGGAGTAAACTTATGAGAAACATGAACAAGGTAGCATATGTAAGACACCCAAAGACTCTAAGGTGAGAATAAGAAGGAATTTTTCCATAAAGTCACTCAAAAGGAGTTTGGAGAGAAAGCATAGGTGTGTGTAACTTATTAATTATATGGATAGCAATGGAGACACATTCTGCACAAAAGTGTAAAGGAAGGGAAGCTTAAAAATGAAGAGCTCTTGTTGACTTAAGGATATGTCTATGCTTGTGCACGATAACTCCATTTTATTGAGGTGTGTAAGTGCAGCAATGTTGGCAAGTGATGCCTTTTTTTTCAAAAAATTATCATATAGCGAAAATTCCATTCCATTATCAACTCAAATATTAACTATAGTAGTGTTGAATCGAGTTTTTGCAAAAGAGAAAAAAATTGGTAAGTAAATGTCTTCTTTCACTTTTATAATGCTTGAAAAAAACCTAAGTAAAACGAGAGTAGTCACCCACAATAGGCAAAAAATATTTAGCACCAAAACGAGAAGGAATTTTGTATGGTCCCTAAATATCACAATGGATTAATTTAAAATAATTTATATAAGAAATTGAACTAATGGAAAAAGGAATCCTTGTCTGTTTGGTAAGAGCACAGACATCGTAAGTATTATTTGACTTTAAAGGAAAATTGAACAAAGTTTTGGCCATGAAATCTAATCTAAAAGAGGATAAGTGCCCTAGTCATACCATAGGATTGTAGGAGTGTTTTGAGAAGAAGAAGGCCTAATGGTATGGGCTGCTGCATAATGAATAAAATAGTATGACTTATTTGCTGCCATTACAACCAAGTAATAGAGTTCATTTCGTTGTTTACCCAAACCAATCGTCATCCCTATCATAAATCCTGCAAAATACACCAATAAGGAAAAAATGTTATTGAACAATTTAAATCTCTTATGATTTGACTCACATACATTAAATCCAGTTTACAAGATGGTACCCCAAGCACATTTTTTAAATAGATAATTGGACACAAAGGTAAACTTCTAGTCAAAATAATTAGAGCTTGTTCTCCATTTGGCATAACAACTGGTGGTAAAGAAGTGTTTTCTTTACTATTGATAAGCAAAGCTGGAGAGGAAGTAATGTGATATGTTGCACTGCTATCGATTATGAGTGTAGGTGGTGACAAATTTAAAGAAGCATTAATGTTATTTGCTTTAGGAGGAACTGTTGAAGATGATCTATTACCTTGCATAACAGAAAACATTTGTTGTAGCTGTAATTTAGTTAATATATTCATAACAGACTAAATCTACTGCATTATTGCAGCCTCTTTGACATTGTTAACTGAAGATTGAGATTTCCATTATGCTTGAAATAAGTGTTCTTCGCTAATGTATGCTTGGGATGTCCAAGTGGATAACCATTTTACTTCCAATATGTCTCTCTTGTATGATGATCTTTGTCATAGTAAGAACAATGTAGTGGCTTGTGATTAGATGAATTAGGATGAGAAGAAGACAAAATAGATTTGTGTCAAACAACAAGGGATATTGGTTCATCTTTACTAACAACTGTGGCTAAAGCCTCTATTCTCTCACGTTTTGTACTCAAATTTCATTGCTTTCTTCTTAAACGATGGAAGAATAAGCTTGTGCAACATCAGGTAATGGATGCATTAAAAAGAGTTGACCATGAATTGCACTATAAGACTCTTTCAACACCAAAATAACTTGCATCAGTTTACATCTTTTATTATCTGCTCCATAGGTGGCATCATTACAAGAGCCTAACTCATCCCATAATTTTTTTAAACTTTGTGTAATAAGCTACATTAGGCATCTGATTTTGAGTCAGACAGGCAATATCTCTTTCAATCTGAAAAATTCATGATGCATTGCTTTGAGAGAAGCGGTTATGAAGATCTTCCCAAAGTTTATGAGTAGTATTATAAAAAAGACTATTTGCAATATTAAACATTAAAGAATTAAGGATCCAAGATAATACAATAGCGTTGCATTTTTTCCATTCCACATAGTCTCCTATTGTGGCAGATAGTTCCTTGAGAGTTCCATCAATAAAACCTAATTTAGATTTTGCATTCAAAGAGACGACCATCTCTCTTCACCAAGTCAAATAATTATCTCCATCAAGAGGTTTAGAAACAAGAATCATTCCAGGATGATCAGAATGATGATGAGAATAAAAGTTGTTGGAATCTAGTTTATTTCCATCAATAACATGACAACAAGAAGTGAATATAAGGTATAAGGAAAAAAAAGATTGAGCAGAGGTATCATCACTGCTCTGATACCATAGAAAAAGGAGGATGAAAAAGTATATTATACTCATTATTTGATGAAAAAAAGAACCAATATTCATACACAAAGAATCCTAAAATTGAGCTATTCTAATATTACAATTCAGCTATTCTAACGTTTACAATTACAATATTTACTCCATCAGTCTTGGGATTTGATAAGATTTGTCAACAATAGGCATTTACATAGGTGGTTATAAATCTTACACGATATTGTATCTTTAGGAATCAACCTCTTCATCCGCACACATTAAGTTGGCTATACGAGTAAGGGCATGTGCAGGTAAGTACACAGATGTGTGAGATCTCATACAATCATGTATCTTCAGGAGTCAAGTTCTCCATTTTCACATGTTCATAGTTTAGTACACAGGTATGCCTTTTGAACCAAAAAGAGGAGGAATCCAGATGGATCAAGAGAGAAATCTAAGGAATGCAAGATGTCTTGAAGATACACAAGCATGTGAGATCTCACTAAGCGTGTCTATGTTTTTGTAGGTTTTTCTCTAGTAAATTCAAAGTTTAAAAATTGTTGTTTTCATGATGTTTGTTTATACTCAGGTCATACTATTTTTCTAGATATCACTTTAATTTGTATAATCTAATCAAAATAAAATATTTTGTTAGCTCAAATCTATTTCATTCATCATTGGTTATTAGTAATATTACCTATTTATTTGCAACTTAAAAATTTAAATTAATATTCAATTATTTTACAATATTAAATTTGAACACATTAAAATAAGATTATAAAGAATTTTGAACGTAAAAAATTAGACAAAATTATAACACATCATCCATCCTCGAAATAGTATACTTAGATATCAATCGCTATTCATCATAAGACTAGCTATAAAAAGTAGATAACTGGATAAGTTAGACTTTTATGCTTTAATACTATTACCACATGGTTAACGTGTAACAGTAATGGTACCTTAGTTACGTATTCCAAATCGAACTTGAATGGGCAAGAAATGAAGAAATGCAGAAAATACCTGATTTCGTTTTCCTTAACTTTAAACGAGCTTTCTGAAACTGAAACGAGCGCGCATCCACTACGTTTTCGTGGGACCTGCTCATCGGGACGTAGGTAAGGTCTCTCTACAAATTTCTTAAAACATAAACTCTCTTAACGGGTCAGAGAATCCCTATACTTATGATTGATATGAGCAACTGCAAGAGATCTTAACCTTTATATATAGCTTCTATATCGGGCTTACGATATGGGTCCGGTCTACACTAATCGGGATCTATTTTTTACATGAACTTCAACCCATTGATTTAGATCATTTATTGGGAAATTTTATTATCTTTATCTAGATCAAATTATCTAACTTAGTCGATAAGTTATTAAAAACCTAAAAAATGCAATTAATAGTTGCCCAACTTCATAAGAAACGACAAAATTATCCATTATTCTCCCCTTTGAACAAGCATTGATTACAGTTTTGACTCTAGTTTAAAAACATTTTAAAAACTCTGTTAAGTAACGCTACTAAATTAGTCGACTAAGTTTAAAAACAAAACATTTGATCCAAAGATAACAAAAGTCCATCATTCTATCCTGGAAGGCTTTCGATACTGAAAAATATCAAATGCATGTGTCATGTGCGACAGATCCAATATAATCACGTATACCTAATACCTCACTAACATGAATGAGAAAATAGAGTGTGGTAAACTAGGATGATACCTTTGTGATCTAAATTATACCATCTTCATTTGTAGGTCTCGATTTCTCCAACTTTATGCTAAATTGCATATGTTAAACTGCATTAGAGAAATCCTGTTTTCTCTCACCAAATGCTAAACAACATTAAAGAAAACTTATTTTCTCTTACTGAATGCTAAACAGCAATAGAGAAAACCTTTATGTTCTCCAACTGAATGCTAAACTATGTTAGAGTGTAACATCTCATTACCTGCAGGGAGGCCAGAATGGCTAAAAAAATGAGTAATTAATGAGAGATTAGAAGTGCAATTTTTATGCTCATGCATAATATGTCATACACATACACATGAATAGTGAAGTTGTTGTACATGAAAATAATTGTACATGCATTCATGAATAATTCCGGGTATAATTGGATTGAGAGAAAATTATTTGAGAGAGATAAGTCAATTAGGAAATTGAAAATAAAATGAGATAATATTATCTCATTAGGGAACTAGTGACTTAAGGAATTACGAGAACTAATCAAGGGCATATGGAGTTTTGGCAATAATTGTTTGAATTAGCAAATGCCCCCGACAGTATTATGATATTAAAGATTAAAGAGATCCAAAGAAAGATGAGGTAATAATGAAGTGAGAAGCTCCAAGGAAATTATAAGAGATCTGGAGTTCTTTAGAACTAGCTATATATATATTGGAAACTACTAGAAGTTATTGAGGAGTTTTTATTGGTCTTAGCCTTTGACAGAAATGTCTGAGAAAAAAAATGTAAATCGTATGGGCTATTGAATGTAAAGAGAATTTTAAGGAATTATAACACCGATGATAATAATATCATTTTGAATTGGAGATTATGGGGTACATAGTGAGGTTTCACATCAAAGATTAAGATGGAATCTGATGTAACATTATAAAGTGATTTTGCGTACATAGGGACAATTAAAGCCTAACGAGCTGAATTTTGATATATGATTTGGAACTTGCTGCAATAATGATTATTTTGAAAGCTTGGAGACATTATATGTACAGAGACATTTTGGAAATATTGAGGTCAATAAAGATTGAGGTAATTATGGAGTTTGAAAGAACTGAATGTAAGACTGAGACAATGAATAGAGTTACTTGAAGATTTTGCTTGTGTAAATGGGTAATTCCTAGTAAAGCTGGTGTTGTAATCTGATGTATTGAACAGAAAATTCAATAACAAAATGGCACGAATTTACATATTGAGGTTACCAAACTATGTGTAATAAAGAGCATGGAATGTTAAGTTAAATTTTGGGCAAATCAAAGTACTATTAGTTGTTAAATTTAATATTAGTTTCACATGAAAGAATTTGTAAAGCCCAAATTAAGCATTTAGAAATTGTGAATCTTATTGAGGAATTGAAAACGAATCCACCTTTTCGAGTTAATGATACTTTGTGATTGAATTAATAAGTAAGTGTACCCGATAAGGAGACGGTTAGAGAAAATATAAGAAGCAACCGAAGCTATATGTCCTAATAGGAATACATCGAAAGGGTAATTGATGGCTCAGAATGTAGAACCAAATGATTACATGTATAAATTGGTAACAGTCTTAACTGTTGGAGATATGCTTAAAGCTTATATTTTGGGGTTTATAGGAACATGAGATCAATGTATAGTTTTAAGTGATTTTAAGCATAACAATCATTGTCACAGTGATACCATTAGAATATTTTATAAGTTGCCATACGAAAAAAAGTGTTGTTCCCCCATACATTGTAATGAAGAGGGCTTAAATGAATGGTTAAAGGCCACAACAAACTTGGGATACTGTTGGTGAGTGGAATGAATCTGTAATAAGAATAAAGTGGCTTATAAAAAACAAATGAATTTTGGTGGATTACATCGAAGTTATGGAATATAGTGAGAAATACTTAAGAGTTAAATGTATTAACACCGATGAGAAATGAAAAAGATGAATTGTCTCCGAGAGTATCACCTTGACAAGGTGTGCTCACATTGAGTACAAGATGTGCTTAGATTAGGAAAAGGATAAACTAAGCCCGATATGAATTAGTCTGTATGAAATTATCATGAGTTAATGTTACTGATAAAAGGATGTCTCATATCAATAATGTGTGATATGTGAGTATGCTAAGAAATATTATTATGATCTGATGAAGATGTATTGTTGGCACATGAAGTGAAAATGGTGAGTAATCTAAGATATATATTGAGAAACTAGTTAAGAAAGTAAATGACTAAATAAGTGATTGACAGACCGAGTGATTCCATTGACTACAGTCATGTGGAAGAAAATATTCGAGTGACGACAGTTAAATGGGAAATAGAGGAGCATATGAGGAAATAATACCCTTACCTTCTTGATCAATCAGATAAGAATTTCGAGGAAGAAGTCTATGTAAGGAAGGGAGAGTTGTAACATTCCATTACCTGTGGGGAGGCCAGAATAGTAAAAATTGAGTGATTAATGAGAGATTAGAAGTGCATTTTTCATGCTCATGCATAATATGTCATACACATACACATGAATAGTGAATTTGTTGCACATGAAAATAATTGTATATGTATTCATGAATAATTCCGGGCATAATTGGATTAGGTTGTGATTTTTGGGAATTTTGAATTTGTTATATTGAAATTTTATTGGTTAGTGGAATTGTATTATTTTTGAATTTTGGTGAATTTAGGATTTATTTTCAGAATTTATAGAGAATTATGGATTTTTATGAAAAATAGGGAACAAGGAATCAAAAGAATATTTGGAGATAATTGGATTGTAATGATGATAGTTAAAGGAATTAGTTCAAAAGAAACTTGGTTAGAGCTTAGACATTAGGAAAGTGTCAAGTGTCTCTAACTTAGTAAGTTGTTTTTATAATTTGTTAGAGAAGTGAGTGGTGTTATCTGAGAGTTAAAAAGACTAAGTGTTATTTCTAAGTTTCCTTCTTCATAGTCACCTTCTTCGAGTTTCCTCCCAATACATAGAGTTTTTCATCAAATACTTTCCAAGAGTTTTCTTTGTATTTCCATATCCCACACCGATTCCCCACTGCTATTTGTTTCTTCTGCCTTAAGAAAAACTAGAAGTTGGTTAACGGTCACAGTGGAATACGTGTTTTTGCATGGAGTTTAGGGTTTTGGAATAGTTGAAGATCTTGGAATTTTCAACAAGTATTGAGGAAATCCTTTAGAGTTATGGATTTATAAATTAAAATTTATGAATTACTACCAATTGTATGAACATGGCAGTTACGTGTTTATTCTTGAACACTGTGTTAATGGGATGAAAATTTTGGATATAGTGTTATTTAGTTGTTGATGGATTATTAGTGATCAAGTGATGTAGAAATGAATTTTTGGAGTTTGAAATAGCAATTAAATGGTGTATAGGATGAGTGAAAAAAAAGGTATAAAAGGTGAGATGCTTTGTTTTCTATTCACTGGGCATGTATATATATATGTGTGTGTGTGTGTACGTGAGTAGGTGAGCTACTTAGAGATGATCAAGAAAATTATTTTTGAGTTGAAGAGTAGTTATAAAATGATGGTCTACAATGGGAATGAGTGTATAAATGAAAGTTAAGAGGAAAACGGAGAATATGGACAAAAGTTGAAAATGCAGTGAATGGTGTATGGCAGAGCATGAAGAGTTCAACTATTTGTTTTTTTATGATTTCTATGAAAATAGGTTAAATTTGCATTTTTAAAGGTAGTGTGAATTTGTGGTGAATGAGTTAAGTGAAATGGAGTAGATTAAAAATTGAAGTGTTGGATTTTGAAAAATGGAAGTCTGGAAATTTCTGGGAATGAATAGTAAGAGAGTTAAATTTTGATCTGAAACTTCTATGAATTTACTGTACGTATCTAGGCAGATTTTGACAAAATTTTCTTCATAAAATTTGTAGATCTTTCTCTTAGCTTTCCATTGATATAAAGTTTGCAAATTTTAGAGTTCTAGATCAAAAGTTATGGAGTTTTGAAGTTGAGATATCGGTGGAGAAGAAGAAATGCACGACGGTGAACTTTGAGTTAAATGGAAAAGCACCATCCTGCTTTTAGATCTTAGGCAAAAGCCACTGTTGTGAAAAAAAACGATGGTAACTTTGGGTTATAGTGAATTTGCACCCTCGTGCTTAAGCACGATCATGCATTTGAGCTCTTTTATTGAACAATCTTGTTTCTTTTGACCATAACTTCTTCTCTAGACATTCAAATGACTTGATTCTTAAACCATTAGATTCCTAACACATTTTTCTACCTCTCCATCAAAAATTTTAGCATTCTAAATTGAATTGGAAAAGATTGAATGAATGAAAGTGAGGGAATCTGTTGGAATAGTGTAAATAGGAACATCTTACTGAACACCCTTCAGTATTTTACCTAGATTTATGGGATTCTAACTAAGATGATTTTTGTTTCAGAGTAAACTAGAGAAATAGGGCTACATATAATATTAAAAATTCAAATTATGATTTAGTATCTAAGATGTTCAATTTCTGGATGGATGTTGGGTATAGTCTATTGTTTTGGATAAGAGTAGTCTAAAAATGTATGAGGCATATCTTCCAAATTACTGAACCAAATTGAGTTATTTTGATGTCAATAGAAACATAAGACATAGAGGAACAATTTTCTAGAAGAGAGTATGACCAAATTACCTCATTTTCACTTTCTTATTGAACATGCACAGCAGACCCAAAAGGGGTGTTTTGGAAGAATCTAAAGTGATTCAATGAGAAATGATTTGTGATTTTAATGGTTTTAGTTAGGCATAAACCTAAATATAAATTATACTTAGATGAGTTTTTATATGGGAATGATTTTGTGATGAAATTAAAGGAAAGATACTGTAGCACCCCTTACCATAAGGTATACACCGGAATGCCCGTAGGTCATTCCGATACATATCCTACGATAAGGGTGAACTACGAACAATCACTACTGTACTTCACATGGTATCATAATCATAAAACATCAATATAAAAATCACTAATTTTTTTGAAACCAAAATGTTTCGTCATTTCATTTTATCAAAAGCAGTAATTTACATCTCTGTTAGTTTTTCACTGTCTGTACATTACTCCAAAAGAAATCTAATACAAAAGCCTAACTAGGTCATCCCACAAAAATCTCAGCTGACCGACCTGTGAGTCATGACTTCTCTTGCCAACACGATCTACACGGCAGGAAAAGTCCCTCTTGTAACATCCCATCACCGATGAGCATGCACATGCATCTTATAGCCTCTATATAAATATGAATGGTAATTTTTGCACATGCACATGATTGTACATGCATTCATGAAATTCTCGGTATATGTGTCTAAATGAAACTTTTGTAAATTATGTGATATTTATGTTTAAAAAATTGAATTGAAGTGCTCTAGGTGTGTTTTATATTTTTAGGAAATTTCAGGAATTTTTCGAAAATTTTTCGGGGTATTTTCCTGGACCGAAAAAATCACCAAGTGGCGGACTGGTTGATTTCCGGTACCGAAAATTTCTACCTAATGGCAGTGGAATATTGGATAAAGGATTTTGGGATTTTTACTTGAGCCTTTAGCATTAGATGGGAGATTTATTTGTATTAATGTTCTTTATAAAATAGGATTAAATTGATTTTTTTTTGTCTTTTTCCAATTAAAAGACAAGTGTCCTCCTTCATTTATTAGACTTGTCTTATACCCTTCATTCAATTACGACACTCTTCCTTGGAATGACTTAAACAAATTACTTTGAAAGCCTAACTCTTTCTTCATCCGTGGTTGCTACTCTTCTCCTTCCTTCGTTGGTGTTTTCTTCATACAAGAAATTTTCTTGTTCATTTGCTTGCTCCTCCTTCCTACTCACTCAAAACCAACCTTCAGCCTTGTGAATATGATGATTTGTGTGTGTGATGGAGTGATAGCCGTGAGGGTTGGTGAGTGGTAGAAAGTTGGAGTGATTTAAAGATTGAAGAATTTAAAGCTTGCTACTTGTTTAGGTGAGACTTGATGTTTATGTTCTTTAATTTAGTAGTTAGAAGCATTCATGGGGATTAATTGTGCATTAATTTCATAAAGATAGTGGTAGGTTTGTATGGGTTTAAGTGTATGCTTGTGTGAGGGTAATTGACATGGTAATTAAAGAATGTGAATTTAGTGTTGTCATGATGTTTATGATGTTAGATGAGTGGAAATGAAGTAAGGAAATTGTGTATGTTGTTGCTGCCAAATTGTGATAGATTACTCAAGAAATTGTTTTGATGAATTTATGACTGAATTAGAGGTCCAAATGGATGCATATTGATGTAGGTAAAGTGATGAAATGAAAAGAGTTGAGGTAGGGAGGACATCTGGAAAATGTGACTTTGTGTAGGTTTCAGATTTTGGCTCATAACTTTTGACATGGTTGTCCAATTGAGCTGAGGTTTGTTTTAAATTAAACTTAAGAAGTATGGATAGATTTCATATGAAGGAAGTTTTGTCCAATTCTGACTTTAAGGATTTTAATTTCGGTATGCAAAGTGAATTGTTAGGTGCTGTGTGAACAGTATCCGAACCTTGTGACCTGAAACTTTGATGATCTTTTTAGGATTGAATTGGATTGAATTTGCTACTTTGGTCTCCATGAAAGTTGAAGATTTTTGTGTTAGCTTTCTAACTTCACTAAGTATGAATTTATTTGATGTGTAGATTGAAATTTATGGTCTGTTAATGTTCAAATGGTAATTCAGTCCAAATTGTGTTTTGGTGTGCAATGCTCTAAGTGAACAGGTTTTGTGCTATTTATGTTTTGGTATTTATTTGGGACTGTTCGTGGTGAAATTGGCTTAAGTGTCCTTCTGTAAACTTGTATAGGATTTCTGTAGCTTTCTAATGAGGTATTTTGTGTGAATTTTGGATGTAAGGATTGTTAGACATAAATTTGTAAAGTTTTGTTATGGTTTAGGTTAAATGCTGTTTTCTTGGACAGCCACAGTAATGGGAGATTTTAGCCTAGTTAGAGATGGAATTGGGTGCTAAGTTCTTCTTAAGAATTGTAGTAAATTGTCTAAGATTTGTATTGCTATATGGTATGTTATTTTTCAATAATGGGTTGAAAAGTTATGAATTTTGAAAGATTGGGTTTCTGTTGAGAATGATTTGGATAGGCTGAAGCTTTGATTGAGAAATTGAGTTGTTTAATGATGGAATTGGCTTTCATTTTGTTCATGAAAGATGTGTCATTTGTTTTGCTCTTTTTATTGATATAAATTTTGGAATTTTTGACAAAGAGGATGAAAAGTTATGATTTTTGGAAAAATGTTGTTCTGTTGTGGCAATTTTGTAATGTGGTAGAAGTTTTGAGTGCATTTTTGACACCCTTAGAGGTGAAATTGGATTTTTCAATCTTCATGAAACTTGTAGGATTTTTCATGATCTTTTCAATGAGACCAAGTTTGTGATTTTTCAATGTCTGTGCTAAAAGTTATGAATTATGGAAAAGGGGAAGGTTTAAAAAGGATTTTGAGAAATTAAAAAAAATGAAAATTGGTCAGTCACTCGCACCTCGCGAGGGCGAGGACGTTACAGCATCCTCGCGAGGGCGAGGACGACTGTTATATATATATATATATTATATTTTTTTTATATTTTAATTATTATTTGATTATTTGTGATTATGTGACCTAATTGCTTCTTTGGTCAATTATTTTTCCGTCCGACGTCCGATTCACCTGATTCTTGAGGCATCGGATTTGTATAATATTTATTTTCATTTATTTGTAAAATTGGAAATTTTTAGAGCTGAAATTGACAGGGATCAGTTAGGTCGAAGTGAGGGGTCCGGGAAATAATTTTTCTGATTCGTATTTTATTTATAATTGGACCTATAGAGGTCCGAATTGAGTGATTCTTGTGGCTATGATTTTCTAATTTTTAGATGGAATTTTTGTGACAGGAATTTTGTGAATTAGTGTCGGGAATGTCATGAACATGCATTGTACACGTTTTAATTGTTCCATGTGCATTGTTTGATACTTCTGAACATATATTGAGTAATGTGTGATTATTTTGCTTGTTATAGAGACACAGTTGGAAAGTCATCCCACGGACGTTGCCGAGACTTCCCGGCATTAGCTCGGAAGCTATTTGGTGAGTAACCTAGATGATTCCTCAATTATAATTTGTTTATATTTTGCACTTATAAAACTGTGGAGAATAATGGTGGGACTATTGCGTTTGTCTATGCCTATATTCCGGACCGAAGGTGTCCGAGGTATGTGGGAGATTATGAGATAGGAGTGTTCTGTTGTGATTGTGATTTTGTGAACTATTTGTTGACTGCATTGATTTGGGATGAATTTGGATGTGGTCTTTGCTTTATATTGTCATATGCATCCTATGCATAAATGCATGATCAGTAATTTGGCAGTTGTGACCGGAGTAGCCACCGAGAGCTTCAAGCTCAACGTAATTGGGCCTCGAGCCCACAGTGACTCAGAGCCTCAGGCTCACCGATTAATGCGCCCTTAATGGGACAGTTTAGGCGTTCAGTCACAACAACGTAATAAATTGAAAAAAGGGTCACATACGCATTACATATGCATTTGATTGAATGTTTTGATTGGGTGAAAAGTAAATTGCTTTGTGCCCATGTGAATAATCATATGGTACTTCTGAATGGATTATTATGGTATAAATGTGATCTGTTTGTGTATGCATGAATTGGGTGAACCATCGATGATGGTTCCTTACTGAGTTCGCAAACTCACCCAAAATTGCAAATTATTTTTCAGGACCGAGAGAGTAGACTCCTAGCTCCAGAGAGACTTTTCCTGCCGTGTAGATCGTGTTGGCAAGAGAAGTCATGGCACACATGTCGGTCAGCTGGCATTTTTGAGGGATGACCTAGCTAGGTTTTTGTAGTAGTTTTCTTTGAAGCTATATACAGACAATGAAAAACTGACATTTATGTACATTACTGCTGTTGATGTTATGAAATGAGAAAATTTTATGGTTTTAAAAATTAGTGGTTTTCATATTGATGCTGTATAATTATTGATGCCATATGAAGTGTTAGTGATTGTCCGTAGCACACCCTTATCGTTGGATATGCATCGGGATGACCTACGGACGTCCCGATATATGTACTATGGTAAGGGGATGCTACATCTCTGGAGCTAGGAGTCTACTCTCTCGGTCCTGAAAAATAAGTTGCAATTTTGGGTGAGTTTGCGAACTCAGTGAGGAACCATCATCGATGGTTCACCCAATTCATGCATAGTCAAGCATAACACAGTTGTTTCATCATGTCACATTCAGAAGTACCACATGATTATTATTATCAATCAAAGAAACCAAATCAAATGCAAATGAAATGCGTATGTGACACTTTTCTAATTATTACGTTGTTGTGACCGAGCCTAAGACTGTCCCAATTTGGGCGCATTAATCGTTGAGCTTGAGGCTTTGAATCACTGTGGGCTCGAGGCCCAAATACGTTGAGCTTTAAGCTCTCGGTGGCTACTCCGGTCACAACTGTCATTAACTGATCATGCATTCATGCATGGAATGCATATGTAACAATGAAACAATGTCAACATCACAATCAATCCCAAATTAACACATTCAAAAAGATAGTTCACAATTAATCATATTAAAATCACATATAACACTTCTATGTCATAATCTCCCAATACATCTGTAACATCCCACCCCCTCCTGGAAGGGTAAAATAGTAAAATTGGCATAGGATGAGACTAATAGGGAATATTTAGTACTGTTCATGCATAATAGGATCGATACATAGTATCAATTGTGTATATGGAATTACGGTAAATGCATTCATGACATTCCCGGTAATTGGGCCTAAAGCAATTTTATTGGAATTCATGGGATAATTGAGTTTGGAAAATTGTTTGGACTGCACCATAAATGGTTTTACATTTTTAGGGATTTTAGGAATTTTCTGGATTTTTTCGGAGAAAATTCCGGACCGCAAAATCGCTTGAGAATCGCCTAAACGTGTTTTGGGGTAAAAGGTGATTTTGTGATTGAAAAATTATTTGGAGTGCACTGTTACCTGTTTTATAATTTTAGGGAATTTCATTAATTCTCAGAAAAATAATTCGGGGAAATTCTCGGAAATTTCCGGACCGGAAAAATCGCCAATTGATGAGAAAATCGATTTTGAGAGCGAAAGTTGCTACCAATGGCACTGTATTATTGGGTATATTATTGTGGGAGTGCAATTAGGGTCATTGGAGTTGATTGGGTTAGTTTTGATTTGAATTTGGATTAAAGAATCATTAGTTGGACTTTTCTTTACACCTTTGACTAATGACATTTGGCCACTTATCCCTTCATTAAATGCTCCCATTTGATCCTATCGGTTGCCTAATGAATTACATAAAAAAGAGTGAGTTTTCTTGTTGGAAAACACTCATCCGAGGCTCTCTCCAATTGGCTTTCTCACCATCGACAATTTTGCTTCTCCTTCCTCCACAAATTCAAGAGCTCTCTTACTTGTCATTAACTTATTATCTTACCTCCATGATGATGTCGTGTATGAGGAGGAATTAGGAAGTTGTGATGGTTGAAGAGAATTAAAGAGAGAAGTTGAAGTTTGAAGGAGGTTTTGTATTAGGTAAGTTTTCATTTAAGGTTTGAGTTTTAAATGAGATTTGCATATGGAATTAAATGTCATGATAGTATGGGGTAGTTAATAAAAGGATTTAAAGCATGTATTAGGTTCATGTAGACATTAAAGTGATGATTATTGTGATTTGAAGAAAGGGGTATGAGGCTAGGTGAAGATGCATTAAAATTTATGATATGGTTCGATTTTGAATTGAATGGGGATAATTATTTGAGTCTTTGAATTGAGGAATTTAAGGCTGCCAATTTTTCAGTATTAACCCTAACATATGTATGATTGTAGTGATATTTAATTTGTATTTATTTTGATGTCTAGTGATGTGAAAAAGGCATTGGAAGTGGTTGAACTAAGGTTAACCTTAAATCTGGAAAATTGGAATTATAATTGATGTTACTGTTTTATTCATAATTTAATGTGTAGAAATTCAAATGAGGTAAGGTTAGTGGCCACTGAAACTTTGGGATGTTGGCTTCAATTTAGTGTGAAATAGGTGTTGTTGAATTTCAATGATAGAAGGGTGAAATTTTGCATGGAAAGTTACTGTTCCATTGCCTGTGAACAGTAACCGCAACCATGACATCTGAGTTTTGATGATTTTTATGAATTAATTGAGATGGAATTAGGGAGAATGGTCTTCATGGAAGTTGTAGCATATTTGATTATCTTTCCATTGCTACTGATATTGCTATTTTTAGAATTGTGTATTGGGAGATATGAATTGATTACTAATGACTGGTTTTGAATAGTTTGGATGAAACCTAGCTTAAGTGTGATTTTGTGAGTTTACTGATTAGAGGCAATTTTAACATTTTAAGTGGACTGAACTGGTGTGAGTGAGCTTCTGAAAAGTTGTAGAGGAAAAGATTACCTTGAAAATGACATATGGTTTGTAATTTTTAGAAGTCAGAATTGGGAGTTACGATTTTTCAAAAACTGACCCTACATTAGGTTATGAGTGACTGATCATAACAGAAACTTCCATAACTGTTTTGAAATTGTTAGAGATCGAATTGGATGTTGAGTGCTTCATGAAAATTGAAGCTTGAGATGTTATCTTTTCAGGGATATAAAGTTCTGAATTTACTGACGTGTATATAGGGAGTTATGCTTGTTGTAAGGTTACTTCTCATATTGAAGGATTTCAGGGACAGTGACATTGAATGAATTAATTGACTGGTTTAGAAATAGAATTTGCTTTTGTATTGTTCATGAAAGTTTCAGAGGACATTGTGAACTTATTGACCATATTTTTGTGGTAATTTATTACTGAAGAATCAGTGAGTTATGAAATTGTAATTGTACTGCCCTGTGTTGATGGAAATTGAGTAGGCAGAAGGTTTGATGGGTTATTTGACACCCTTAGGGTTGGAATTGATTTTTATGGTCTTCTTGAGAATTGTAGAGCTTTTCATAAGCTTTCCAATGAGGTATAGTGGGTATTTTTCTGATTTGTGTGTTAAAAGTTAGCATAATTGGAAATTGGGATTTAAATCTGGAAAGAAAGGGAAAGGCAGAGGCGAGACAAACTCGCCGTCTCGCGAGGGCGACATCTCGCCTCGCGAGGGCGAGATTAAGGGGCTGGTCGCGAGGGCGACGCCTCGCCCTCGCGACGAAGCGAGGTGTATCCGCCTCGCGAGGGCGGCGTCTCGCCCCCGCGAGGCAGGCGCATGGGTATACTTTTTTATTTATTCTTGAATTTTTATTTGGTATTAATTGATTCGATTGTTCTTTTGTCAATTTCTTTCCCGTCCGACGTCCGATTGACCTGATTCTAGAGGCATCGGATTTGTTGAATATTTAATTTCATATTATGAGAAAACGGGAATTTTTAGACGGGAATTTGACGTAGCCCCTATTGACGGAACATGTAAACACTGTTTTATTTAATTGAGGACCTATAGAGGTCCGAATTGCATGCCGTCGCTTATGGATTTCTAATTTTTGATAGAATTTTACTATAGGAAAATATTGAATTAGGACCGGGATTGCCATGAACATGCATATCTCATCAACATGAGCACAAATTTCATATTTAGTGACTCGTACTTTTTCTGATTCATATAGAGGCCCAATTGGAGCGTCGATTGACCGACGTCACAGAGACTTTCCGGCATTTGCTCGAAAGTAATAGGTGAGTAACCTAGTTGGTTTCTCAAATTTCTGGTTGTTTACATGCTCAACGTGAATTACGTGCAAAGATGAATTGAATGATCACTGTATGACTACTGGCATGTATGGGATTGTAATGTATGATTTTCTGCATCTTGAATGGGACCGATACATGACATCGATCATCGATATCTGGGCTTTATAGCCATATTACTGAATACTGCTACACTGGGCTTTATAGCCAAATATTGTAAATTTACTGAACACTGCATTGCATGCATAAATGCATGATCAGATAATGGACGTGCCCCAAGTTGCTATTTTTACTGATAAGAGCTTCGAGCTCTCATATCAGATCGACCGCCTCGAGCCCGAGGGGAGAAAATCACACGCGCCCCCACCGAACACCGATCGAGCACTTGGGCACAATAATGAATAATGGAAAGAGTCACATATGCATTGTATTCGCATAAGTAATCGCTTTCGTGATGGTATGTGTTCTCGTGAATGGTTTTCTTTATCGCTATGGTTATTGATCGCTTGACCGCTTATTGGTAATTGATGATTCTTGTATTATCTTGTATGCCATGGGCGTAATGCATGATTTGAGTGAACCATCGATGATGGTTTTCACCGAGTTCGCAAAACTCACCCAAAATTTGCATCTATTTTTCAGGTCTGAAGAATACCCGGTCGACACGGAGTATGTCTCATGTAGATGAGTAAAGGTTAGAGATCGGGATCGGTCAGGTTCGCATTAGTGTCTTAGTAAATGGTATTCCGCAATCCTTTGTATAGCAAGGCTTTATATTTTCTTGAGCCATTGTGGTATTAATGCTTTATCGCATTGATCGATTGTAATTATTCTTGGATGGTCAGTAATAATCAAACGGGTTTATATTGAATACGGATTTTATTTACTTATGTGTTTGCCGTGTGAACGTGGAGTTAATGGCTATAAAAAAAAGTGTATACTGAATTTTAAATCGACTGATGTAGTACGCCACTCTCGTGGGACACGGACTCGGATATCACCAACGATATCGGGTTCGGGTCTTACGGGTGTGGGGTGTTACAACATCGGACCTTCTATCCGGAATCCAGTCATAAACAACGCACAAGCCCACCATTATTCTCCACAGAGTTATAAGTGAAGAATTATAAACAAATAATGATTGAGAAACCATCTAGTTCACTCACCAAATAGCTTCCGAGCTAATGCCTGGAAGTCTTGGCAACGTCTGTGGGATGACGTTCAAACTACGTGTAACATCCTACCCCCGACAGGAAGGGTAAAATAGTAAATTGGCATAGGAAGAGATTGATATGGATTTATTCGTATTGTCCATGCATACTGGTATTAGTGATCAGTGAAATCTGTGCACATGAAATAATTGTACATGCATACATGATATTCCCGATTTGCGTGCCTAAGGCAATTTTATTGGGATTAACGTGGTTAATAGGTTTGAAAAAATATTCTGAGTGCGCCATAAATTGTTTTCTATTTTAAGGGATTTTTAGGAATTTTTTTGGAATTTTCCGAAGAAAATTCCCGGACCGGAAAAAAAAATCGCCAAGTGGCGAACTGGTTGAATTTCTACTGTTATTTGATCTTAAAACTCTTAAATATCTTGGTGGGACCTAAAAGTAGACCCTTAAAGTTGTTGGAATCGAAATTTCCTTGGATTCTTTTATAAAAGACCACTTGTTTCTTTGACTTTTCCTTTAAGCTTGGACTAATCTTATATTGCTACCTCTCCCCTTCATTAATTGCCTTTTTCTTGGTTTGCTCATTGTCTCATATTCGTTTATGTTTTAAGAAAAGAAGGGAAAGAATAAAAAGAAGACTTGGAGGCTTAATTGGAACCATTCCACCGAAATTCCTCCTCCATTTTTTTCATTCCTCCATTGATTTTCTTCTCCTTAAAGTAAATCCTTCCTCCAAACTTAAGGGGTTTCTTCATTCAACCAACTCCTTTCTTTCCTTGATGGAATTACATATGCATGGTGGTAAAAGAGAGCGGAGAAGGTAGTGAGTTAGGGTATTTATTCAAGAAGTGAAGAGTGGAAGCTTGAATTGGTAAGTGATGTAGTTAAACTTTTATTATGCTTTGATTAGGTAGTTAATAAATCATGATTGTTAGATGCATTCAATGGGAATTTTGGTGAAATTATTGTATTTATTGATGCATGAATTTGATGAAAATTATAGTTTGAATTGGTGGGTAAGGTTATGTTTATGTATGGTTGGATGAAGTAGTATAAGTGAAGTGTTTTTAGCTTGATTTTGAATTGAATATGGATGTTTATTCTTGCAAAGAATTAAAGAGGTAGGTGCTGCCAAATTGAGATAAGTACTCCTAGTGAATGTATGAATGATATAGGGACTGATTTTGTGTCCAATTGAGATGCTTATGGTAGTAGAATTTGAATTGGCATGATAGGAAGTGTAAGTTGAAGATGAAAGCTGGAAAATGGATTCTGACCCACTGTACTGATTTGAGCATAACTCATTGTGTGGTTGTGCAATTGAGGCAAGGTTTGTGCCCACTTAAACTTTGGTTTGTTGGCTACATTTTTGTGTGAAATAGGTGTTGTCCAATTTTAGCTTTAAGAGGTTGTAATTTGGCTTGAAAAGTTACTGCTATTGACTGGAATGAATAGTACCCGAAACCATAATCTAGAGTTTTGCTAATTTTTATAAATTGAGAAGGAATTAGAACAAATGGACTAAATGAAAGTTGAAACCTATTAAGTTATCTTTCCAATGCCACTGATTTTGCAATTTTTCGATATGTATAGTAGGAGTTATGGACTGATGATTATTGACTGTTTTCATGCATTGAGTGAAACCTAGCTAGAATGTGAAATTGGGTGCACATTATGATTTGGAGCAATTTTAGCAATTTAAGTGAACTGAATTGGTGTGAGTGATCTTCTGTAAAGTTGTAGAGGAAGAAATTATCTTGAGAATGATATATAGCATACTATTTTTAGATACCAGAATTGGGACTTATACTTTTTCAAAGATTGGACTGAAGTTAGGTCATGGGCTGCTGATCAGGGCAGTAACTTGCAAGACTGTTTTAAATTGGTTAATGATGGAATTTGATTCTGATCCCTTCATCAGAAGTGTAGTACTATGTTTTATCTTTTCATGGGTATAAAGTATGCAATTTTTCGACATTTGTACAAGGAGTTATACTGTTTGAAAAATCACTGTCCAGATTGGTTGATTTCAGAGGGCTGATGCTTTGGTGAACTGTTTGACTTAGTTAGCAAGTGAATTTGGTTTTGGGTTGTTCATGAAAGTTGTAGATAACATTGTGAACTTACTGAGAATATTTATTGTGTTATTTTTGACTGAGGAAATGAGTAGTTACTGAATTTGCAATGTATTGCACTGTTTGAGAGGTTTTGAGTGGGCAGTAGGTTAGATTGGATTTTTAACACCGTTAGGGGTGAATTTGATTTTTATGGTCTTCTTGAGAATTGTATAGGTTTTCATGATCTTTCCAATGAAATATGGTTTATAATTTTCTGAATTGTGTGCAATGAGTTATGGCTGTTGGAAGTTTGGTTAGAAATAAGGAAAAACAAAGAAGGAAACAAGGGTTATGTACATATGGATATTAATTGTTTAATGTGAATTTTGGTTTCTTTCGTGAATAACTTTTCCGTCTGACGTCCGATTGACCTGATTCTTAAGGCATCGGATTCATAGAATATTAAATTTCATTTTCTGAGAGATTCAGGATTTTTAGACGGGAAATTGATGTGGGTCCGGATAAGGATTTGTTTAATTAATTGGGGACCTATAGAGGTCCAAATTGTGCACCGTCAGCGCCAATAGGTTTCTAATTTTTAGACGGATTTTTATGATAGAAAAAAATGGGATTAGGGACGGCAATATCATGATCATGCATTGTGCACCTTCTAAGTATTACATGTGCATTCTGAAATAGTTCTGATTGAACAATTGATAATGTATGTATACTGTCACTGTTATAGAGTCACACTTGGAGCGTCGGTCCACCGACGTCACTGAGACGGCCAGATTTTGGCTCGAAAATATAGGTGAGTAACCTAGTTGGTTATCTCAATCTATGTGTTTACTGTGACTTGATTGCCCTACGCGGGTTACTGTGCACTGTGTTTACTGTGACTTGATTGCACTACGGGGATTATTGTGCATTGTGTATACTGTGACTGAATATTGTTACTGTGACTGACTGGTAAATGACTGTGAATACTGGTATATGCATCGCATACATCACTACATGAATTGATAATAACGGTTGTGACCGCAACACCTCAAAAGACCACTTGTTTCTTTGACTTTTCCTTTAAGCTTGGACTAATCTTATATTGCCACCTCTCCCCTTCATTAATTGCCTTTTTCTTGGTTTGCTCATTGTCTCATATGCGTTTATGCTTTAAGACAAGAAGGGAAAGAATAAAAAGAAGACTTGGAGGCTTAATTGGAACCATTCCACCGAAATTTCTCCTCCATTTTTTTCATTCCTCCATTGATTTTCTTCTCCTTAAAGTAAATCCTTCCTCCAAACTTAAGGGGTTTCTTCATGCAACCAACTCCTTTCTTTCCTTGATGGAATTACATATGCATGGTGGTAAAAGAGAGTGGAGAAGGTAGTGAGTTAGGGTATTTATTCAAGAAGTGAAGAGTGGTAGCTTGAATTGGTAAGTGATGTAGTTAACTTTTATTATGCTTTGATTAGGTAGTTAATAAATCATGATTGTTAGATGCATTCAATGGGAATTTTGGTGAAATTATTGTATTTATTGATGCATGAATTTGATGAAAATTATAGTTTGAATTGGTGGGTAAGGTTATGTTTATGTATGGTTGGATGAACTAATATAAGTGAAGTGTTTTTAGCTTGATTTTGAATTGAATATGGATGCTTATTCTTGCAAAGAATTAAAGAGGTAGTATTAGCCCCAAAATTTTATTTATTTATTTATTTATTTAATTAAGCATGATTAGACTAATTAAGAAATTGAGTTAGCATGAATTAAATATGATAGCATTAAATAGCATATGACATTAATTAGCATGTAGTAACATAAATGAGATAGGTGGTGAATAAATGAAATTTAATATGTTGGTTGGTAGTTAGGTTAAGAATTAATGGAATTAAATGTGTTAGTTGGGCTTGAATGAAGTAGGAAAAAAAAGAGGAATGAGTTGGGCTTAAAAGAACAAATGGGCTTAAGTAGGAAAGTATAAGAAGGAAAGGAAGATGAAGGAGGAGTAAATGGGCCTAAAAAGGATAATGGGCTTAAGTGAAGTGAGTAGGAGTTTAAAAGAAGAAGAAAAGAAGTAGGTTAGTAGAAGAGAAGAGGAGAGGAACGAAAATTAGAGAAAGGAGAGAGGAGGTTACGGTGAAGAGAAAAGGAGGAGAAGAAAGAAGAAAGTTTGTGATTTTCCAAGAGATTCAAGTGAGTTTTTGAAGAAAGTGCAAGAAGAAAAAGTGTGGAGGAAGGTTCAAGCTACACTTTAAGCTAAGAAACCCTTTAGTTTAGTCAAGATTCAAGGTAAGTTATGTTTTCAAGGTTAAGCTTTTGTTGGTTTTATGGTTTAGATAGCTTAGAAATGAAGTGGGTTTAGTGATTCTAGGGTTGATTTCATGATTAAGGTTCAGTAGGTTTTCAATTTTAGAAACCCTAAATGATGTGAGGTTCTTTTCTTGCCATGAATGAAGGAGGACAAGAAAGAAGAGGAGAACAAGAAGAGGAGCTTCCTTAGGCAAGCTTAAGCAAGGATATAAGGTGGGTTTCATTTTTATCTTTATGCTAGTAAGTGTTGAATGCTACTTTAACTAATGAATTTAATGATTTGTGACTATTTGAGATAAGCATTGATTGTGCCTTAATTATGTATGTAAATGGTGTATGATTGCCATTAAATGAGCATTTTAATAGTACATGTCATTGCCTTGTTATTGCTTGAAATTGCCATGAATTGAATGAGCATGAATGAGAATCATGAAATGTGAGCTAAGCATGAAATGTAGCATTTTCAAGAAAATCAACTTTATGGATGCATGAAAATCCATTTTCAGAAAATCAGTCGAAGAGACAAGACAAGTCCAGCTTTTATGCATGAAATTGATTGTTATGTGGGTTAATTAAGTCCACCAGCAGAGTCACGCGCACGTAGACCAATAAAGCCTTCGCCTGGCCGCCTGATGTGGCATAGGATGTTCCTTTTGGACTCCTCAAAGATATGACTACACTTGTGTAGCTCATCAAGAACCGTGGACTTTTCAAACCATCGGCTATGTGATTATGTGTTAGCATCGTTAGCAAGAATGATGAATGCATGAATCATGAAATTTTGTTGTTAGCTTGATGAATTTGTGAAATGCAAGTTGTAAGATTTGTTAATAAGAATATTGCAAGCGATCGAGTAATGAATAGATTCACTTAGTAGTATAAATATAAACGTGTTACCCATGAGCTAAAGCTCACCCCCACTTCCCGTCCCATCTCGGTGAAGATTTGGATCTCAAGAATGAGCTCAAGGCATACCCAAGATCTTAGTGTTTTGCCCATGTATTTCATGTTTTGTAATCAATGCTTTAGGTTGCATTTTGAGAAAAGCAGATGTATTTTGATTTGAATTGTAATAGGCTTGAAATGCCTACTAAAGCATTGTAAAACATTGTTTTGATATAAATGAAATGCATGAATTATGATTTATCATGATCTCCCAAAGCCATTTACTATCATGTTTAAGCATAGTTTCCAAAGTTGTATGAAATTGCTTTGGAATTCATGTGAGTAGATGAATGATGTAAGTTTAAGTGAGATTATAGCATGTTGAGAGTGGAGTGGATGAGTTGAGAGGTTTAGAAGTGTTTATGGTGTTTGGAATAAGTCAGAGAGAGTGTAGAGGTTAGGTTTTGAGTTCGAATAGATATAAGTCGAGTTATTGGACCCATAAGTCGACTTGTGAAGCTTTTGAATAATAAGTCGACTTGTCAGTTAGATAAGTCGACTTGTTTGTCTCGATAAGTCGACTTGTTGGTTATAAGTCGACTTGTTCGTCTCGATAAGTCGACTTATTGGTTATAAGTCGAGTTGTTTGTCTCGATAAGTCGACTTGTTTATCAGACAAGTCGACTTGTTCTGCAGATCCATAGATAAGAGTGTTATTTTGGGGATTGTCGAGAGCAGTCAGGGTCCAGGCCTTAGTCAGTGTATGCTCACCACCAAAGTGAGTCAAATAGAGTGTGTCAAGTTAGGGTCTTAGCAAGGCAAGTGTCTCGGGAATGAGCTCCACCAGGACCACCTCCCGGACATTGGGTCTCGGATCCAACATCTATAGTAAGTTATATCTGAGTTGGGTAACGGATCCAACAGTTGGGATCCGTCTCCGGGTGGGGCCCGACATCCGTGGTATCGAGCAGACCCTAGGTTTATGGTTTCTAGGAACCCTAGTGGGTAGCCTCAAGTGGTACAACAAGATGCATCATGTTACATGAACCTGTGCATTGTTTTAAATCCGAGACATGTATTAGTTTTGAACGGCTTTACATGATTTGAACTTGTCTTACCAAGATGAACTAAAGATTTTAAATAGTTTTCATTAAAGGAGTAATATGCGCCTCAAGAAGAACTCGAGGAGCTCAATCTCGACCGAGCTCTCGGAGGGAAGTACGGATGAATCCCACATTCCCTGTGATGCGTGGACCTTCCCCTGTTATAGATTCCGAGGTACCAAGTGTGCAAGATGAGGTGCCTCTCGGCCTCCTCCTATGCCAAACCCAGAGACCCACAATTCTTTCAAGCCTTCGCCAAAGCTTTGCGTATGCTATGGGCAGGAAGGTAGGCTCAGTGCCAACTCCAGAGATCGGAGGGCAAGATGACAAGCTTCAAAGTATGGGATTGTTGATTTCAGCGGGACTACAAATCCCGAAGAGGCGAAGCGTGGTTGAGGAGGACCGAGAGGTCCCAAGCGGATGAAGTGCTCGGATGAAGAGAAGCTGGATTATGCATTGATGCACTTTCTGAGGAGATGCATTGCATTGGTGGGAATCAGTGCCCCCAGTCAAAGTTGTTCCTTGGTGTTGACATGGAGGATTTTGTGGAAGTGTTCAGAAAAGTATCTCTCCGTGGTTTATGTGCGGAGAAGGCTGAGAGTTTCTAAATCGATGCAGAGGGACATGAGTGTGAACGAGTATGAGCTGAAGTTCACACAGCTTTCTCGTTATGCAGCTAACATTGTGGCAACAGAGGAAGACAAGTGCCGAAGTTTGAGGGAGGTCTTCACTGGGAATCGGGAGAAAGTCCCGATTCACAACTTCGTGATTACCAGCAGTTAGTGGATGCAGGCGCCAGCCGAGAAGTGGAGAATATTAAGGTGAAGTGAGCGGAAAAGGAAGAACAGAGAACAATCATCCAGAAGGGAGTGAGTGCTCCAGACTGAGAGGAGCACCGTAACCCATCATACTCAGAGTGGCATGGGCAAGAGTGGTCCCGCCAAGAGTCGTGATCCAGGCAATTTCGAGCAGGTCTCTAGTGTGTGAGGCTCAGAAAGTCATGGAAGGGCAAGCATCCCAGTGTGATCGATGCAAGGGAAGTTTCATCCAGGAGGTGTCTTAAAGGGTTTGGTGGTTGCTTCGATGTGGAGAGAAGGGCATATGATGAGATTGTCCCAAAGGCCGAGACAGAAAGGTTCCCAAGTTCAAGCTCAGAGGCGACGGAGACAGTGGGAACCAGCCGATCACCAAGTAAGCGATTCTGGAGCGGTCAGAGGGCTAATCTTGCAGGAGGCCAAGAGCATGTGGTCGGCACCAGCTAGAGTATTTGCCATGACCAGAGAGGAAGCTGCAATGCCTCCCAAGTCATGACTGGTATGGCTCGATTGTTCAATTCTGCGATTTATGTTTTGATTGATCTGGGTTCCACACATTCTTTTGTTTCCTCAAGTATGAATATGCATCTTTGTATGTCCTGAGATTATGGAAAATTTTCTAGTTGTTAGTACTCCTTTGGGGAGTAAAGTAGTGATCAGTGTGATGTATAAGAATTGTGAGCTCAGCATCAGTGGTACTAGATTGGTAGTAGACTTACTACCTCTAGACCTTCAGGGATTGGATGTTATATTGGGGATGGATGTCATGGAGAAGTATAAGGCCAAGCTAGACTGTAGCCTCAAAGAAGTAGAATTTGATCTGGGAGATGGTCAGAAAGTAATCTTCAAGGGGGACAGAAAACTGCCAGCGCCGAGGATTATTTCAGCCTTGTTAGCTGACAGTATGATGAACCAGGGGTGTGAGGCCTTCTTGGCACATGTGGTAGATCCAGAGGAAAATGTGGGCAGACTAGAAGATTATCCGGTTGTCAGGGAGTTTTCAGATGTGTTCCCAGACGAGTTACCGGGGTTGCCGTCGGTGAGGAAAATTGAGTTCGAAATTGACTTGAATCCCGGAACCGCGCCAATCTCGATGCCACCATATAGAATGGCTCCAGCTGAGTTAAGGTAGCTTAAGGAGCAGTTAGAGGAGCTGTTAGAGAAGCAGTTTATCAGGCCAAGTTTATCACCTTAGGGAGCGCCAGTTCTATTTGTTAAGAAGAAGGATGGGACATGGCACATGTGTATAGATTACAGGAAGCTTAACAAGGTGACAGTTAAGAACAGATATCCTTTACCTAGGATAGATGATCTGTTTGATCAACTGCAGGGAGCAAGGGTCTTTTCGAAGATGGACCTCAGATCAGGTTATCATCAACTCCGAATCAGGGAGTCTGATGTTAACAAGACAGCCTTCAGGACCCGTTACGGGCACTATGAGTTTAGGGTCATGCCATTCGGACTGACCAATGCTTCAGCTGCATTCATGGACCTTATGAATAGGGTTTTTCAGGAGTTCTTAGATCAGTTTGTCATAGTGTTCATTGATGACATTCTGGTCTATTCCAAGGGTGAAGGGGAGCATGAGCAGCATCTCAGGATAGTATTGCAGAGATTGAGAGAGCAGAGTCAGATGCCAAATTCAAAGAAGTGTGAATTCGGCTGCGTGAAGTAGTTTTCCTAGGACATGTGATTTCCAAAGAGAGGATTCATGTTGATCCGAGGAAAGTAGAAGCGATGGTAAATTGGCGAGAACCTAAGACAAGAAAAGAGGTACGGAGTTTTCTAGGCTGGCGAGTTATTCTGAGAGGTTCGTGGAGGATTCTCCATGATAGCCGCTACCGATGACTAAGTTATTACTGGAAGAATCAGCATTTATTTGGAATGAGAATTGCCAGCAGAGTTTGGAGGAGCTTAAGCAGCGGTTAACTAGTGCTCTCATTTTAATTTTGCCCAATGGAGATCAGGGGTATGCAGTGTACAGTGATGCCTCGAGAAAGGGCTTGGGTTGTGTGTTAATGCAAAATGATAGGGTGATAGCTTATGCTTCATGGCAGCTGAAGCCATATGAGTTGAATTATCCGACTCATGATCTGGAATTGGCAGCAGTGATTTTTGCCCTAAAGATATGGAGACACTATCTGTATGGGGTTCAGACAAGGGTTTTCACGGACCACAAAAGCCTTAAGTACATTATGAGTCAGAAAGAGTTAAATTTAAGGTAGAGACGATGGTTGGAGTTGCTCAAGGACTATGATCTGATGATAGAGTACCATCCAGGCAAGGCAAATATAGTAGCAGATGCATTGAGTAGGAAATCATCCTTAGCTTATGTTCAGGCGGTTTACTTGCCTCTTTTGGAGCAAATGGCCAAGTTGAAGATCAGCTTGAAGCAGGATCAGTTAGATTGTATTCTTGCTCAATTCTGGGTGAGACCTATCCTTAGGGAGAAGGTCAAGGAGCTGCAGGAGCAGGATACGGAATTAAATAAGCTGAGAGATGAAATTCAACATGGTAAGCAGTCAGAAGTGCAAGTAAGGGATGATGGGCTAATGGTAGTTAGAAACAGGTTATGTATTCCGAATGATAAGGTAGTTAAGGATGAGATCATGGATGAGGCACACAATGCACCTTATTCCATGCACCCAGGCAGCACCAGGATGTACAGAGATCTGAAGGAACATTTCTGGTGGAAAGGTATGAAGAGGGATGTAGCTGAATACGTGAGCAGATGTCTAGTGTGTCGCAAGTCAAGGTGAACACCGTGCACCTTCAGCATGTTGCAGCCATTGTCCATTCCTGAATGGAAGTGGCAAAGGATTACGATGGATTTTCTGATGGGTTTACCCAGGACTGTTAGGAAGCATGATGCTATATGGGTCATTGTAGACCGATTGACCAAGTCAGCCCATTTTCTGGCAATTAGGCAGATAGATTCATTGCAAGTCTTAGCCAGGAAGTATATTGATGAAGTAGTGAGGTTGCATGGAGTTTCGGATTCCATAGTATCCGACAAGGATCCTCGATTTACATCGAGATTCTGGAGTAGTTTGCAGGAAGCCCTAGGGACTAAGTTGAGTTTTAGCACAGGATTTCATCCCGGATGGATGGTCACCGAGAGGACCATTCGGACCTAGAGGCATGCTCGAGCATGTGTTATGGACTTCAAAGGAGCATGGGATGAACA